>VDFB02105785.1:468663923-468766747 GCA_007258455.2 Sequoia sempervirens
TTTTTTTATTAATTTTTATAGATTTTTGGGATACAAGATCTTCCTTTCACGAGCTTACAATTCTTTTTAAAGGTGTCTAAATCAGTTGAAATAACTACCTCTTCATCTTCATCAACCCATCCTTTCCCTTCCACAAAAAAGACTCTTCACCTTCCTGCTTTTATGCAATTTTACATTTTTACAATAATTGACAACTTCTGTTATAAAAAGCAACTTTTCAATAATATCACCTAGTGACCTATTTCATGGTGCAAATACATTGAAATTCATCATTTAATGAACTTCACTCATCATATTTACTTGAACATTACAAATTGAACAAATTAGCCTTTTCAAGGAATTTCATGACGTAGGTGCTCCTGCACCAGTTTGTCATGTTACAACCTTACATTGTCAATTTTAAATCACACAATTCGATACACTTTGTTAAATTTAAACCGCATCTCTTTGAGGAATTTTGTTAAATTTAACAATTGACTGTCTTTGTGTATGCTTCCAAAGCTTTCAATTAGTTAATTTGACAACTTAGCACTTTTTGCACAGGTAAAATTATTTGTCATGCCAAAGAAACAAGTTGTTAAAAGGAAAAAAACTAACAGATGATCAGCTCCAAGCCATCAGAGATAAAGAGAAAAAATGGATGAGGGAATATTGTGAAAAGAAAAAATTGGGAATGATTGATGAAAACAAGCCAGTTGAAGAGGAACCTCAACCATCAAAAAGAGAAAAGAAATTGGTAGCAAAAAGGGCATGAATGCGAAAGAGTCGTGCTAGGGGAGATGCAAATACCGTAGTTGGAGACACACCCTTTAACACAAGTGAATACGAAGGGACACCATTAAGCACAAGCAAATATGGAGGGACACCATCTACCAAGAGTGAGTATGGTTGGACACCATCCACCACATCTAAAGTTGAGAGTACATCATCACTCAGAGTTGAGGAACAAGGTATGCCATCATCCCCACGTGAACCTCAAGGTATGTCTTCTATTCCACCCTCAATTGAAGGTATGCAATCTACCCCACCTCAATTCAATATTGATGAAATTGCTAATGTTGAGATGTATGTACCTAAGAGAACACCACCTAGAATTTTGCGTAGAAAGCCAAAGTTTTTGATTAATATTGATGAGGATATTTTGCAGCACATGTGGAAGCACATTCCAAAACGACTCTTGTGAAGATATACGATAAGATTTGGAAAATGTTCTTTGAAAGGCTAAATGAGACCCAAGATGTCAACTATTTGTTCAAATGATGCGGGGTTTAAAGTACAAAAACATCATGAAGACTCTTGGGTTGAGAACATCAAATGCATCAAGTGAAAACACTATTGTGAAGAATCTAATGGATGCTTATGACAGTGTGGGTAAGAACTCACGCTCAAAGGATAGTAATGTCACCCGACGTGTCATTACATCGACTTTGGTGAGCTATCAAAAAAAGAGATCTCGCCCCATTAAAAAGGCAAGTGAACAAATGGGAATTAGTAGAAATTTTTTATCAAAAGCCGTTCAAAGGAGGCAAAGAATTGAGGACACCGATTCAAATGAATTATGGGCATTCTCGGGGAGACTGCCACACAAAGATAAAAAAGTTGTTGAAGCATTAAGAACACTAATTGAAGATTATTGGAATAATAATACAAGACCATCTCTGAATCAAAGGGATGTCATAAGAAGGAGAATCGGTAGTCGAAACTGTGAGCCACATCCAAAGCATTTTTTGGATACGACTCAAACCCAAAATTTTCATAAATTTCAAAATTCTTATCCTCAAATTAGTATTTCTCAAAGATTTTTTGAAATGATTAAACCTTTTTATGTCAAGATAAATCACACATGCACTACTTGTTGCTATAAACTACATATTGAATTCTCTAACCATTATGATTTTTATTGTTCTATATGTTTAGATTTGCATACTAACGATGTTTTGTAGGATTGTGGCATGGAAGCCCCACCAAAATCTTCAAGAGAGTTCTTATCAAATTTTTTATGTGAAATAGAGGATGGCCAAATATTCTATAGGATGGCATGCTTGGATGGTTCATGCGAGCGTTGTGGTGGCTTACAATGAATGTTAGTATGTCAACATACGGAAAGTGCTTATGAGGTGGGACAAAAACTAGTAGAGTTCGGGAAGTATAAAACAATGGCATATGCTACAAAAGATGGGTTTGAAGCAAAAAGGTGTGAGTTGGTTATTTAGAAGATTCCAGTGTATCAGTTCATGCCCATGTTTCATGAGAATCTAGTGTATGAGTATGCAAGGCATACCCATAGAGCCCGATGGCTGGACATGCAATTCAAGCTATGCAAGGACACCTTTCCACTTGGCAGGATAGTATCAGTGGTTATATTTGTAGAGAACTACACTCTATAGCCACAACATGAGGTGCAGTCACAGTATTACAACTCCACATAGGTTTCGATATTTGTGCATATAGCATTCATACATGAGGCTAAACGTACAGAGGATGAAAGGAAGGTATTGAGGGAGTATCACTTTTATATTAGTGATAATCACACACATTCTATAGAGTTCGTGCAAGGTTGTTTCCAGATGTTCTACAATCATTTGCTCAGAGGTGCATATCATACGATTGGCATATAATATGGTCAGATAACTGTGCAGCACAGTTCAAGAATGCACACATGTTCTACTGGTTGTGTAGGATGCATCTCACTACATGTGTTCAACATTTGTGGAAATTTTGTGAGGCCAGGCATGGAAAGGGGGAGCATGACGGTGTAGGAGCATGTGTGAAAAGAGCATTAGCACAAGAAGAGTTAAAGTATAAAGATAGTGCACAGTTGACAGATGCAAGATCAATCGTCGAGTGGTGTAATGGTTCAATGGGTCCAGTAATGAAGGTACGTCTTTAGTTCATAGATTTTTTTGGTTGATGGATGATACTAACATTGCACCATATGAGGATTTTTGTACACTAATAGGATCGAGTGAGTTGCACTCTTTCCTTAGCTCAAATGTAGGTTCATGGAGTATCGATACACGTAAGATGGCATGCTTTTGTTCTTCATGTACAATGCAAGTCTGGAATGATTGTGAGTCAGGGGAGTGGGTTGACAAATGGTTGACAAGTTATCTTAGCCCACTTCACATGTATCACCCTCTGATGGCATTGGAACTAACACATATGGAATCATCGGTCGACTTTGACCATGTATCAGATCTAGTTCAACCAGGTAATTTATCTACTTGCTTAGTATTTGAAATTCCATATTTTTATCTTACCTTGTACTATATTCATAATGTTGACTAATTTCAAAAGATATGCTACACATATAAATGCAGGGCATGTTTATACAGTTATTGCAGATGAAGACAACAAAGAGGGTACATACTATTACTTGTGTCATTGTGTTGAGGAAAAAAAGAAATTGGAATCCCCAAATTATAGATGGAGAAAACATTGAATACCCTACAGGCTCAGTTGTTGTTACTGGAATGTGGTTGAGAAGGTACCCACATAAGAGTGTTAAACATTGGTTGTTTGAGGAATTTTACATGCATTGTAAGATTCTTCATTACTCAAACCTTGTCGTGGCATCCAATGTTCATTTGAGAAAATATCAGGGTAGACCCTTGAACAAGACCTTGTGGAAGGTCCGTGAGTCTGACCATGAGGCAATACTTGACACAATAAAGAGTAGAGCAGACCTAGATGGTTCATTGGATTAATTTGTAAGTATATGCACAATGGTGTTCTAAGTCAATCTAGGTTGGTAGGCTATGAGGTTGCAATGTCATGTTAGCATGTTGTCAATTTGGTGTAATGAAGCCTTAAATGGCCTAAATGTGAAAATGTATGTAAATTCGTAATGTAAGGGTCAAGATGATGTAATGAAGCCATCATAAGGTCACTAGTTTAGGTATGGAGTCATTTACATCAATATGTCAAAAGTTGCACATAACAATGTAATGTTGTCAAACCAAAAGTTGTCATTTTGCAAATACTTAGAAGTTGAAGGGTCACACTTGTAAAACAAGTTGAAAAGTGGTTGTAGTCAGTTGAGGAGGTTGATATGCCTTCAAAAAGGCCTTGTGAACATTGTATGTTGTTGGCAATCATACTTTTGAAAGCAGGAGCACCAACTCCATCTTTTCAACACTTGAACCCTTGTGGTTTCTATTATTTGGTAATTTGATAATTTAGGGTGTTTTTATATGGTTTGAGGTCATTCTATTTCATTTAATAAGGATTCAATACCATTTTTGTATGTATTAGGTCAATTGAGTCATGATGTAAAGAAGTTGATCAATAAGGGGATTCATGTGGTGAACCTTGTAATTTAAGTGTTTTAGGGTTATTTGCGTTAAATAAGGGCTTTATAGACCATTTATCATGTAATAGGAATGTTTACACTAGGAATGGTCCTCTTTCACACCCAAACGCATGGAATCACTCTGAGCTACGTTTAACCGAATCGATCCCTTAAGGGTTCAAAGGGAAAAATTCCTACAAATTTCAACATGAGGTTACTCGGACACCGTGATGCTTAGAAAATTCTCGTCTGATCCTATGGGATCAAGTTGGGCCCCTCTACAATAACCTCTCTCAATATTTGTTATCTCAGAGTGGTTTTCCCGTAGTCTCTAGTTTTCAATTGATGGAAAAAGTGTCAAATGGAAGCAGTGGAAAGTTGCAAAGTGGTGCAATTTTCATTCTGCAACTCATGTGACCAAATGTAATTTTCCAATACGTCTGAATAGGCATGTTTACACTAGGCATGGTCCTCTTTCACACCCAAACACGCAGAATCGCTACGAGCTACGTTCAACCCGATCGATTCCTTAAGGGTCCAAAGGAAAAAATGCCTGCAAACTTCAGCATGAGGTTACTCAGACACTGTGATGCTTAGAAAATTCTTGTCTAATCCTATGGGATCACGATGGGCCCCTCTACAATAACTTCTCTCTGTTTTCATTATCTCAGAGCGGTTTTCCCATAGTATCTAGTTTTCAGTTGATGGAAAAAGTGTCAAATGGAAGCAGTGGAAAGTTGCAAAGTGGTGCAATTTTCGTTCTGCAACTCATGTGACCAAACAGACTGTTCCAACATGTCTGAATAGGCATTTTTACGCTAGGAATGGTCCTCTTTTGCACCCAAACACGCGGAATCGCTCTAAAATACGTTCAACCGGATCGATCCCTTAAGGGTCCAAAGGGAAAAATGTCTGCAAACTTCAGCATGAGGTTACTCAAACACTGCGATGCTTAGAAACTTCCCATTTGATCCTATGGGATCATGTTGGGCCCCTCTATAATAACCTCTCTTTGTTTTCATTATCTCGAAGTGGTTTTCCCGTAGTCTCCAGTTTTCAGTTGATGGTAAAAGTGTCAAATGGAAGTAGTGGAAAGTTGCAAAGTGGTACAATTTTCGTTCTACAACTCGTGTGACCAAACAGACTGTTCCAAAGCATCTAAATAGGCATATTTATGCTAGGAATGGTCCTCTTTTGTACCCAAACATGCGGAATAACTCTGAGCTATGTTCAACTGGATCGATCCCTTAAGGGTCCAAAGGGAAAAATGCCTGCAAACTTCAGCATGAGGTTACTCGAACATCATGATGCTTAGAAACTTCCTGTCTAATCCTGTGGGATCACGTTGGGCCCCTCTACAATAACCTCTCTTGGTTTTCATTATCTCAGAATGGTTTTCCCGTAGTATCCAGTTTTTAGTTGATGGAAAAAGTGTCAAATGGAAGCAGTGAAAAGTTGCCAAGTGGTGTAACTTTCGTTCTACAACTCGTGTGACCAAAAAGACTGTTCCAACACATCTGAATATTTATTTTTACGCTAGGCATGGTCCTCTTTTGTACCCAAACATGTGGAATCGCTTTGAACTATGTTCAACCGAATCGATCCTTGAAGGGTCCAAAGGGAAAAATCGCTGCAGACTTTAGCATGAGGTTACCAGAACACCATGATGCTTATAAACTTCTCATCTGATCCTATGGGATTGCGTTGGGCCCCTCTACAATAACATCTCTCAGTTTACATTATCTCAAAGTGGTTTTCCCATGGTGTCAAATGGAAGTAGTGGAAAGTTGCAAAGTGGTGTAACTTTTTTTCTGCAACTCGTGTGACCAAATGAACTATTCCAACACGTTTGAAATGGTATTTTTACACAAGGCATGGTCCTCTTTTGTACCCTAACACGCGGAATCGCTCTGAGCTATGTTCAACCATATCGATCCCTTAAGGGTCCATAGGGAAAAATCACTGCAAACTTCAGCATGAGGTTACTCGGACACCGTAATGCTTAGAAAATTCTTGTCTAATCCCATAGGATTGAGTTGGGCCTCTCTACAATAACCTCTCTTAGTTTTCGTTATCTCAGAGTGGTTTACCTGTGGTGTCCAAATTTCAGTTGATGGAAAAAGTGTCAAATGGAAGTAGTGGAAAGTTGCAAAGTGGTACAACTTTCGTTATGCAACTCGTGTGACCAAACAGACTATTCCAACGAGTTCAAATAGGCATATTCATGCTAGGCATGGTCCTCTTTCTCACCCAAACACGCTGGTTTGGCCAAAAAAAAATTGAGGGGGGTTCAGTTCGTTTTGGGTTCGTTGGTACAAAAAACATGTAAAAACAAAATATATATCTATGCAACCTAGAATCATGAATTAGGATTAAAATATCACATATAATCATATAAACAACAAAATCACCATAAACTTGAATGTCATTTAAAACAACATAATTGGCAAAAAAAAGTGTTTATAACCTGTAAAAAATGTGAATAAAATCACACTGATTTTCGCGTGAAAAAAAACCATGAGACCATAGCTTGTTGCTTACTATTATGCTTTGATAGATTTTTTCCAAGCATCCATAGCTTGTTTGAATGTAATTTTTTTAGGATTTTAGCCATAGCAACAAGGAAATTAATTGTTTGATAAAATGCATTGGTAGACATGTATATGAAAAATGTGGTAGCATAGACAAGGTAGTGAACTGTTTGAAAAAATGCCTCAAAGAAATGTGGTCTCATGGTGATGGAATGGCATGAAAAATGCCATGACAAGAAAATTGCTATGGATTGTCATGGAATTCCAACACCATTGAGACCACATATATTTGAGTCTTTTATTCAAACAGTTCGTTGTCTTGTCTATGCTATTGCTTATTAAATTATGCTTTGATAAATTTTTCCAAGCATCCATAGCTTATTTGGAAGCACCTATTTTAGGATTTTAGCCATAGGAGCAAGGAGGTGAATTTTTTGATAAAATGCTTTGGTAAACACGTATGAAAAATGTGGTAGCATAGACAAGGCAACGAACTATTTGAAAAAATGCCTCAAAGAAATATGGTCTCATGGTGATGGAATGCCATGACGAATGCCATGACAAGAAAATTGCTATGGATTCTCATGGCATTCCACCACCATTGAGACCACATTTCTTTGAGGCTTTTATTCAAATAGTTCACTGGGCCTTGTCTATGCTATTGCTTATTAAATTATGCTTTGATAGATTTTTTACAAGCATCCATAGCTTGTTTGGAAGCACCTATTTTAGGATTTTAGCCATAGTGGAAAGGAGGTGAACTATTTGATAAAATGCTTTGGTAAACATGTATGAAAAATGTGGTAGCATAGACAAGGAATTGAACTATTTTAAAAAATGACTCAAAGAAATGTGGTCTCATGATGATGGAATGCCATGACAAGCAAATTGCTATGGATTGTCATGGCATTCCACCACCATTCCGACCACATTTCTTTGATGCTTTTATTCAAACAGTTCCCTACCTTGTCTATGCTATTTCTTATTAAATTATGCTTTGATAGATTTTTTCCAAGCATCCATAGCTTGTTTGGAAGCACCTATTTTAGGATTTTAGCCATAGGAGCAAGGAGGCATGAACTGTTTGATAAAATGCTTTGGTAAACACGTATGAAAAATGTTATAGCATAGACAAGGCAGAGAACTATTTGAAAAAATGACTCAAAGAAATGTGGTCTCATGGTGATGGAATGCCATAACAAGAAAATTGCTATGGATTGTCATGGCATTCCACCACCATTGAGACCACATTTCTTTGAGGCTTTTATTCTAATAGTTCGTTTCCTTGTCTATGCTATTGCTTATTAAATTATGCTTTGATAGATTTTTTCCAAGCATCAATAGCTTATTTTGAAGCACCTATTTTAGGCTTTTAGCGATAGCAGCAAGGAGGTGAACTATTTGATAAAATTATTTGGTAAACATGTATGAAAAATGTGGTAGCATAGACAAGGCAGAGAACTGTATGAAAAAATGCCTCAAAGAAATGTGGTCTCATGGTGATGGAATGCCATGACAATCCATAGCTTGTTTGAAAGCACCTATTTTAGGCTTTTAGCCATAGCAGCAAGGCAATGAACTGTTTGATAAAATGCTTTGATAGACATGTATGAAAAATGTGTTAGCATAGACAAGGCATGAACTCTTTGAAAAAATGCCTCAAAGAAATGAGGTCTCATGGTGATGGAATTCCATGACAATCAAAAGCATTTCATTGTCATGGCATTCCATCACCATGATCTCTTTATTTTTTTCAAAGAGTTCCTTTGTCTATGATATTGCTTACTATTATGTTTTTGATAGATTTTTTGAAGCATCCATAGCTTGTTCGGAAACACTTGTTTTAGGCTTTCAGCCATAGTAACAAGGCAGTGAACTATTTGAAAAATTCTTTGGTAGACATGTATCAAAAATGTGGTAGTATAGATAAAGTGAATTGTTTGAAAAAATTCCTCAAAGAAATGTGGTCTCATAGAATGCCATGACAAGCAAATGCAATTGGGAGTTGCTCCTAGTTATTAGTTATGCAATGTGAAGTAATTGCATAACTGCTTAGGTTGACTTTGTAAAAACTATATATTGTAATTGAAATTTTGTCATCTATCGCATCTAGTTATTAGTTATGCAATGTGAAGCAATGCTTTGAGTTTGAAATATGTGAAATGCAATGTAATCAACGATATGAATATAAACTACAAAAATCTATTTTTACAATTTATTAGTTAAACTCTTTATTTTATTTTTCTCTATATCTCTATGCTATGGAAATGCCTTTAATTTTTTTTAAAAAGTTTTTATCTCAAAATTGTTCTACTTTTTTTTACCTTTTTTTTAAATCTATTTTTTTCCGATTTTTTCTAGACTTTTTCCTGATTTTTAAAAAAAATATTATACTTTTGGTTTGTCAAAAATTTCCCCAAAAGATTTTTGTTGCTATGGTATAAACACATATCTTTTTGTAATATCAAGGATACTTTTTGAAACTTCCATGCATTTCTAATCTAAAAGGAAAAGTCTTTTTCCTAATCTGTATGCAACCATGCTTTTGACATTGTCAAAAAGAGCAAATATGGACACCATCGATAAAAAATATTTGTATTAACCAAATAGCCATGTACACATACATCAATATATGTCGATAGAAGTATAAAATATAGTTACAAAATAGCCATATAGGCTTATGCTCGAATGCCATATAGGCATACAATGTCAAATATATCCAATACAAGATATGTACAAAATTTCCATGTCTAGGCATACAACAAAGGGCTCTGGAATCAAAATTCATTTCTCTCCATACTCTGGAAATAATTTTTTTCCCTTTGTTTTGTGATCTGATGGTGATAAGTCTATCTATCATTTGTGATGTGCTTGAGGAGTGCTCTTGCTGCTCCTCCTATAGTTTAGCTCCTGGTGAAGTTTTAACTGTTACAATAAGAAGCAAAGACATTAATATATAGAAATTACATTATAAGAAATGATATATTTAACAAAATAATCACTTACTGCCATCTCATGATCACTCTCCATGATGGAAATATTTGCATGCCGATGCTTAGGTGTGCTCAAGCCCTATATAAACCATCCAAATAGGAATTAAACTACGAATCAATAATGGTTTGATTTTTCACTAGAATTAACATCTATAACAACAAATGTAAATTGAAATTTAGTAATTTTCCTCATACCTCCTCTATCAGAGCCATGGAGGATTGTATAGCAGATGAAACAATGATATCCATTGCCCTTGTAACATTTGGAGGTGTTCCCACAACCAACATCTAAAAATAAAACAACAAATTATTCAATCACAAAAAAGTTACAATAGCGAGATCCATGTCATGACTTATAATGTATGAGATCTAATGAACAAAATTTTGAGTACAAGTATTAAGCTATATATTTCTGGTAGGCCTTGGCACTTCGATAGGAAGACCAAGAATGATGGGGAGAAGAACACATACTCCATTTTGAAGGATGGGAATACTTACAACCTTTCACCTCTCCTAGAAGAAGACAAGGAAAAGCATGAAGGGCCTAGTGTTTTGATGGTGGGTGAGAAGGAGCTCATGAAAACCTTGAACGAAGGAGGAGGAAGATGATTCTTCTTGATTATGAAGCCAAAAAGTGAAGTAGATCTTCCCACAAAGAAGAAGGAAGATGCACCAAACGAAGTCCAATAGTTGTTGGAAAGGTACAAGGACATAACGATGAATGAATTACCTAGTTCCCTACCTCCCATTAGGGATATAAACCACCATATTGATTTGATTCTAGGGGCTGCATTGCCTAATAAGGCTGCATACAAGATGACACCTGCTCAAAATGAGGAGATTGCAAGAAAAGTGCAAGAGTTTACGGATAAAGGGCTAGTGAGGAAGAGTTTGAGCCCATGTGTTGTTCCTACTATCCTAGCACCAAGGAAGGATGGGAATTGGACACTTTACACTGATTCAAGAGCCATTAATAGGATTGTGCAATCAGATATAGGTTCCTGATGCCAATAATGGAGGACCTCATGGATTGTCTATCAAGAACATCTTACTTTTCCAAGATTGATCTAAAGAGCAGGTACCATCAGATAAGGATCAGAGAGGGGGATGAATGGAAGAAAAAATTTAAGACTAATGAAGGGCTCTATGATTGGTTGGTGATGCCCTTTGGGTTATCAAATGCCCCTAGTACATTTATGCGCCTTATGAATGAGGTATTGAGACCTTTCATTGGAAAGTTTTTTGTAGTTTATTTAGATGGCATCCTTGTGTTTAGCAGGTCTAAAGAAGAATATTTGAAGCACCTTGACATGCTACAAAGGAGGTTACAAGAGGAGAAGTTGTTGATCAACATGGAAAAGTGTGAATTCATGAAGGAAGAACTAGTCTACCTTAGTTTTGTCATCTCCAAGGGAAGTTTGAAGATGGATCCTTCAAAGGTGCATGCTATTCTTACTCAAGGCCAACACCAAAATCCATGGGAGATGTGAGAAGCTTCCATGGACTTGCAAGATTTTATAGAAAGTTCATCAAGAACTTTAGCCAAATTTGTGCACCAATCTTGGACACCATCGAAGGAGGTAGCAAAGGTAAGTTTTCTTGGACCAATGAGGCTAATAAAGGGTTTGAATATCTGAAAAATGAGAGTAGCACAACAACCTATAATTGTGCTCCCTGATTTTGATAAATTTTTTACCATTGAGTGTGATGCTAGCAATCAAGCAATAGGGGCTATTTTGAGCCAAGAAGGCAGACCGGTTGCATTTTACAGTGAGAGGCTGAATGAAGCAAAGAGGAAGTATTCTTCCTATGAATTGGAATTGTATGCTATGGTCCAAGCCCTCAAAAAGTGGAGGCACTACTTGTTACCTAAATAATTTGTTGTTTATACTGATAATATGCCTTGAGTTCTTTGAATGCACAGAACAAACTCAGTCATAGGCACATGAAGTGCGTAGAGTCTTTGCAAGCCTATAATTTCACAATAAAGCATAAGAAGGGACAAGCAAATAAGGTGGGAAATGCTCTCAATAGAAGGTCACTTGTAGTGCAAGAGATCCAACTCCAAAGCATGGGGGTTGAAGCATTGAAGGATATGTATCATGAAGATTCATATTTCAAGGAGGTATACAATGTTTGTGAGCAACATTTGAATTCTTTTCATGGTGAATTCTCTGAATTTTTATTGCAGAATGGTTTTCTCTTCAAAGGAAGCCAATTGTGTGTGTGTAAATGCTCAATGAGGGAGAATACCATAAAGGAGAAACACAGTGGGAGTCTTGGAGGTCACTGTGGCCTTGACAAGACCTTAGAACAAGTTAGGAGATTTTACTATTGGCCAAAGTTACAGGTGAATGTGAGAAGGTATGTGGAAGGCTGCATAATATGTCAAAGGGAAAAGGGAACTTCATCAAATGCAGGACTCTATCAACCATTTCCCATTCCCAATAGGCCTTCGGAGTGTGTAAGTATCGACTTTGTCTTGGGGTTGCCTAGAACCCAAAAAGGTTTTGATAGTATCTTTGTGGTAGTTGATAGATTTAGTAAGATGGCACATTTTATTCCTTGCAAATGCACCAATGATGCATCTCATATAGCAGGTCTCTTCTTTAAGGAGGTTGTTAGGATACATGGACTGCCTTTAAGTATTTTTTCTGAAATGGATTCTAAATTCATTGGTCACTTTTGGATGACCTTGTGGAAGAAACTCAAGTCAAAAATATTTCCTTTAGTTCAACATACCATCCACAAATGGATTGACAAAATGAAGTGGTGAATAGATCATTGGGAAACCTCTTAAGATGTCTTACCAAGGAGCATGGACAAGCTTGGGAACTGATTTTACCTTAGGCTGAATTTGCATATAATGACTCCATGAATAAGAGCATTCGTAGAAGCCCTTTTGAGGTAGTATATGGCATGCACCCTAGAGGGGTCTATGAACTAAGAGATCTATAAGGAATTTCTAGGATAAGTGCTCAAGGTGAGGAATTTGTTGTTACAATCAGGGCTATTCATCAACAAGTGAAGGAAACCCTTCAAAAGAATGTTGAGAAGTATAAGGAAAAGGAAGATTTAAAGAAGAGGAATGTCCAATTCAAGGTTGGAGACTTGGTGATGGCACACTTGAAGAAGGAGAGACTTCCAAAATGAAAGTATACCAAACTCATGATGAAGAAGATAGGACCTTGCAAGGTGGTCTACAAGTTTGGCCAAAATGCTTATGAAATAGAGCTACCTCCTGGGGTGGCAATCTCTCCTATCTTCAAAATTTCTAACTTGTATCCTTTCAAAGCTTTTGTGATATGATTGAGTACTTGGTTACTATCAAACTAATGATATGATTGATGTTACTAAATTTGTTTAAGGTGTATAAGATAGGTTTGGTGACTTTGATGGTTGGATGGATGACTATTATGAAGCCCCTTGAGCAAATTGGTGATTAACCACAAGATGATAATCAAGATTTTGTCATAGCAGGAGTTTGTAACCTATAAATAGATTGTTGCGGTCAAAATATGGTGAGTACAGTGCTTGATAATGAAATGATAATAGTGAGGTATGGTTTAATTGATTTGTTGCCTTGGTAAATAAATGAAAGGATGAATTGTTCAAGTGTCAATAATCAGGTTTATGTTGTTTTTATGGTGGTTGAGAATGATGTGAATCTAATTGATTAAGTCAAAGTTTTCTTTAATATGGTTTTTACTTTGAATGAATCAATTGGAATACTGATTAGTGGAATGATGAATGATGGCCTATGGAATGGCTAAGAGAATTTGAGTGGATTTTGGTTGAATGAAAAGTAGATTTATGATGAAATTATATTTGATCTTCTCCTGATTCTATTTGGGATTGAAATCCCTTGAAGAAATGATGTTGATGGTGTTTGTTGGATGCTTTGCATCAGATGTACCCTGATGATTGAGTGTTTTGATATGATGCTCTGCATCACTAACTACCTTGTCTATGCTATTTCTTACTATTATGGTTCCATAGATTTTTTCCAAGCATCCATAGTTTGTCGCGGTGGTGCACCTTTGCAAGCACATGCCTCCATGTGAAGTAATTGCATCGTGTTGCTTATGTTGAATTTCTAAACAACTATATTGTACAGTTGAAATTTTGTCATTTATCAACATCTAGTTATTAGTTATGGAATTTGAAGTACTAATGCAAGGAGTTTGAATGATGTGTAATGCAACATAACCAACAATTTGAATATAAACTACACAAATCTATTAAGTAGAATTCATTATTTAAGTTCTCTTTATTCTATTACCTTTGTGTACATTTGAGTGAATCCACTGGCAGTAGGAGGTGTTTGCTTGAAACCACCAATATTAGCCTGTTCAACATCCAAAATCACATGTATTAAAATACCATTCGTAAAAAATGCTATTAACATGTAATAAATTTATAATTGTTTACTAGTTACATACCCCACTGATAGGTGTACTACAGAAATAAGTAGATAGAGGACTGGTGTATCCAGTCTCAACACTATGACCCTGCAATTTTATTAAAATAATAAAACTAAATTAGTTAATCATGCATTTCAAAATCAAAATTTAATAAATTAAATTCAATGAACATGCCGAATTTTTCCTGACTATCAATGCCATATGCATAATGAAAAATGTCAGCCGTCCTCTCCATCCCCATAGCAGCATACGGATCCTATGTAGCAACATACGAATCATGTGTAGCAGCCTCCTATGTTTTGGTGGGGTCATATGAACAAGTCGCCCCGCAAGATTGACACACATGGGTTCGAAGGCCACCACTCGAAGACTCCCCTAGATGGCATTGTACAATAGGGCTACTATGATGGATGACACTCTGGGTCAAAGTGTTAATCGCCTACAATTTCTCTACGTCAGCACTCTCCTTCACAACAATGGGCATAACAATGTGCTCACGAGGCGGCCTAGCGAGAGGTTGTCTCCCTTGCCGCACAGGATCTAGTTGTGCACTAGGCCTATCCTGAGCTGACCCCCCACCTCTCCCTTGGAACTACCTCATATCAAAATAATTTTGGATTTGGTTCAATACGAACTCACTGTATAGTTTCCTAAGAAAATATTGGAGGACTTCACAATTATTGCACGATGGGTAATCAAAGACCAAATACCATCTATCATAAAAATGGTTACTAATCTCTTGGTGGTGGCACTAATGAATAGGAAACCTCTTTGCATTGAGGGTAATATTTTGATTTGTTTTAGGGTCAGTGAATAGAGAGCACAAATCACCTTTAGTAATTTTTAAATCTTTTACTTATTTATATGATAATTTGTCTACATAATATGCCCTGGCTGCCTGCCTCCTATCTTGCCATCCAGATATTTGTTGGGTAATTGCATCTACATTTTTTAACATCTCTTTCCATGAATTTTCTAGACACATTCTTTCTGTGGTTGAAGCATTTGGATAACTCAACCTACTGATAAGATCCTCAAGTTGTTTTCTATTGTTGTCAATTTCACTCCTCAGATTTTCTTGAGTGCCAAGAGGGTATTGAGCGATTGGTGGGGGAGGTTGATTTTGTTGAGGATTTTGTTGAGGATTTTTTTGTTGAGGATTTTCCTCCTCTTCTTGTTGATTATTTGCAGTATTTCCTACAAATTTAAAAAAAAACAATCAAATCTAACCTAGAACAAACAAAATCAATTTCAAACTAAGAAATTCAAAACAAATAGCAGACAATACTTACCTCCCACACCTCTTTGTCGTCGTGGCACCATATTTGCAAAAAAAATCCAACTGTTGTTGATAAAATTTGTAGAAATCCTTCCTCCCAGAATGCGAGCGTGCGAAAGTGAGGGTTTTTGGCCGCGGGCAGAGCTGAGAAATAGTAAATAGAAAATGATAGTTTTAACTTTTTTCTTTTCTTTTAAAACAACATAATGTGAGCGCATTATAATGCGCTCATGTTATCTCTTTCCAAAAACTTTTTTGGCCACAAAAGTGCGACCATCTTCATGCACCCACCCTCCTATAATAGTTCAAGTTGAAACAATATAACATACTAGAGAAAAGTAGTGTTTTTCCAACTTTTAACTTATGAAAATATCTCTATATATAAGGAAAACAAAAATAACTTTTTAGAAAAAAGGAACTCCTTCTTGTTGCCACCTCCTATTTATAGCTAAAAAGAGAGAGAAACACCACCAACATTCTACAAGTAAATACTGCTAGATGCCTACATCTCATAGCTCATGATCTGATCATAGATATTTGATTAGATTGCACCAATATTTTCTCATTAATTCAAAACTACCTCATTAATGTCCCCTAGATATTTGCTAAATATTTCCATCTGAAAACAATCATATCCTAGAAAACAACCTAGAAAAATATGGTTGACCAATCATGTAGATTAATGGTGCCAACTCAAAGGTTTTATCTTGAAAAAAAGAAAGAACTAGCATGCTCTGAAAAACTCCAAAAGAGATTGCTCCTTTAAAGCATGACCTACCTAAAGTGAAGAGATGACATGTTGAACAAGTAGGGAATCTTAGATTTATGAAAATAGCCTTAAAGGAAATCCCTGCCAAGCTGACACATGCCCCAAATTTCTCTTGAAAGGAATACGATAAACAAAAGCAACACAACCACCACATGGCACATTACGCATCTTTTGGAACATCTTTTTCTTTAAGTTCAGATTTATCCTGAAGCCAAAAATGTATAAAAGTCAAAAACCAAAATAAGATTAAGGAAAAATTGAGTCACATTTATATAAAGAGTTATTTTTTTACTTATGAATTATTTTATTTTAGTTTAAAACTATTCAAAAAATATGATTTTTTTTAAAAGTATGTGTTGACTATGGTTTGAATCTTAATAATCCTTATTTCAAAATATGAACATGAATAAGGATCCATATCTAAATGTAATGGTAGAAATTTGCACCCTAGGAAAATTTCCCATTTATTTTACCCTTACCTTAGAAACTATAAGCTCAATGATACAAATCCCACCACCATCTTCCTATTTCTTCCACATATCCTTATATTTTTGCATCGGTGGAAGAATATTTTTCGGGGATGTGCATGCACCATGTGAACGTCCATGAACCATGCTGTCATCCTAACATGTTCATGCCTCAGAGATTTGCAGAAGCATTATGTTTATTGGTTGGACACAAAGGTAACATCCTCTATTAGGTCTTAACTGACGAAAAAATGACTCCTTACGTCATTTTTCACTCTCTTGAACTCTCTTGCTAATTCTAACTCTCTTTCTCTCTTCTTGATAGTTCTTGCCTCTTCTTGCTGCTACAAGCTCTCTTCTTTGACTCTACAACACTATCTTATTGCAACACCATTATTTTTTTAGGGTCTACAAAGATCCATTCTCTTGGCAAGGCATCAGCTCTCATCATCTTCTCCTCTCAACCTTAAGTTCTAGTAGAAGGGAAGGTGATATTACTCTTTTTATTCACTTATATCATTGTTTCTTATAGAGTAGCATTTAGGCTATCTTTGCACTCTATTTGATAGTTCCTTTTCCATTATTTCTTTATCGATATTATCTATATCATGGTATCTTAGTTTCCTATTGAGGCGGGAACACAAAAATAGGGGTCTAACTTATTGGTTCCCTAATCAACATATGCAATGAGTCCTAAACAGTAGCCACTCTCTCATATTCAGACTCAACGGGTTGATATGGCCAACAAATGAGAGAGTGAATAAAATACACCTTTCTCCCCTGCACTTCAGGCCATGTTAAACCTGGGAGAGTGATCCCAACCAGTGTTCTTTTAGATACTTGTGTGTCAAAGTATCAAACACACAATGAACAAATGAATCTCCTTTATATGCTTAACATACACAATACCCTGAAGGTATGGTTGACCTTCATTGTAGTGTACACACTAAGCATGAGATATATGATTCATTAAAACTCAACACACACACGTACACAGATAAACAAGTAAATTTGATTTAAAAATGATCAGTTGTTGAATCAACCAACATAACGTAACATGAATAAACCACTTAAATCAATGCGTCATTCATTAGAATGGAGTCATCTTAAACACCCACATAATCTGACAACAATCTTTAAACTAACATTACATAAAGCTCTGAAATGTTGCATTACAATATTTCAGCATAATATTCTAACCACTACTTATTACTAGTATCCTAGCACTTAATTCACATGAATCTACAACTTCATTCAAGCACGTATATTAATTATTTGAATTAACAGGAAAGAAATAAACCACACCCACTGAAAACCAATGGAGATGAACAAAATAATCCTTGATTATATATCCAAAACTCATAAAACAAGCAGATAGGAGAGAAAGTAGTCTTGAAATTGCACTATTTATTATTATCCTACTAGTTTACAATCAAAATTACAATGATATCATAAACTCCAACCTAGAACAAAACCACTGATAAATTTTCTTTATTCCTATTATAGTATTCCCTATGATTAATTACAAAACAACCTCTCTGAGAATGAGGCAGAAAGACAACATTTAAGGAGACACAAAAACCCTAAATGTTAATCTGAAGACACTTGGCACATTCAACACCATAGATTTATAACTTCCTTTTCTTGCTGAAGAAGTTCCAATCTGCTCTTTGTTTTCTTGCTCCTCACTCCACTATCCTGCAACAAAAAAATATTCTCCTCTGGGAAGACTCATCATTCTTCATCATTTTCCCTGCCTTGACTTCAAAATCCCATTCAAACATTTTACCCTCCTGTAAAAACTCACTTACTAGCTTTATTTCATTGTGCAAGTGAAAAATATTAACTTTGGGTCAAAACCCATTCACCTAGGTAGTTAAAAATGCATTTGAAAGTTACATTTTAACCTTCACTATAGGTAAAAAAAATTTCCATATGTTGAATATAATTTTTGGCTCATGAAAGAATAGTTTTCAGGCATTTTTTACCTCATTGGAAGCCAAAAAATGTATAAAAATTCATCCAAATTGCTTCCCAAGAAAAAGAAATAGTTCAGGTAACTTTGTGGAGGTTGAGAGGATATTTTTCAGCTTGTATATGCATTCAAAAATCTGCTCCAAGTCCAAAAACGTGATTGCATTCTTCATTTGCAGCCATTAAAAACATTTTGAATTTCAGCATCCAAGCACAAGCCATCATTGATTGCAAGATAAAATAAATATCACAATAGAGATGGGCAATGCAACTTTCCACCATTGCACCATCGCTACTTTATTCCCAAAATTATGTCGTGAAACTGCGATGAGTGATGAATAAATTTTATAAAATTGGTAAAGTTTAATAAAGTTGCCCCAAATTATTTCCCATGCACTTTCTTTACCAATATTTTAAACCCATATGTACTTGCCCTAAATCCATCGTTGCATAAAGGCCATCACTGATTTGATTATGAAAAACCTCTTAGAAATAGCGATGAGCGATGGACTCAACAACCATCACTCATCGCTAATTCAAAGTTCTTCTTTCCATTTGTATCAGCGATTAGAGATGGCAATGGCTTCTCATTTCCCATCACAGATTGAAGTGTCTTGTTCCTCATCAGATTGGCAATCATCACTCATCTCTAATAAATCTCCTTTATATGCTTAGTAGATATAATACCTTAAAGGTATGGCTGACCTTTATGGCATTGTACACACTAAGCATGAGATATATCTATTCACTGTGTGTTTGATACTTTGGCACATGATTATTTGAAAGAACACTAGTTGGGATCACCCTCCCAAGTTTAACAGAGCCTGAAGTGCAGGGGAGAAAGGTGTATTTTATTCTCTCCCGTTCGTTGGCCATATCATCCCGTTGAGTCTGAATATGAGAGAGTGTCTACTCTTTAGGACTCATTGCATCTATTGATTTGGGAACCAACATGACTAAAAACACAACCCAACAATTTATTGTTTCTGTGTGTAGGTGTTGGTTTGTCTATTGAGAGTTATAGCCGAAGAATTGGATTTTGCATTAATTGTATCTTTTCCTACTCTTTCTTTGTTATTTTCATACTAGAATAGATTTTCAATATTCTTCTTATTGTACTTTTTTTTTTTGTATTTTCTATGTCAAACTATAAAAAACCTCAACATTTGGGTCGTAAGTAGGCTCTTTGTATTTATTGACTATTTATCAAACATTTGTTTGTACATGATGCCAATGTGTCCGTGAGATTCCAATGTGGTGTGCTTGAGTTTGGTTTTCATGCTACCATCCTTAGATAATGATTTTTCTAGTCAATAGTCTAAAACCTTTGTGGCCAACTCATTTGATTCTAGATGCAATTGTTTTTAGTAGAAGGGGAACAATGCTCTATTTACCCTTCCTTTTTAGCCTATCTCTTCTTTCTTTACCTTTTGATCAACCTAAGGTAATTTATGGCAATTCATTCCTTAGGGATCTCTCATGACCTGAAACCTTGGGTATGACGAATCCCCCTAAATTTTTGGTGAACCTAATGTGAACATCCTCATTTTTTATTCTTGGTAGTGGGGAATCTATCTAATGTCCTTGGTGAGTTGTATACTTGTGTGTTGTGAAGTGTGCAACTTTTCAACCAAATCTATGACCCCTAGATATGTAGTTAGAAGGAATCTTGGATATTCAAAAATGAAATCTAGGTTGGTCACTATTTGCTAAACAAAATCTTCTACATAGTTTGATTTAGTTTAATTTGAGTACATAAACATGGTTTTTTTCACACATATCCCTCCTAAAAATGTGAGTGAAACACCTGACATAACATTCAACTCACATAATGATCCTCTAAATAAGGAGCCTTCCTCGAAATAAATTCTTGCTTGGATTAATGGAAATGTCATAACTAGTGTCTTAGTTGATCTAGAGAGTTGGGTTAATGTGATAATGGAGGAGAATCTATCTATAAACAACTTACATAAGGAGAGGTACAAAGAGTCAAAGACCACACTCTCTACCCATGATGCACTCTCTATGGATCCTATGGGATCTATTTCTTTGTCATTCTTGGTAGGACCCAAGGTTGTTGATGTCTCATTCGTTACCATTCTAGAGTATGAATTGTTCCGAGTTAGGATGGGCATCCCCTAACTAGCCTCTATGAACAAAATCACCTCTATAGTTCATAAATGTTTAAAATTCCCTCATGAAGGCACTGTACACATGGTGTATGACACTAGCTATAAACTGCTAGTGTTGGGTGGGGATTCTCACTAGATCACTTCTAGCCTACCCCAGTTGGACCTCTCCCTCCTAGGGAAGATTTTTTATACAAGTTATATTAAATATAAGACTAGGGGCTCAACACCAAAATCTAGTTACCTAGTGTCTCTTTATGTGATCTCTATAAAATCCTCTATGGTAGTGTAGTAGCAAGCTACCTCTTCTATCTTGTCTAAGGGGAAGGGGAAGCTTGTTCACGCTTTAGAGATTTCTCCTTCAATATTTGCAGTTTCATCTACCTTCTCTTCTCATCCTATTGCGGCTTCCTTGGCTTCTACTCATATGCCTCTAACAGGAAGTGTGATGGTGCCCACATGGCAAAAAGAGAGGCATCAAGTGATTGAAATGTATGTGCTACCAACAATACCATGACCTGTTGTCTATGGTAGGGTGAATTCTTCTTGTGGGGTCATTCTAGCTTCTCAACCTCTACCACCTCCTATTGTTCTTTGACCTATCCCTAAGGTAGATAATGAGAAGATGCCCATTGTCTAGGAACCTATTTTTGCTTCTCCTCCTATGGTTGCTTTTTCTCTTGTTCTTCATCCTCTTGCTCCTTCCTAGGAGACTATCCCTGCACTAATTTTTTTTTTAAAGGATACTCCTATGGTTGAGAAGTAGTCTTCAATCTCTTCTCAGGCCACATCTTCCAGTTCCATAGATAACATAACCGACTTATGTGTGAGCATAAACATAGGTGAAAGGCTCTATTCGTTGAACACATCACCTTGCACAAGACAAAGGGGGAGATAATGGAGTTTTTCTCTACATCTTATGTTTTTGTTCCACTTTATTTTGTTATTTCTACCTCAGTTCACATCTCCTTTTTCTTTTTATTTTAGCTCCTTTGATAGGTATTGATGATGGTCACCCCAAAAGGGTGCAAGTTTTCATTGATCACTCTATGGAGCCCCCTCTCTTGATGTCCCTCCTATAAATCCCTCCATTCTCTCAACCCATAGACATTCTGAACACAATGGTGGTGTCTGGTGTGGCTATGTCTTCGTCCTCCTCGACTTCCACTTCTTCTATGGGGATTCCGCATAATCCACTAGAGTGTAAGCTATAGGACGACCAAGCTATGAGTGGAGGTTAAAAGAAGGGTTCACCTTCTTCAAAAGCTAGTTTTTTTTTGTCTTGCATCATAATTGTGACAAAGGCGGCCCTCGCTTCCTCACAGTTTATCATTTCCCCTCTCTATGAGGTTTACAATGACTCTTGGGTGTCCTCTTGGTGTCTTGAAGGGTTCCTTGTTGAAGGAACACCGATTGAAAGCTTTCTTCTCAAAATATCTCTTTGGTGTCTCATAATGTGTCTTTTACCAAATATTTGATTGCATGTGTCTTGGTATCAGACATCTTATATCCTAGCATCTAGCTTGGGGGTAACCTGACTAGACTCATTTTTTTTATTGTCTTGCAACATAGTTTATAGCAACCACACGCTTATGCATCTGATTGGGTTGTGTCTTATCATGTTTTCTTGTGTGTCTTATGAATGTGTGTCATAGGATTAACTTGTTAACCTAACATATTTTTTCTACAACCTAACATGTTTGTGGTGAGATTGTAGCTAGCTTTGTAGCACCAAGAACCTATGGAGCCTCCCTCTTTTGCATCCAAGTATGTCAGATCGAACATCTACTTCCTCAACATTATTAGTATATTCTCTTGAATCTCTTTCTACTTTAGCTCACATATGCACTGACACTTATGCTTGCGAAAGTGGGAGAAAAATATAATGGTCCAAATCTGCACCTTAGGTAAATTTTCCATTTATTTTACCATTACCTTGGAAACTATAAGTTTGATGATGCAAATGCCACTGTCATCTTCTCATTCCTTCCATGTAGCCTTATCTTTTTTCATCAATTAAGGAATATTTGTGGGGGAAGTCCATGCACTGCATTTTCATTATGAAAAATTCCTACCTTTGAGATTTATAAAAGCATTACATTTCTTGGTTGGATGTGAAGGTAACATCCTTTGTTAGGTCTTGATTGATGAAAAATGACTCGTTACCTCCTTTGTGCTCATTCAAACTCATTCCTTCACCTCTCGAATGCTAATTATTTCTCTCTTGAACTATCTTGCTAATTCTCACTCTCTTGCTCTCTTCTTGATCATTCTTTCCTCTTCTTGTTGCTACAATCTCTCTTCTTGGACTCTACAACACTATCTTGTTGCAACACTATAATGTTTACAAGATCTACAAACCTCCATTCTCTTAGCAATGTGTCATATCTCATCATCTTCTCCTCTTATCCTTGAGCGCTAGCAGAAGGGAAGGTGATATTACTCTTTTTATTCACTTGCATCATTTTGTCTTATAGAGTAGCATTCAAGCTGTCTTTGCACTCTACTTGATAGTGTCTTTTTCATTTTGTCTTTATCAATTTTTGCTATATCATGGTATCTTGGTTGTCCATGGAGGTGGGAACACCAAAATGGGGATCTAACTAAGGTAAACCTCAAAACATATCCCAAAACCTTTCTTGTTTACATGTGTGTAGGTGTTAGTTCATTTGTTTGGAGTTATAGTTGAAGAATTGGATTTCACATGAATGGTATCTTTTCCTACTCTTTCTTTGTCATTTTTGTACTAGAATAGATTTTCAATATTCTTCATATTTTTCTTTCTACTTTTTGCATTTTCTTTTTCAAACTGTAAAACCTCAACGACAGGTCATAAGTAGGCCCTTTTTGTTTTCTTATTGTTTATCAAACCTCTATCCATACAGGACATCAACGCATCTTAGAGGTCTGATAAGGCAACACACTGGAGTCTAGTTCTTGCACTACTATCCTCAAATAATGAGTTGTCTAGTTAGTAGTTTGAAACCTTTATGACTAACTCACTTGACTTTGGAAATACCTATTTTTAGCATAAGGATAACAATGCTCTATTTGTACTTCCTTTTCAACCTATCTCTTCTTTCTTTATCTTTTGATCTACTTGAGATAGTTTAAGGAAATTCATTCCTTGGGTTTCTCCTATGACCTAGAGCCTTGGGGTAACAAATCCCCCTACTCTATACTAAATAATAAAAATCAAAAAGATTTTTTTTAAATCAAAAGTAATAAAGAAAATTAATATTAGAATTTCTTTTCAAAATTAAAAGTAAAGGAGAAAATTAATAATAGAATAAATGAAATTAAAGTATTATGAATAATAATATCTTATATAGATACATACATCTATTTATGTATATGTATATGTTGAACATAATCAATAAATACCTAAAAATATAAACAATTATATTCTATCAATCAAATTACAAATTTTTAATTTTTAATTTTTTAAAGATTATAAAATTAAAATAAAAAATAAAAAATTATTATCTTATTTACAAAATTATTATAAAATTTAATCACCATATGTAAAATATTTATTATAAAAAAAATAAAAATTGTTTTAACCATTTTCATACTATTAACATTTATTTGTGATTACTTTACAAATTAATATTAATTGTTTAAGTGTCAATTAGTCCATTGAGTAGGTAGCCTATCTATAACAAACCCCAAGTAACCAAAAAGTAACTAGCCTAAACAACCTAAAATATCCACGAGACTAAACTGCGTATGGACCCCACCATAAAAATTAGGCTCCATTTACTAGGTTGTTTTGCATTTTTCTCTACCTAAAAATTAAGTTGAAATGTTCAAAATCCCACATAGTGAACTATCAAGAAAAAGAGTGTGAAAGAGGAGTCGAAGCATTCACCCCATTTCCATGTAGAATATGTGTAACGATCATTCCTCCTCTACTTATATATTGTGAGTATTAGTAAGACCAAATTATATCATTTCATATACTTGTGTTGCATCAATCATCATGAAATTCACAAGTTAAACCTTGATATTTATCAATGGATTATTTATTTCGTGCATGCTCTCAAACCTAGACAGTAAGTTGTAGGTAGTTTATTTTCATTTCATATTTCTATTACTGAAGGAAAAGGTCTACAATTTTTTAACATTGATTCTCCTTTCTATGCAGGATTTCTAAGCATTAACTATGGCACCTCAAAAAATTGGACAGATGACGAGGGTATAGAGTGGGTTCTAGAGTCTTCTTTCATAAACACAAGAAACACTTTGACTACGCCTTCATTGGGTTCTGCTAAAGATAACCTCTACTAGTACAAGTCCATAGCCTATTTTACAAATCTGGATGTAAATAAATATTGTTACTTGATTCCCGTGATGCCTGCTACACTCTACCTAGTAAGGACTCACTTTTCATATGAAGGATTTTATGGTATTCATTTGGAAAGCATCTTTGATTTATTTATAGAGGGAATCAACTGGGCCAAAGTTGACTTAAACAATTTAGTTGAGCATTGCATATGTCATCACGAGATCATCTTGGCTACCAAAAGCAACAGTTTTAGTTTGTATCTGGCGAGAAACTCAGAGAGAGATGATGGCAATTATGTTTTCATTTCTACCATTGAGTTGAGGCTGCTAGAATATCCAATGTATAACTTGATTGATTTCAACAATGTCGCTTTTGTTAAGCTCAGTTGTAGGGATTATGGCAGTGATGGTGATTCAAAGTAAGTTTAGTAATATTTTTTTTGAGCCTAAGTTTCAAATTTTCTTTATATATTTTTCTAATATTCTAATCCAGTGATGACGTGGTAAAGTTTGAAGATAATGATGCTTCATGATTAGATTAGGTTGCTTTATAGTTTTCTTTCAAATAATGCATGTCTGTAGAGTCTTTATTTAGTTAGTATTCTTATTTGAGTCTCTGTTTTTTCCTTTGAATAATGCATGCTTTGTGTAACTATGGGAAATACTTAGGTTAGCAAATTAGTGCCTAAATAAAATAAATCCAAAGTAGATAATGAAGAACAAAGGAGAAAATAACATGAAAAAAAAGAAGGATATAACCTTGTGTCTTCAACCTCCATGATTGATCTCCATTACACCTTCTCTATTTGCTAAAATAAGTAGTTTTCCCTCATATTTTATGTGAGCAACTTACGACTATGCCAAGACCTAAGCAAAATGTTGAAGGATTTGATGAAAAATGCTAAACTATGCAACTATGCAACTAGTAAGCAACTATGAAATAAGCCTAAAGTATGCCTAAGACAAAATTGCAAGAGCTAAGATGTCATATGATGCCAAAATGAGACCAAAATTGCTATATTATAAAAAATGCAATTCTGGATGGACAACCAAGATTAAAAGTTGACAAATGCCCTAGAATCAATGGACAAGATTCAATATGACAACCCACAATTAGGGTTAGGGAAACGTTAGGGTGAATTTGAAATGAATGGATAATATTTAATTTGAGAAAATCAAATCAAGGGTTGAAAATGCATGTGACAAGGAGATAACGATTGCACAGAAAAAAAGGAGCTAGAAAAATCAAATAATTTTAGAAATTACTTGATTTATGGAGGAAAATTGCTATTTTGAATTAAAAATCAATTTAATTTAAAAAGGTGGGGTCATGTGACAGTAAATAATTAATTTGAATTATTTACTAAAAGAGGGAAAATTAGAAAGATTTAAAATGGGGAAAATGACAAGATGGACAATAATTAAATAAATTTAAAAAATTATTTAATTATGAGAAGAATTTAGAAGTTAATGACGTATTTAAATAAATAAATAAAATTTAATTATTTAAATAATGAGGAAGAATTAATGGAGCAAGACAATTAAATAAGTTTAAGAATTTATTTAATTATGGAAAGACATTAGAGAATTAGTGACACATTTAAATAAATAAATATAAGTTATTTATTTAAATAATCAAGAGGAATAAAATACATGAATTAATTAAATAATTATAAATTATTTAATTAATAGTTGAAAGTGGACCAAAGGACATAATTAAATGTTTTAATTATGTTAGGAAGAAATGTGGGAAAAATAGAACTTGTAGGCCTAGGTCATTTTAATTATAATTGAAGAGGGTTTAATCAAACTACCTTAAATCAAACCCCCTTGGATAGAACCCCACTAGTTTTAAACCATACCTATAACAGAGTCTCCCTTACACCTATCAAAATGTTGATAAAAAATCACTTTTGATTTACCTTTTGGGGGATCAAATGAATTCATTTAAAATTTATTTTTTGCATGTATGTAGTCCTTATTATAAACTTCCCAAAAAGTATAATTTTAAATAAATTTAATTTTATTATTATATTTATTTTTTATTTCTTGTGAATGTAGGTTTTTCACCAAAAATAAGCTCTCTGTTCTACACATGTAGAAAAATAGCAGATTATTAAAAAGAAAAAAGAAAAATATATTAGTGCACCAGATATTGAAGTCCTTGATCCAACAAAGAAAAAAGAATTAAATTTTGATACATACAAAAAAAGTTATGCATTATACGGTTGCGTTATGTCTAAATTATAATTGGTTTGAATTTGAAACTTGATTAAAGAAAACATATTCAATAAAAACTATCTAACCAAGTGGAAGGACTAGATATGGGAGTTATGAATCTAAATTTGAAATAATTAGAATTTTATCATTCATGGAAAAAAAGTTATGCATTATAAATGGCCACTTTTAAAAATGTTGTTTTCTGAAAAACTAGTTTTTGAGGGAGATGGAAAAAGAAGTGCAATCTAATTCCAAAATTTTTGAAAAAATATATTTAGAATCTATAGAGAAAATGTCACAAAACTCTAGTTTTCATTATCTTCAAATTCCTCACGATTTAGCTGCTATAGGTGCCCGAAAGTGAATATTTAGTTAAAAAAATTTATTTTAGTGTCCAATTTGGCCAAAAATTGTAAACCACTATTGTGGGATCACCCCCCGACAAGCTAATTTGATGATGAGAAAAGAAATGGCGCAAGAAATTTTGAATTTTGATAGATTTAAAGCAGTCGACAGGTTGGTCAAATTGAAAATAGGTAAAAGTCAATTCATTTTCACTTTCACACTTGTAAATTTGGAGAGCTCAGAGCGAGAGAACCTTGCCCAAACATGGTGATTCCCATTACTGAGCACTATAGATATATCGTCTGAACATTTAGATGGCCAAAGGGCATGGACCCACTGGTATGTACCCCCTACCCACTTTGCAATTTTATTGTTTTTCATGCATTTTTAGAGTTTTAGGGTAGGTTAATGAATGCGTTGTGACGCATATGCGTTCACATTAGTCACATTTGTTGTCGTGTTCGATGCATTTGATGCATCATGACACAAATGCAATACGTCCATCAGGTTTTAAATTAGGTGTGACACATTTTCCAAATATCAAGACGCATTTGTTGTCTTGTAGTGAAAATGATAGGTATACCGACGCATTCGCAAGATTGCAACACATACTTGTAGCCAAGCGACACATATGATTTTTCAATGACATATTTGATGGATTGATGATGCATTTGATTGAAGATGACACATTTTTTAGTCAAAACAACGCAAGTGCCAAAGTATGATGGAAGTGTTGGATGGAATGACGCAAATGCCAGGCTACGATGCAAATGAATTCAATGCAACACATTTGAATTTGACCATGGTTGACCAAAGTTGACTTAGGTTTAGGCTCATTTTATACTTATGTTTTGTTAGATAGATGGTAATAATTATTTTGAAGAATGTGCTAACTCTCATTGTTGCACATGTGTAGAAACAATTACCACCAATCTACACATGCGACTTTAGACCATCAACTTATGCATTTTGGGATCACCTGACGGACTAGGAGAAAAGGTGATTGATGTGACTGGGTTGTATTATGTCACCTATATGCCCATTATCTGGGCTAATAGGGGGCTGCTGATAGCACTGGCCGAGAGATTGCACTTAGAAACCTGTTCCTTCCACTTTTCGACAAGGGAGACCACTATTACTCTAGAGGACATGTATTGTATATTGCTCATTCTAATCAGAAGAGCATGAGTGGTGTATGATCCATACCAAGGAGTGCAAGGTATGACCAAGTTATACGAGGAAGATGATGGCACAAACCTTGGTATTGAGGGATATGAGATTCAGTGGGAGTACCTAGCTGAGCACTATCCACAGTGGGATGCCATGTTATGCACCTTGATTGTCAAAGTCCTCATTCCAAATCATTGGGGACATGGGTTCCCGATCAGATGGTGAGATGTATTACTACAAATGTGGTGGTATAGGGTAGTTTTTGCATGGGGCCCCTATTTTCTTGGTATGTTATATCAACAATTGCATGAGGTAGCCTACAAGGGTGTACATAGCATCAATTGGGGCATGACATTGCTTATGATCTAGGCTTGGGAGCACATTCCCATCTTTCGTCTACTAATTCAGAGGCCACACTTAGCAAATGGGATGCCTTATGTTTTCTTATATGCGGGTGCTTTATAGAAGATGAGAGTCAGAGAAACTAGATTCTGGCGGCATCGAATAGACACCATGACTTCATTTATCTAGAGGTCGTATAGGGATTATGCACCGTGGCCTGATGAGGGTGATCATTTGCCATTTTGTAGATAGTTTCAATATATGATTAGTTAGACTATGTAGTCCTAGCTAATTGTTAAGATGTACTTGTCCCAACGGGTACTACGTTAGTTCAGGGAGCAACAAGGGGTGCTTATGGGTATAACAAAGTATGCTAGATCATTGTGGGAGCCTACATGCGGTCCTACCATATCAGTACCATTTTTTGAAAAAATAGATAGATGGGTTGGAGTGGAGGTCCCGCAGATCATGGGATGACTATAGATTTTGATTTGTGGTGGCAGACACACAAACCTATTCCATTAAAAGATCCTGATGGACCAGCACCTATTGATCGCAAATTAGTTATAGCATGGGTATAGTGAGGAGTTGAGGAGGCAGAGGGAGGGAGGGAGGCTAAGGAGGCAGAGGGAGAGACAAAGGTCAATGAGATCGAGGGAGAGGAGGTGGAGATGATGGAGGAGACAGAGGAGATGGTAGTGGTGGTGGGAGGAGGAGGAGAGGAGGGGACAAAGGGAGACATGAGAGGATAGTCTAGTAGCATGTGGAGAGGGTTTCCCTAGATGTCATTCTTGAGGTGCCAAAGGAGGAGAGAGATGAGGGGCCCAGGTAGGAGGAGGTGAGACAGGAGGAGGAAAAGGTCAGGTAGGAGGAGCGACAACTAGAGACTAGAGGGGAGACAAGGAGAGGAGAGGTAGGAGGAGGAGCGATAACTAGAGGTGGAGGGGAGACAGGAGGAGGAGAGGTAGGAGGTGCATGTGGTGGAGGAGGCTCTAGATGTTGGTAGAGTGGAGGAGGCCATTAGGGGTGAGGAGGATACTGGTGATGATGAGGAGGAGTTGGACATCACTAATGAGATGGACAAGGCAGAGAGGTAGCTCCAAGAGAGGATGATAGATGGGGAGTAGGACATATCCGAGTTTCCTCCATTACCATCAGATGCTACTATGGACCAGAGACTAGCAAAGCTTGAGGTAACGTGTGTTGAGAGGGATTAGGTGGAGATTTGGAGGAGGGATACAAAGAGATAGTGCAGTTAGTTTGCTTAGTTGTGTTTAGGGCCAATTGTAGATGTTGCTAGAGAGTTGGCCAGAGTCAGTGTGAGCAGGGGTTAGTGCCACATGTTATATGAGAGAGTAGTGCTAGCTGACCAGAGAGAGCCTGAATTATCTAGGTCATCTAGCAAGATAGGGACAGGGTTAGGGAGTAGTAGTCGTACTCACATTAGTCATAGCCAGAGCAGTATGGCTAGCTCTACATCCTTAGGACATTCATCAGGCCATAGGTTTCAGACTCTCACAAGCATTCTTCCATCCACAGGTCGAGTCACAATCATGGATCATCTGGGTTAGGGCATAGATCAAATAACAGCTAGCCTCTGGTCATAGATCCATCGACCTCTCAAACTCATGCAGTAGTTACATCATAGAATCATGTTTCAGTTACCATGATGGCATCAGAACTCCTCTTATAGAGCATTGGTCACCATGAGCCTCTCCTCGTAGGGATGAGGAGAGCACTTCCTAGGACATTTGAAATTTTTATTTTGAAATTATGCTAGAGACATTATGTTATGACACTTTATATTTTGACCATCAATCTTGCGAGCTCTATTTTTGGGATATCTTGTGACTCTATCCCACGACATGATTTTTTTGAGATTATATATGTAGTTTTGATGCGGCCCATACGCTATATGTTATGTGATGATGCATTATGTGTTGATTTTGTTTATGATATATGATTTTATGATGATGATTATTATGATGATGCATTTTATATGTCATGTGATGTATGCAATTATGATGGTTATTGTATGCTTATATGCCATGATGATATTATGTTATGATGATGACGTTCTATATAGATGCGTAATATTTTGATTCTACTGGATGTCTATGTTAATGTATGACTATATATGTATGGATAATGCAATATGTGATGTCTTATGATGTGATATATGTGTTTTAATGATATGGATGGTGTATGCACTTATATTTTATGTGAATGCAAGTTGATGAATGTGACTTATATATATATATATATATATGGAAATATGTGAATGTCTAATAACCTAATGCAATTCCTATATGATCATGTAAGCACTTATATATTTGTATCTCACAGGATATCATCATGAGATAGACAATACAAAATGACAAGATAGAAAGAGATGAATGTTAGTGCAAGGACAAAATCCTTCAATATGTTACCATAGGACTAACAATTGTTTCTCTTAATCATCATTGGGTGGATTATTGTAATGGCCAAAAAACACCATGATATGACCTAGATTAAGGTGTGCAAGGTCGTACCATCACATGAGAAAAACAGTCGCAGACAAGGATGATCATGACCCATACCAAGAGCGTAATTTCCCTAGTCTTTTTGTCACAATCAACCACAAGCATGAAGAAGACAAAAACATACAATAAAGAAAAGTCATGAAACATTGTTGCTCCTCTAAATCATATTGCTAGGACATCCTAGAGGAACTAGCAACATGACTGTTTGAAAAAGAAAATACAAGCCAATCATCATGGTACATTGTTTCTTCTCTAAATCTTGTTGTCAGGACATCCTGGAGAAACTAGTAGCACGATGAAAAATGAAAGGACAAAATGACAAGATAGTGTTTGCCAAGTGTGTCTAAATGTCAGGTGTTTTGATGTCAAGATTCCAAGTTTGAAAATGTCAAGATGTTAGGTTTTTTGATGTCTATGTGTTAGGTTTGACAATGCCAAGATGATGAATGCCAAAGTTGTCGATGTCTAGGTGACAAAATGCCAAATTTTCCAAATTCAGGAAGGATGTATCTTGAATGATGTTGATGTCAAGAGGATCATTCCTTAAATGTCATGAGGATCCTCCAAAATTCCAAATGACAATGATGATGCCTAGGAAGGACACATCCTAAGGGATAATTAAATGAAAAAAGTGATCCTTCAGAAACACATATATGAAGAATAACAAAGATTTGACAATTTAACCTGTTTTGACTAGGTTTGACTAAAGTTAACTAAATTTGACTTTTGTTGATCGGGTTGACTACATGTCGATGTTGACATACTGATGCGATTGACATGTTGATTAAATGATTATCATAGTTTTTTGTAGAAGTTTGTCTATTTGGAATGACCCATTTGTCTTAAGAACATTTGACGTGTGTGTTAGTGCAGTGTCATGAACCCTAATGGACTGGCCTAGTGTGGCCTTGGGGGCTCATTGTTTGATGGACTTGCCTACGTCATACACTCAGAGATCTCGTAGTTCGACATGATCAATGACTTTGTCTTCATGACCAAATATTGCGTCATGATTTTCATTTTGGACAAACCTAAAAGGATTGACCTAATGTCTTAGGGGCCCAAAGATGAGCCTTGCCTAGGTAGCAAATATGTAGAGAAAACATAGTTTGACTATGACATGGACTAACTAACTTGACAAGATATGACTCTATTTTTGTGTTTTTGTCATATATTTATTTTTTTGTATTTCTTCAAGACGTTTTCTCAATTTTTAGGTTTTTTTTAGGACATTTTTTTTTATATTTAGGTCTTTTTTCAAGACATTTTTCAATTTTTAGGTATTTTTCAGGACATTTTATGGTTGGTAGAACCATGTGTGATACCCATTGTAGTCAAGTGATAAGGGATTTCCCCTAGTTAGGTCAAGGACTAGCCAAGTTTGAAGGATGTGTAAAAGGGTCGTGCATGGGATGCTAGATGGACGGTATGCAAGACTTGATGTCAACCATTGTCAAACATGAAAGCAATGTCAAGGTTTTGCGATGGGCATCAAGATGGTGTCAGAAAAGAGGGTGTTTATTATGGACTAAGTTAGATAGAGTGACAGTAGATGGCAGAGTGAAGACCGACTACACATGGCACTTGTTTGCCAGGTTTTCACCATGGTACTTATCCAAAGTGCCTATTTACCAAGTTTTCACTATTGGATGAATTATATATCTTTATTATTTTTGTCATTTTTTTGTTGTCACCAAGACGCTTGTTTGGTAGGTTTTCATTAGGGTGACAATTTTTTCATATTTTTCAATTTTTTTATATTTTTAATGCTTTCGGCTAGACTCTCTAATGCTATGCATAGAAATTTTGAAGATGTAGACTATTGATAGGCTCTATTAGTTGTTCACCATCTAGAGTAGCTAGCTAGTATTCTCCATAACCAAAAGAGGACATGATGATTTAAGGACCCAGCCAATTGGGTTCGAACTTGCCAGGTTTTTCTTTGTCATACTGATTCTTATGATTTTGCATTAGGACCAAGTCGCCAATGTTAAATTTTCATTCCATGACTCTCTTGTTGTAACTGTGACAAAGATGATTTTGATATGCTTGTAAATTATTTAAGGAATTTTGTCTCCTTTCGTCTAATATTTCTAGCTCATTTAATCATGATTGTCTATATTTTCATCATCGATTAGACCCTTCATGGAGACTCACAATGATGGAATTTCAATCTTGATGTGCACAATGGCCTTAGCTCCAAAGACCAAGGTGAATGGTGTGGCTATTGTAGGAATGTGAATGCTAGTGCGGTAAGCCCATAGAGCTGGGTTAAGTTGAATGTGCCAGTCACGACCAACATCATTGACTGTCTTTTTAAGAATTTTAATGATTATCTTATTGGATGCCTTAGCTTGACCATTTACTTGGGGGTAGTATGGTGTGGAAAAATGATGTTGGATGTGAAATTGTTCACATAACTCATGAACATCTTGGTTTTCGAAGGGACGACCATTGTCTGTGATGATGAACTATGGGACACCATATCGACAATTGATGTAAATGAGGATAAATTTGGAAAAAATTTTGTCGATTATGTATGTGAGGGGGATGGCTTCAATCCACTTAGTGAAATACTCAGTTGCAGTGATAATGAATTTGTGGCCATTAGAAGAGGTAGGGTGGATTTTACCCACGAGGTCGAATCCCCATTGTGTGAAGGGCCAAGGAGAAGTAATCAGCCACAGTTCTTATGATGGTGCATGAATCAAATCACTGTGTATCTGACATTGGCGACATGTTCTAACAAACTCAAGTGCATCCTTTTCCATATTCATCTGGTAATACCCAAGCCTCGTGATCTTATTAGCTAAAGTAGGGCCACTCGAATGAGATCCACATATACCCTCATGCACCTCATGTAAGTTTGTTCATGCTTCGTCAGTGTCAAGACATCGAAGAAGGGTATTGTTGAAGCTACAACAGCATAGGGTATCATTGATGATGGTGTATTAGGAGGCCTTATGGATAAAGGAATTTCTTTGGTTATTGGATAGGTTCGAGGGAAGGGTCTAGCATTGGAGATAGTCATAAATGTCTTGATACCATGGAGAGTTGGGACCAACAAGCTCACAAACCATCTTTGAATCTAAAACGTCATATGCAGGAACCAAGAGTTGTTCCACCAAGAACTAAAACTGTGGCACATTGATTGGAATGTCTAGGGGAGATCCAATTTTAGCCATTGTGTTTGCTTCCTTATTTTGTGCCCTACGAATTTGTTCAAAAGAAAGCCTATGTAAATATGTATGCAAACTGTCAACCATGTGCTTGTAAGGCATTAACTTTTCGTCCTTGGTGCCATATTCATCGTTGACTTGGTTGATGATGGAAGATGAATTACTCTAAGAGGGGGGGTGAATCAAAGTAATGTGCAATTTTAACTTTTGTAACTTGAAATGCAGATATAAATGATGACTTTGAAAACAACTAAGTGAACCCTCTTAACTTACAAAGTGAACTTTAACACATCAAAGAACTTTTAAATAGAATGATTGTTTTGAGTGACTTTACAAACCATTTTTCAAAGCATAATATAAATTTTTCATATAAAAGTGATTGAAAAATTCTTTGTATAATGCTTTAGATTCACAAGATTCTATGCACTTTATGACAGATTGAACATTCTTTTATAACAGGTCGGACAACATACATTCATGATAGATTGAACTTTATACTTTGAACCCTTTTAGAATGAAACATTAAACACGTATCAGAGCATTGTATGAAACTTTTTGACATATGATAGAATGGAAACATTAACACTTAAGCACATGGGCTGAAACACAAATGTACATAATTCACCACATAACACATTATTTTCCTAAGTGGAAAAACCCTCTTGGGGTATAAAAAAACCACTCGTAAATTGATAATTTTATTCATTCAAAAGACCACCAACTTTGTAACAATGTGGAGCACCAACTCCAAGTACAAACTGAAGCACCAACTTCAAGTTAGGAGCACCAACTCCCAGTTTTGCAAATGTCACAAATGATAAACCATTAAGACCTTAAAAATGCATTTATTTGCAGTCATAAAACCTTAACAACGCACCAGTAATATGATATTTAATAAAACCTTAAGAAGGTTGTCAAATGACTGAGCCTTTCAAAATCAACTAAGGATATTCAAAAATGTCACTTTGTATAACATCTTCATCATTATCTCTATTTTAAAAGAAGATTGGAGATAGACCCATTTTCTCTTCTAGTTACTATTGTCTTAACCAATATATCACTTCACATACCCTTTCAAATCTCCAACCAAGGAATGGAAGAAAGCCATGCTTAAATAAACAATGAAATCTATGAAAATCATCAAAAATCTTGAGCTCAAACTTGAGTAACCAAAATGGAAAAACACAGTTATCTATAACTTCTTTATGTTTTTATTGCAAACTAAAGAACCATTTTTTAATCTTCATTTCAGAATGACAAGGATATTGTCAAGATTTTACCTCATTTTATGTCGTCCAGATGTCAAAAAAAAATCTCAAGAATACCTTCATTTCCAACTACGAGACAAACAACTACCTTGTGATCCCTTCATTCTAGCTAGCACGAACAAGAGTTCACCAAATACTAGCTCTGCAATTTTTGGATGGCAGCTAGGGTTTCTCAACTATCTTGTTCAAAAAGCTTTAGACTTCCATTTTTTAAACAACACAATCATTTGGAGTCCAAACATAACACAATGAATATTTTTTTTAAGTTTGAGATACCTATAATTTTGTCATTGCCAAGTCAACCTATCCACATGTTCATTATTGTCCACGTGAGTCATGAATACCTCAATGTCATTCTCTACCCTTGACTATCCAAGATAAAGTATTCAATACTTTATGCTAAGTCGACACAAATAAACATAGAGCCAATATAATAACCAATGTCAACTATCATATGAAAACCGATACAAACAGTAGTTCAAAGTAATATGATAAGCTCGAGTGTAAGCCAAAAATACACTATGTGTAGTACACAATGTAAACCATAGAACCTGATTACTAACAATGCAAATTCAAAGCCATGTGTGGCTTTATCTTACTATCAATGCCACCAAATATAACATATGAAACCTGATGTCTTTACCACACTTCAATCACTACCATATGACTTTATTCAAAGTCAATTTTAATTTTAGTGCAAAGTGACCAATTGCATATGTTCAATATGATTGAGTTTAGCAATACCAATCAATAATAATGCTAACTGAAACCATTGATCTTTAGAATAATCTTTATTAAATATTTCAATAATATGCTGCCTAATGCCAAGGTAAGGGTAAACCCACAATAGTGGGTTAAAATTTTTCAAACGAAGAATAATTAGAAATACTCATCAAAAAACTTGAAATGGTTTACCCCTTCTAATGAAGGGGGTTCGAATGAACCACCCCACTTCTAATGAACCCCCCCTTCTAATGAACCCCCCTCCCTTCTAATGAACCCCCTTTTGCACCATATAAGGGGGGTTCGAATGAACCCCCCTTCTAATGAAGGGGGTTCGAATCCCCTTCATTAGAAGGGGGTTCTAATGAACCCCCTTTTTTACCTTCCCCTCCACCATTTCAAAATTTATGCATTTTTTTGACTATCGAAGCTTGGGAAGGAGGTGCAAATGGAGTCAACTTGATAAACCAAATTGGATGATTGTAGTGATCGAAACGTGCTTTCCAGCAACTATAAATTTAATATATTTTGTTTTTATTTTATATTTTATTTTTTAGTTTTACTGTACATAGGTTTTTCACCGAATGTCAAGTTCGATGAAAAATCATTGTGGAAAAATAGTAAATTTGAGGAAAAAAAATTTGAAAAATATATATCCACTAGGTATTGATGTCCTCATTCTAACAAAAAAAGAAAAATTGATTTCAATACATACCAAAAAAGTTATGCGTGCCGAAGTGCACCTATGTCTAAATTATAAATGTTTTGACTTCAAAACTTAATTAAAAGAAAATTATTGAACAAAATGCTATGAAACAAAATGAAAGCCCTAGATACTTGTGTTACCAACCTAAATTCAAAAGAATTATAGTTTTATCCTTTGTAGAAAAAAATTTATGCTTGCCGAAGTACACACCACTTTTTAAAAATGTTGTTTACTATTAAAAACTAGTTATCAAGGGGAGACAAAAAAATTACAATTTAATTTTCAATTTTTTTCAAAAAAAATACATTTAAAATCTATAGAAAAAATCTCACAAATCACTAGTTTACATCATTTTCAAATTCCTAATAGTTTACCTACTATAAGTGTCAGAAAGTGAAGTTTTCTCTAAAAATGTTGATTTCAATGTCAAGTTTGGCCAAAAAGTGTAACCCATTATTGTGGGATGACCCGTAATAAACAATACAATGTGCCAAAAAGGAACCAATAAAGGTTTATAATGTATGCCACATTAAATCAATCAAAATGCTTATGAACACTTTAGCATTGATTATCAAATTCACCTTATAATTCCCATGTAGAAATCATTGACACAATCACATTGCCAAGTAAAAAATCCATGAGATATGTAATGGAAATATGCATAATCAAACTGAACCTACAAAAGCATACCTTGCCAAAGTACATATGTTAATGTCCATGGAGTCAAAAACACCTGATCAAAACCAATGTTATCATCAAGAGCCATCAAGTATACATCATGTCAAGACCATATCTAAAGCACAGTCAAACCATTCCATATACCAATCCAACCATGTCAAGCAATCTGAGATACCATCAACCTGAGAAACTAGAACCTATCAAAATAATCATGTCATAAATTTGAAGCTAATGCATGCCCTGTCACAATGAACACCATCTCAATAACCTGTGCCATACCTTATCAATACTGTTAGTCCAATATAGTCACACCCATCTGCAAATGAATAACATGCATAACCATAAACTAAAAAATCATGAACATGATCAACCTGAATGAAGTAGCAGAAAGATCCTGTAAGAAACTGAAACATCATGAACAATGATCAAACTAAATGAAGTAGCATAAAGATCTTGTAAAAGAACCAAACTGAAGTATCAAAGTAACTGAAGTCTGAAAAAATAGTATAACTAAACCAGGCCACAAATCAGAGCCAATCACTTTTGACATCAAGTACAGACTAACACATAAACAACTGAAAGCCAACAAATGACCAACTGAGAATCTCCAAAGACTAGAAGTGTTTTAATTTTCCATTTTATGGCCATTCAGAGTCCTGTGATAAGAGTCTCATATTCTGCAACATTATTTGTACATGGAAAAGCAATGCAGAATGACTTAGGGATGGAGTCTCCTTCTGGTGTGATGAATAGTATTCCTCCTCTTGAGCCATGACTACTATGAGACCCATCAAAGTAAAGTTTCCAAGGTGACTTAGGATCTCTATGGAATATGGACTCATTAGGGAAGTATGCTGCCAGTGGATGATCGCCTTGTACAGGTGCATCTACAAGGTTGTCCGCTATCACTTGTCCCTTTATGGCCTTTCGTTCCACATACTGGATGTCATACTCACTCAAGATCATTACCCATTTGGCCAAGCATCCTGTTAATGTTGCACGACTTAGGAGATATTTTAAGGGATCAATCTTTTCCACAAGTTGTGTCTTATGATTCAACATGTAATGTCTCAATTTTTGGGCGGCAAAGACAACTGCTAGAAAAGCATGTTCAATAGGTGTATAGTTCAGCTCGTATCTAACCAATGTTTGACTAATGTAGTATATTGCCCTTTCCTTCTCATCATGGTCATTTTGCACTAGTAATTCCCCTAATGTTGAGGTTGTTGCAAAAATTTATAGAATAGGTGGCATTAGAAAGGGTGGTGACAATAGATAGTCCTTAATTTGTTGGAAGGCCTCTTGACATTTATCAGTCCACACAAAGGGGATGCCCTTGGACAGGAGATACTAAAATGGTTGAAACTTTTCTGCCAATTGTGCAATGAAGTGATAGATAGACTACAATTTTCCTTGCAATTTCCTGAGTTCACTTATCCCTTTTGGGGGAGGAATGTCTAGTATTACTTTCACTTTGGCTAGATTGACTTCAATGCCTCTATGAGAAACTATATATCCCAAAAAAATTTCCTATTGTCACACCAAAGACGCACTTCTTATGATTCAAGTAGACCTTGTATTCTTCCAATCTCTTGAAAATTTTGTCTAGCACATTCAGGTGATCCTTACTTGTCAAAGACTTTTCCAAAAGTTCATCCACATAATCTCCCATTATCTTGTACATCATGTCATGGCTCTTTGATAAGTGGCACCTGCATTCTTGAGACCAAAAGGAATGATGTTCCAATAGTATGTACCCCAAGGACATGTGAATGTCATTTTATGTTGATCTTTAGGGGCAATACAAATCTGATTATAACTTGAGAAACCATCCATTAGGGACAACATCTTGTATCCTGTTGTAAGGTCAACTATGATGTCTATGTTGGGTAACGGAAAGTCATCCCTTGGACACACTTTGTTCAAGTCTTGAAAGTCTATGTAGATGTGTATCTGATCATTTGGCTTGGTGACAGGTACAATATTAGATATCCATTCAACATAGCCTATTGACTAAATGAATCCAACATCTAGCAATTTCTTAAGTTCTGCTTTGACTAACAAGGAAATCTAAGGATGCATTTTTCGTACAGATTCTACTTCACTGTCTTAGCATCTGGAAGTAATGGTAGATGGTGCAAGACTAATTCTTGATCCAACCCAAGCATATTGGCATATGACCATGAAAAGTTAATCTTACGCTTTGAAAAGAATTTGTGAAATTTGGGTTTCTCTTCTTCTGTCAAGGATGTTGCAAAGAGGAAAATTTTGGGATCTTTTGTTGTAGCTATGTTGGCTTCCATGGTGTCCTCTATGAGCATTGCCAATTTTTCCTGAGTCATGGGGAGAAATTCCAATCCTCCATCCTTCGGCACCTCAAAGAGGTTTTCATCCTCAGATACGTCCTTTATTTTTACTTTTTTTATCATCAGAAGGTTCCTTTTAGTTTTCACCTAAAGACGTGTCATTTTTTTGTTTTATTTTTTATTTTTAATTTTGTGACTAGAGGATGGTATAGTATCCCTAAAGTAGGCTGCACAATCTAGGTCTATAGCAAATTTTTCCTTGTGGTCTCCACTTGGTATGCCCTCACGTAGGCCCATGAATTCTGCAATGGCTTCATCATTCTGAAATATGTCCATAACCAGTGGTCCTTGTTGGTCCCAATCAATTACCTTTGGGTGGACAAGCGAGATACCATCATCAGTATTGGTAAATGGTGGGGATGATGGTGATAGCATGCAGAAAGATTTAGAAAGGATAAAAATGAAATTTCCATCATCTAATTTCCAATCGGATTCTATCCAATATTCTCCTTCACTTGATTCATACTCATTGTCAAAATAAGGGACGGATAGACTGGTATTGGAATCGATAGTGTCATGTGGAAATTCAGATGAATCCCAATGATGGTCATTATTGTTAGACGGTTGGATAGGTATGTCGAGATTATGGCCTATGGGATTAGAAGATAATTCAAACTTGTCATTGTTCCTTGGGAAAAAGAGTCTATCCCAGTCTTCTATTTTCCTTGGGACCTCAGAGTTATCATTATTCTATGCTAGATCAATATTAAACATTTTCCAAAATATTTCTTTGAATGTAGGTTTTCCAGGTTCAAGGAATAACTCGTCAAGGCAACAGTCATTAAGGGATTTCTGGGAGCCAAATTCCCATTCATGGGAGTCAGTTTCAGTAAGGAATTCCTCAATAGTCTCAACACTTTCTAAAGCATCCACGCTCTTACCTGAAAGTACAATGGTACTTTGATCGTCAATTTTTGGTAGCCCAAACCCTAACCCAAGAAGCTTTGGTCTTCCCGAAGGCATTATTGGTTCACGCATTCTAACTTTATTTTTTCCAAGGCCACTAGTTCCATCATAGCCTTTGTTGTATATCCAGAATGATAATGGAGATGGATCTTCTAGGTCCTTATAAATCCATGTTGATAGGTCTTCAATGTCTTCTTTGTTCATTTCTCCCCATTTTATAAAAATGTGTGTTAAAGGAATTTTGAAATTTTATTTAGGCTCCATTCTGAAACAAGGTCGACTATAGGCCTTAGGAGACTTGGGTATTTTTGTGATGCAATAGGCTGTGTTCAGTTTATATTCCCCACAACCTTGGTCCTGTATATTGATATTAAGATCAGCCTTCAAAATGGAGGGATATGGTGTGGCAGAAGAAATGGAAGGAGTAGATGTGGATGGTTTGGTAAGTGTGTAAGGGTTGATATATTTGGAAGAAGAGTTTGAAACTTGTCAGTTGATAGGAACTTGATGTTCTAAAATACTCCTTAGATTGGTGCAATACTAAAAGGGATCAGGGTCTCCATATATGGTGATTTCAGTACCGTCGAAAGGAAACTTTAGGCATTGATGGTAGGATAATAGAACAACTTTTAAGGCATGAATCCAAGGTCAACCAAGCAAGATGTTATATGGGAGCTCAATATCCAGGACCTGACATGCTGTGTCTACAATGAGTGGCCAAACTCTAATAGGAAGAGTGATAACACCCCTAGAGGAGCATTCTTCATCATCGTACACCTTGATAACAATTCCCTTAGTAGGGTTTACACAAGCATCAGAGAATCCTAGAGCCTTAACTAGTTTGAGGGAGCATATGTTTAGTCCTACTCCACCATCTACTAAAACTGATCTGGGCTTATGCTTATGGATAAATACTTCAATGTGTAATGCATCATTATGACTGGTTTTGGCAACGAATAGTCTTTTTCTAAAAATGTTACACAATGGGGTGTGGTCAAGTATCCTACCATGGATTCAAACTAGTTGACATCAATGTCATGAGGGATTAAAGACTCTTGCAAGGTTTTTTCAAGTATGTCCTTATGTGCAGGAGAGATATGGAGTAGCTCAAGTATAGAGATCTATGCAGGTGTCTTTCCTAATTGGTCAATGAGGTTGAACTGTCCCTTTGGTTATGATGATTTGGCAGATGAACCAAATTGTGACTGCTTTGTGGATGGACCAGGTATCATAATTTTTGGCTATCTAGGGGGAGGAGGACTAGCTATAGTGACTTTGCGACCATGAGTAGTTACATTACATTTAGGTGCTCTTTTGATAGTAATGGTATTGACATATTAATTAGTAGCTCGTAAGTGATTAATAATGGGTCCACTAGAATAGTCGAAGGTGGTATGAGTATAATTGGCATGGTTATTATTAGTCTTGGGACCTGACGTTGAGGTATTATTTGAACCATGGTCCTGCAGTGGGTTTTTGTGAATAGTATGGTCTACATTTGATGCAAATTGTTGTCCACCCAGTTCAATAGTGCAATTCTCAATGAGATCTTGTACAAGATTTCTTAGTTGTCAACAAGAGGAGGTCTTATTCCCTTTAGCATGATGGTAATCACAAAAGATGTCATCCCACCAAGATGACTTAAACTATCCTGGGTCATATGGCTTAGGGTCTTGTAACGTAATGACACCATTTTGAAGGAGCTTCTTAAGGACATCTTCAATTGGTTCCCCTAAGGGAGTATATGTACATCTCTTTGGGAATTGCCTTGTTTTATGAGGCTATGCTTGATTTTGTTTTCTTTGATTATTTTGACTATTTTTATTATTTTGGATGGCATTGGCAGTAGGTGTCAATGTGAAAAATGGTGTTTTTTTTGGTGGAGCTCCTTTAAGAGTGAGTGCAAGACCTATTGTATTTACCGCCTTAGCATCAACAATTCCATCATTCATAATGTGTTTATTCTTTACACAATATTTATTTTTTTCAAGAGGTGGGTTTGTGTTCATGTTCTTAGGGCTATATCTTAGTTCTCCTTTACCAATAAGAGCCTTCTCAAGTTGGACCCCTTTTTCGACTAAGTCTGTGAAGGTTGTGCAACAGTGGACTTGCAAGTCATATTTCAATGGGCCTAGGAGGGTTATGACAAACATTTTGACCTTTTCTTTCTCTGGTATGTCAATATGGCAACAACTTGCTAAAATTATCCATCTTTGGTAGAATGGAATGAAAGTCTCACCAACTTCTTCTTGTGTAAGTGTGCATAGCCTGGTAATGGAGACAATTGTCTCAATGTTATATGAATAGATTTCCACAAATTTTTCTACAAGTTCGTCCCATGATTTTTCTTCAAATTTTTCTACAAGACTCTTAGGGAAGAGTCTCATCAAGTAAGTATGTTCATAGGCAATGTCCACACAATTGGTTGTGAATTCTTAAATTTGTTCATGAAGGTTTGTATTTCCTTTGTATTTAGTGAATTTTTCTGCCACATATCTAGGAGGGAATGGTGGCATGTACAAGCTTGTGTCGAAAGGGTATGGACATAGTTCATATGATGTTTATGGATTTTTATTGGAGATTTTCATACCCCCTATTTTTTTTTGCAATTTTTCCACTTGAGCTATCAAAGCATCAATTATAGGATTATTCGTTGCATCACACATGGGAGTGATGGGTATCCCATGTTTCCCCATCTATTGTGAAGATGTGTTTTGATATTGTGATGGCATGTGTTGCTGTAAGATTTATGACATGTTTTTATTTTGAGGTTGTTGGTATTGCAAGTTGGGATTAGGGACATTTTGATGGGTATGGATGTGTGATGTATATGTAGGAATGTGTTCCCTAGCCATACTAGTTGATATTTATGGGATGAGTTGACCTTGAATATTTTGGTGTCCAAAAGAAGTCATATGCTGTGTAATCTGATTGACTTGTCCAAATTGGTAGAATTGTCCATGGGGAATGTTGGTATTTTTCCTTTGGGTATTTTGGTGTTAAGTTGTGATGACATGATGTTTGGTTGGGGTCCAAGAATGGAAATTTTTCGTTTATTTCTCCCAAAGGGGTTGAGTGAATTTGTTCCCATGGCATTGTTTGAAGCACCAATAAAAGTATTTTATGATGATGCACCCATGGCACTAGATGAAGTTCTAAATAAAAGGTTTGCAGAGCTTTCCCATATTGTTGAAGATCCAAAGGTAGCTCCCATTGACTATGAGGATGTTGTTTACATGGTAGGCATTGATTATGACATGGTTTGTGACGTGGTTGGTGTCCCTCCAATGGATGTTACATTGATTGAGTTGGAGGCATTTTGATTTGATGTGCCACTGAAGTAGCATTGATAGTGCGCGTAGAAATTTGTGATGTGGCACCAATGTTATTGTTGGCATTGTTTTGAGGTTGACTAGTGTGAGGCATTGTTTGTGTTATTGTTGAAATTGTGATTAGGAGAGGCCGCTCTCAAAGTGCTAATGTCAAAGCCATGTGGAAATTTGGCCCCTTGGTGTAATAGCATAGCTAGAAATATTTGTAGGTCATGTAAGAATAAATCTTACACAAAGGAGGCCACATTGGGGTTTTGTGTGGTGGCTTCTATGTCTTCCTCAAATATATTTCCATTTTCATCTCTACGTATGAAAGGTTCAAAAGGGTTATGTGAGGAAGATGGCATGTTTATACCACTGAAAGGATTGATAAAAGATGTCTCTTGATTCATGTAATTAGGAAAGTTATAAATGTTGGTGCCTTGTCCAAAGTTCTCCATTTGTCTTCTTTTTATTTGAAGCCTAGTCTCAATCATATAAGGATTTTTCTCAAATTAGGAAGATGGATGAAAATGACAACTAGATAATGACACTATGTTTTTTGGATTTTTGAATAAGGGATGCAAATGAAAACTATGTTTTTAGGTTTTTGAAAATAAGGAATGCAATATGATAATGTTTTCTAAAGGAAATAACAAATGCTAAAGGACAATGAGGACTATTTTTTTTATTTTTAGGAATAAGATATGCAAAGTGAGGACTAAGATGAATTGAATGCTCTAAAGTATGCAAATGAAAAGGCCAAGGTTACTCAACCACCCTAAGCTTTATCTATGTCTTAATTTGGGTCATCAAAGGAAAAAAGGACAAGATGACAAGGTGAGGTTTCCTAACTAGACTTTTGAATTGGAAAGTCTCACAAGAGGACAATGACTAAGGGAAATAATGTTGACTAAGTCCAATCGTAACCTACTCTTGAAGGAAAGGATTTTTGCAAATTTAATGGTAAGTTTCCTATTCCAAAATCTACAAGAAGGTGATGACCTAAGGACTGGTTTATGCTTGAAAATGATGGTGATGGGATTCTAAAGATGCAACGAATTTTTTTGGAAGTTTGGACCTATGGGAAAATGCAAGCTAAGGATACAAACAATGGAAGATTTGAGAAATTTTCTTTCTGTTTTTTGATAGAGGTTGTTGGAAAAAGATGTTTGATATCATCTTGGACAGGTTTGGTCTTGGGTTTTGGATTGTGACAGTGTTTTTGTTATTGCCAAGAAAATGTGTCGTTTCAGGTTGCGAATGTGTTACAGTTTGTCAAATGTGTCATAGTTTTAGCGAATGCGGCTCTAAAGGTAACAAATGCAGCTCAATAAAGCAATTGTGGTGTTTTTTATATCAAATGTGGTGCAGTACAGGTAAATGCATCTCAAAGAGTGGAAAATGCAGCTTATCAAAGTGAATGCATTACAAGAAATGTCAAATGCAGCGCAGAATAGCGAATGTGTTGTAGGTAGAATAAGTTTAGTTTGTCTGGAATTTTGACAAAATTTGAGATTTGTTTGAAGTTGAATGATTGTTTCCAGGTCTGTGAAAGGTGTTTGTTTATCTCAATGTCTTTACAAAAAACTTGGAAAACACAATATCTTATCTTTGAAAATTTGAAAACATGCATAATGAAGACAAGTACAATCCTAGGTTAGGCAAGGACAATATTTGCTAGATTCCACACGGGTTTCCCCAACCACACTAATTCTTAGCAGATGAATCCAAAAGCTTGGATACACTAGCTCCCCTCCTTGACACTCACTTATTTGGGTCAACCAAGCTTCCAACCCCCATAAATATCCCATGGCATGTTGATAATCTCTACTAAGAACTGGGAGAATGTGGATGCCTTCACAACAATCGTTGTTGCACTAACAAATAGATGGGTTTTTGAAAACTACACAAAGATTTTTAGTTCGGGACACCCATTCAAGTGGCCACACATGGGGAAATATTAGCTTCGATAAGGAGGAAATCTAACCTGAAGAGGTTATGCTCAACAAGGTTTTGGGGAGTTCACTTGTCCATGTGACACATCCACACTTGTAATCCTAAGTTTTCCATTAGGATTCACATTTATATACCAATTAGGGGTAGCTCGGCTAAAGAGCTCCGATATCGGTTTGAGTCACCTTGGAGTGAGTACTTTTTCCCACCAAGGAAGTCCCAATTCTTAGAGTCAATAACAATTTCTCTTGCACCCAGGATCGTACAAGTGCACAAGGGGAGAGGATACTTCTATTATTGAATCAGGGTGACACAAAATTGGAGACACTTGTGAATTTTAGTTACCAAAAATAAGTGGGAGGAAGAAACTTAAGACACTTTGTTCTTTTTAAACTTTTAAATTGAAGTGTGAAAGACAAAGTTCATTTTAAACCGATGAAATGAAGATACATGTTCATTTTAACCATATCAGTTTCAATGCATGATTGTGTTCATTTTAAACCCATGACATGAAAATGCATGTAAATTCTAACCATAGGAATGTGAGTGCAAGTTGTTATTTGTTGATTGTTTTCTTAAGGAATTGAAAATGTGATTATAAAATCAACAAAACAATGTTAGACTCCTTGCCAGAAGTTGGAAACAAAAAATTAGTAACCCAAAAACCTCTAAGCTACTAAATGGAAAATAGAAATCTAGAAAAAATATGTAAAATCTAAAAAGAAAATTTCACCAAACGAATGTGTCACTCTACAAAGAAAATGCATCTCAGGTTCGTACACTGGGATTTACCAGTCAGATATGTCGAAATGCAGAGATAATGTGTCTCGGTTTGCAAATGTGTTGTTCGAGCTAGCTAATGTGTCGCAACAAACAAAATGTGTCTCTCGGGATGGCAAATGCAGCTCAACTTTGCAAATGCATCATTCTGATTGTTGAATGCATTGTGACATAGTGATTGTGATTTTGGAATATGCAAATGTGGCTCACCGTACCTATACCTACAAAAATGGAAAAAAATTCATACAAAAATATGCAAAAAGACTGATTTGGCATCAAGTTCACCAATGTAACTATGGGAAATACTTAGGTTAGCAGATTAGTGCCTAAATAAAATAAACCCAAAGTAGATAATGAAGCACAAAGGAGAAAATAACATGAAAACAAAGAAGGATATCATCTTGTGTCTTCAACCTCCATGATTGACCTCCATTACACCTTCTCTATTTGCTCAAATAAGTAGTTTTTCCTCAGATTTTATGTGAGAAACTTACGACTATGTGAAGACCTAAGCAAAATGTTGAAGGATTTGATGACAAATGCTAAACTATGCAACTATGCAACTAGTAAGAAACTATGAAAAAAGCATAAATTATGCCAAAATGCCAAAATGTGAAGTATTCCTAAGACAAGATTACAAGAGCTAAGATGTCATGAGATGCCAAAATGAGACCAAAATTTCCATTTTATAGAAAATGCTATTTTGGATGGATGACCAAGATTAAAAGTTGACAAATGCCCTAGAATCAATGGACAAGATTCAATATGACAACCCACAATTAGGGTTAGGGAAACATTAGGGTGAATTTGAAATGAATGGACAAGATTTAATTTGAGAAAATAAAATCAAGGGTTGAAAACGAATGTGACAAGGAGATAAGGATGACATAGAAAAAGAGGAGCTGAAAAAATCAAATAATTTTAGAAATTACTTCATTTATGGAGGAAAATTGCTATTTTGAATTAAAAATCAATTTAGTTCAAAAATGTGAGGTCATGTGACAATAAATAATTAATTTAAATTATTTACTAAAAGAGGGAAAATTAGAAAGTGGGACCATTTTAAATAAATAATTTTATTTAAAATGGGGAAAATGCCAAGATAGATAACAATTAAATAAATTAAATAATTTATTTAATTATAAGAAGACTTTGGAAGTTAATGAAGTATTTAAATAAATAAATAAAATGTATTTATCTAAATAATCAGGAAGAATTAATGGACCAAGATAATTAAATAAATTTATGAATTTATTTAATTATGGAAAGACATTAGAAAATTAGTGACAAATTTAAATAAATAAATAAAATTTATTTATTTAAATAATCAAGAGGAATAAAAGACATGAATTAATTAAATAATTATAAATTATTTAATTAATAGTTGAAAGTGGACCAAAGGACATAACTAATTTTTTTAATTATGTTAGGAAGAAATGTGGAAAAAATAGAACTTGCAGGCCTAGGTCATTTTTATGTGTCTACATTTGCATGCTCTATTTTTAGCAGTAATGTTATTTTTATCCCCTTCATTTTGTTTCTTGACATGTTAAAATTTTTATTTATGTAGACCTCTATATTTTTTTAAAGCTGCAATACAAAGAGAAATTTCTATTCAGAAATAAAGGCAACATTTTTATCTCTTACAAAAATCAATGAAGTGATTATATTTTTATTTTTATTTATTGGTGTTGTGTGTAGTAATGGTATTGCATTGGTTTAATCAATTGATTTAAGAAGCAAGGCCTATTTAAGATACTACATTTTGCATTAGAGTGGGTATTTTCTTTTGGGCTAAAGATTTAGTGGTTGGAATTTCACCAAAGGTTTATAATGCAAATTATAACTCCTTTCCCATTCCAAAATTTGATGGAAATGAGTATGATTATTGGTGCATCAAAATGATGACCTTTTTGATAGGAAAATATTTGTGGGAAATTGTTGAATAAGGTTATGTAGAGCTAGTTGATTGGAATTCCCTCATAGCCAATGGAATAATAGTTAGAAAGGAGGATAAGAAGAAGAATTCTCAAGCCTTGATTCATATTCAAATAGATCTTGATAAGAGCTTATTTCCAAGGATTGTGGGTGCAAAGACAACTGAAGATTCCTAGAAGATTTTCAAGGAAGCTTACCAAGGAAGTGATCAGGTAAAAGTATCTAAGTTACAAACTTTATAAAGAGACTTTGAAATTTTGAAAATGCAAGAATTGAGAAAGTAAGTGATTATTGTGTGAGAGTCAATGATGTGGTTAATAAAATGTCCACTCTAGGAGAAACAATAAGTAGTGAGGTTGTAATCAAGAATTTTTTGAGGTCTCTAATGCCAAAGTGGAACCATGTTGCCATTATCATAGAAGAAAGAAAAGATTTGACAACCTTTCAGTTTGATCACTTGGTTGGATGTCTTATGTCTCATGAAGAGAGATTGAAAGATTCATTTTCTTTTCATCCAAATTGCAAATCACAAATAAATAGGATACCAACAAGAGCACCAAAAACAATGAAGGCCAAGGTAAAGTTCAAAATCAAAATCACTCAAGAGGAAATAGTGGTAGAGGTAGTTCAAGAGGAAGAGGTGGTTCCAGAGGACGAGGTAGAGGTGGTTTTGATAAGAGAAATGTTCAATGTTACCATTGTAATAGGTATGGCCACTTTTAAAGATACTATAGATTAAAAGAAGGTAAAAGTGTTAATTATACTAAAGAAAGTGATAAAAGTCCTCCAAATCATTTGTTTTTATCTTACTCTAAAGGTGAAACTAATAGTAAAGAAGTTTGGTATCTAGATTCAAGATGCTCTAACCATATGACAGGGAATGAGAACTTTTTTTCAACAAAGGATGATAGTTTCAAGTCTAATATTTAGCTTGGTGATGAAAAATCATTAGAGGTTCTTACAAAAGGATCTATGGGATTCCACACAAAAGAAGGTATAAAGAGTTTCAATGATATTTATTACACTCCATAGTTAAAGCATAAAATGTTAAGTGTTGGAAAACTATGTGAGAAGAACTATAAAGTTATTTTTGAGAATAAGAAATTTATAATTTATGATAAGAATTAGGGAAATAGGGTTGTTACTGTTGTGCCTATGACAAAGAATAGGATGTTCCCTTTGAAATTTGGTGAACATAACAACAGCCTTGCCAACATGTCATATGAGGATATCAGTTGGTTATGGCATCTCAGGTATGGAAATTTAAATTTTCATAGTTTGAATATTCTCACATCAAATGCATTAGTTTCTAGTTTACCTAAGGTTGAAGAGCACACAGAGGTTTGTGAAGGATGTGCTAAAGGAAAGCACGCAAGGGAGAAATTTTCAAAAGGAAATGCATGGAGGGCCCATCATACCCTTTAGCTTGTTCATTCTGATATTTGTGGTCCTATGCAAACAAATATTTTGGGTAAGTCATCATATTTTATCACTTTTATAGATGATTACTCACGAAAATGTTGTGTGTACTTTTTGAAGGCCAAATATGAAGCTCTTGATACATTCAAGAGGTTTAAAGAACTTGTTGAAAATGAGAAGGGGTGCACAATCAAATGTTAAGGAATGATCATGGAGGAGAATTTTGTTTAAGATCCTTTCAGGATTACTGTGATATGAATGACATTAGGAGTCAACTCACCACTACATACACACCTCAGAAAAATGGAGTAGCTGAAAGAAAAACTGAACAATTGTAGAAATGGAAAAGAGCATGTTACAAACCAAGGGATTAAGCAATTATTTTTGGGGTGAAGCAGTTGCTACAATAGCGTACATTCTCAATCGAAGTACCACCAGTGCACTCGAGGACTCCTTATGAAGCATGGTATGAGAAAATTCCTAATGTTAATCATTTAAATGTTTTTGGCTGTTTGGATTATGTTCATGTACCTGATCAGAATAGATAAAAGTTAGATGCAAAAAGTGACATTTATTTTTGTTGGATATAGTGAGGAAAGTAAGGCTTATAGATTTTATAATCCTCTCACTAATATTCTTAATGTGTCAAGTGATGCGATTTTTGATGAAGGGGGAGTTTATGGTCATCAAAAAAGCCATATGTAGAAGTCAAAATCCATTTTAAATGATATTATTGTTGATGATATTGATCATGAGCAGCCCACTAATGTTTCTATTCCAAGTGCTACAAATCCATCAAGTAGCCCCTCCTCTAATTGTTTAATTCAAATTGCAATTCCAACTTCAACTCCAAGTTCTAGAAGGAAGGTAAGAAGTTTAAGTGATATTTATCAAAGGAGGGCAAATCAAGCACATGAAGAAAATACAATAGGTGAGATAGTTAATTTTTCTTTATTTACCAAGGCTGATTTTGAACCATCATGTTTTGAAGAAGCATGTACTATTGAGGTTTGGATGCAAGCAATGAAAGAAGAGATGGATTCCATTCATAGGAATGATACTTGGGAGCTTACAGAGCTTCCACATGACAATAAGAAGATTGGCACCAAATGGGTCTACAAGACCAAGTTTAATAGTGATGGGAGTATTGAAAGGCATAAGACAAGATTAGTTGCTAAATTCTTCACACATAAGTATGGGATTGATTATTAAGAGACATTTGCACCAATAGCAAGACAAGAGACTATCAAGATGATGATTTCACTTTCAGCTCAAAAGAAATGGAGTATTCATCACATGCATGTGAAAAGTGCCTTCTTGAATGGGTACTTAGAAGAGGAAGTATATGTGGAACAACCACAAGGTTTTTAAGAGCAAGGAAAGGAAGACCAAGTCTACAAGTTGAAGAAGGCTTTGTATGGCCTCAAACAAGCACCATGAGCATGGTATACTAGGATTGATGGATATTTTGAAGAGAATAACTTTCAAAGAAGTAAGAGTGAACCTACCCTTTACTACAAACAAGAAGGTAATGATATTCTTATTGTAAGTTTTTATGTTGATGATTTGTTGTAGATGGGTAGCAGTTCTAAGATGAAAGATGAGTTCAAAATTTCTATGATGAAAGATCTTGGTCTCATGAAATGTTTTCTAGGAATGGAGGTTTGCCAATGTAAGAATGAAATTTTCATTTGCCAAACCAAATATGCAAAAGATATGTTGAATAAGTTTGAGATGATTGATTGTAAACCATACTCCACTCCAAGTGATCATGGAGTTGTGTTGTGTGGAGATGATGGTGTTGAATTTGTTGATGAGACTACTTACAAAATTATTGTTGGGAGTTTGATGTTTCTAACCCACACAAGGCTTGATATTGCATATTCAGTTTTGCTTGTTTCAAGGTACATGAAAAATCCATCAGAAATACACATAAAGGTAGCCAATATAATTTTGAGGTATGTGAAAGGCGCTATAAATTATGGTATTCATTACTAATCTTCTAAAAGGTTCAATCTTGTTGGTTTTAGTGATTCAAATTGGGGAGGTAGTATGGATGATCGTAAGTCTACATCTGGAAATTGTTTCTCTTTTAGTTCTAGTTTGATTACTTGGATTTCAAAAAATAAAAAGTATGGTTTCCCTCTCTTCCACATAAGTAGATTATGTTGCATTTACCTCAGTAGGTACACAAGCTCTTTGGTTTAGAAAAGTTTTAGAAGAAATTAGAGAGAGGCAGATTCAGCCTATAGTGATTTTTTTTGACAATATGAGTTCCATCAACTAGCAAAGAATCCGGTTCATCACAGTAGAAAAAATAATTTTGATCTAAAATATCATTTTATTAGTGATTTGGTACAGAAGAAGGAAGTTGAATTGAAACATATCAGCACTCAAGATCAACTACTAGATATCTTCACCAAGGCAGTTGCAATAGTTTAGTTTTTGGCACTTAGAGATCAAATTGTGAACCTTCTTAGCATCAAGGGGGAGTACGAAGATAATGATGCTTCATGATTAGATTAGGTTGTTTTATAGTTTTCTTTCAAATAATGCATGGCTGTTATATGCGAAGAGTCTTTTTTTAGTTAGTATTCTTATTTGAGTTTCTATTTTCTCCTCTGAATAATGCATGATTTGCATGCTCTATTTTTTGGCAATAATGCTATGTTTAGCCCCTTCATTTTTTGTCTCGAGGTTCTGAAAACCTTATTTATGTAGACCTCTATATATTTTTTTAAGTTTCAATACAAAGAGAAATCTCTATTTAGAATAAGAGCAACATTTTTATCTCTTCTAAAAATCAATGAAGTGATTATATTTATGTTTTTATTTATTGATGTTGTGTGTAATAATTGTATTGTATTGGTTTAATCACCTAGTTTAAGAAGCAGGGCCTATTTCAAATTTTACGTAGTTATCCCAATGACCCATTTGATCGCATTTGGAAGACTTTTATTTTCCATCAACACAGACTCCTCATTGGATAACAACATATCGAACAAACCACTTGTTTCTATCGTACAGACTGTCGTTGCATCGAAAGTAGGTGAAGACCTAATAATTTTAGACCAACTTGATTCTGCCCTTGAGAACGTCGCTTTTTACTTTTCTCTTTACTTTTGTAACATCAACCAGACAAGCCTATCCTCCAACCACTCTTTCAATGTGTTCATTGGTAATGTTGAAGTAACGGGCTTGATAGACTTCACTTCATTTGGGCAATGGATGGCTATATATTAAATCTTACAGTTCAACACAATTAACTCTATAAACATAAAATTGCATCCTAGAAAAGGATCAAACATGGGGCCATTCATAAATACAGCGAAGCATATCAGAAGGTAGACATCAACAATATGATAGACACCGAAGAAGGCAAGTTTCTTTATCTCATTCACTACATCAATAATTAAAGGCCACTTTCAAAGATATTATCAAAATGGAATGTCTGCGTTGGAAAACTAAAATAAAACTTTTTGATGAGCCAATAGTGATCTATTATTTTAACAATAGATATATTTTTCGGTTGTTTTTGAAAAACAAAGTACAATGTTGTTTTTGAGTCAACATATGATATGTTTTTAGATGGTTTAGTTGTTTTTTGAAAAATAAGGTATAGTGTATGAATTTCCAATTTGTAGTTATGGAAAGTCAAGTAATAATTCATTTCAATTAACGGTCTCTTTAAACCCTTTCTAGACATTTTTGAAACCATTTCTACTATAGTACAAATTAAATGTAGTTATTGCTATTTAAAAAATAGCAAGTATACTAAATCTTCCAGATGATTGAACAACATGAGATCCATGTTTTCCAATAGGTTGTCCATTAATTGTCATTACCTGCAAAGGTGATAGTCCCCCATGAGTTACTGTCATGTAAATCTTTCCTTACAACTCATAGCAGTTGATTTGTTATGTTTTAATATTAAATCTGTGGCTTAGTTGTAGTAACATGATTTCAATTATTTTCAAAAATCTAACAAACATGGGTCTCACTAGCAACATCCCTTCAATTTTAGCCAACTTAACAACATTAACTTAGTTGGTAAGATCTTAGCAACCTTCACTTTCCTTGTAGAATTCCTAACTATGTCATGTTGAATGATTTATATGTTAGAACTGATTTATATGGAAGAATTAAGGTGACTACTCATTTTATGTTGTTTGATTTAGTTGTTAGGAAGCAATAATCTTATAGGTTCTATTCCAGACCTCAGCTCATTGAAGTACCTTACAATACTCTAAGAGATCCATCACTCTCAGATAAATTATTATTATGTATATGAAAGATAGACTGAATGTACGTTTTGTCAATGTTAATCATTACCCTCTCTTTTTGTTATCAAGGCACTTACAAAACAATCAACCGACAAGAGATATTCCAAGCTCGTTAGAGAAACTTTCCCTATTGAAAGAATTGTGCATTTGCTTATAGTTTTATCTTTTCTCATAACATTTTTATTTATGGTTTGATTTCTCTTTAAAAGATCAAAACAATATAATGGAGTTCTCAATTTTCCCAATATAATAGGTGAATATAATATTTATTCTTACCTATTGTTAATTAGTACCTTTTATCATCTTTAGATTTTTGCAAAACAATAAATTAAATGGAGTAGTGCCACTTGGTTTGATTAAATCTAGTTTAAATTTTTCGGTATGAGAACATTGAATTTCTTGTTTAATTCCTTTTTAAGGGATTTCATTCCACCTTAAATTTTAATGGGAGAATTGTACGAAGATTTTGGGAAAGAAAAAAAAAAACTATCCTTGACATCTTTATTCTCCATTTACCATGCAGATTTTCTCCTCAAAGTAGTTTTAATTGAGCTCCTGAAAGTAATTTTCCAGGGGGTAGTAAAAATCACAAAGAAAAAGTTTAATTATAAGACTTTCTATTGGTTGTTCAGTCCTCTTGATTGTTGTGATTTTTATAATTATATGGAGATACAAACATAGACAACAATTTCACATCACACATGGTACTATCATGTTGTCCGAGCATTCTTGTATAGGTATTTCTAAAATTCCTATAAAATGAAAAAAAAATCATTCAAAACCATTAAATATTATTTTAACCTTTTGCTAATTGTTAGAAAACTTTGTTCTAAATTTATTTGTGAATAGATGAAGATGGTCCAAATGAATATCATAAATTGGTAATTGAATATAGTGAGGAAGATATAAAAGCAACTACAAATAATTATTCCACAATAATTGGCAAGGGAGGATTTGGATTTGTAGTTTATGGTAGACTCCCGGGATATGATGTTGTAGTCAAAGTACTTTCATCAGATTCAAACCAAGGGAAACAAGAATTTCGAAATGAGGTTTTCATTTTTCCACAAATATTGATTGTGTCATGTAAAATTATTTTTTAATTTTAATTTGAAAAAAAAATCTTTCTAAATTCCTTATTTAACATATTTTATTTGTGTTTTTCATGGATCTAGGTGACCCTCCTTTCAAGGATATACCATAAGAATCTTGTAAGTCTTGTTGGGTATTGTAGACAACCGATAGTAGCCTTGGTATATGAATATATGCATTGTGGAACATTGAAGGATCATTTATATGGTATTTGCTTCTTCTATTTTATTGTAAATATAATTAAATGTATATAAATTTTAGTTTTTAAAGGCTTGATATTATTTACAGGGATAGCTAAATTGGAGAAACCACTTGATTGGCAAAGTAGACTTAACATTTTTCTCCAAGCAATTGAAGGTAGTTTTCTCTAACAAGACCAATTGGTTGTAATTGCAAAATATTTTTCTATAATAAAATTTAGTACATATTACAAGTCTTTTACATGCTTTTCAAGTTTATTATACCAACATTTTTGTTGTCAACCACCGAGCCCATGATCACCATTTGAAGAATAAACCTTCACATATGCAAGAGAAGAAAATACGCTATTTCACCAAAAAGAGGGAATAAATTGAGATGCTTAAATTACATAATGGTACAACCTTTTAAAGGAAAGAAAAAAGCAATGGGTATAAAACTACCTGATATGGGAAACAAAGCTACTCAAGTGATTAACCTAAGTTAAAATTAATACACTAACACCCCCCTTAAGTGCAAACTTAGGGAGAATGAAGATGCAAAAAAATGAAAAAAACAATATGGGTCTCGACTACACAACCATGTTAGGTACCCATTTACAATGCAATCTCTCACAACCAGAGAAAATGAGAAAAAACCCTATGGGAAAAAACCCCTCTCCAAAAAAGAGAAAAAAATAAAATTGATGCATGGATGGAGGACTCAATCACACCCCCAAGGACTACATACATCATGTATATACAATCAATGATCCCCCATAGGAAGGAAAAAAAGAGATATTATATCCCTCCATAATGGGGGAAAGAGAGAGACTATGTAGCCCCCCCATAATGTGTAATCCCCTACAAAAATAGTAAGTTCTTGAAGACAAAACATAATCCAATGTCAACATTTACAACTTTTCTCCCTTTTGGAAGAAACAAAACCAAGTACAAATGCAAGTATGCTTCCCATTCCATATAGGAATTAGCAAGTGAAATCCAAATGTAGGATGTAAGTGTCTCTGAAATCTGCTAATGTTTCACCAAGACCTTGGAAGATGATGCCTCGAATCAATAAGGAACATTCCCAATCACAATAGTGTTTTAAATGAAAGTAACACTACTTCAATGGAAATCTAATTTAATATAAGCTTCTACAATCTTCTAAGTGTGTATTATCAATGGAGAAATTTGTAACATAAACTATAAACCCACAATATAGAAATATATCAGAAGCATAATGAAGCACACAACATAGTATTTAATGTGGAGAAAACCCTTTTGGGTAAAACATTCCACCAAGAAAAGAGGCCAAGTTGTATTATCTTCACAAAAGGAGATTACAAATACATTCACTTCATCTATCTTTCAATCTTCACTCTAGCAAAACTTGGGTACCTGTAAAACTATTATGCAGCAACAGATACATTGAAAATACTTATAGAAAATTTCCCCAACAAGGCCTAGGCATCCAATTTCTCTCTCCCACATGCAAGCATCAAAGTGGCATCAACATGCAACGTACAAGTGTCAAAAAGACCCTTTTAAAGTTGAGCACCCATATCCATGCATGGAAACTTATAACATCTTATGACACACCATAACCATCATAGATACCTCCAACATGCATGCAACCCAAGATGGGCGCTTGGGGATAAATAGAGAAAATATACAACCATATTCATCACATGCATCATAGTGTCATAGAATTTTATGACAACTTACAACTATCATAGATTCTTTACATGCACCCACCAAACATTATGATGTGTGTCATGCATGGAAAAAGCAATTGATTCTCCAAGTGGAAATTCCTAACATCTTTTACCATAATTTTTTTACATTTACCAATAGTAAAAGTCACTCTGTAATTATCACCAATAACTCTAAAACTTACCATGGACAACAAATAATTTTTACCACTGTCAGTGAAACTTGTACAACTCCTTATGGGTAATTAATAATAAAAAATAATAGAAGGAAAAAATACAATATTGGGATTTACAAGGTTAATGGAACCTTATCCCAACATTCTCCTACTTGACATTATACATTGTAAATTAACCCATATGAAATCAAATGAAAATAATCAGGCACTAGAAATGAGGCCCGTGGCCTCTCTACACCACACGAACATCTCTTTGCTCACAGGTTTGGTCAATGAATCTGTAACATTCTTCAGAGTGTCTATCTTCAACTCAATCTGTCCATTTGTAACCAACTCTCAAACAAAGTGATACTAAACATCAACATGCTTAGTCTAAGCATGATACATAGGATTCTTGGCTAAACAAATAGCACTCTGGCTATCACAACCAATATGAATGATCCTGCACACAAATCCAATACCTACACATAGTCTCCTCAACCAAAATGCCTCCTTAGAGACATGAGTAGCAGCCATATACATTGCTTCAGTGGTAGACAAAGAAACTATGGCCTGCCTCTTACTCATCCAACTCATTGCACCTCCAAATAGAGTAAACACAACCACTAGTCGACCTTCAACTATCCAAGTCACTTGCCCAATCTTCATCAACAAAACCCTATATGTCCAAAGATTTATTAGCACTCTCTCAGTACCAAAATAAACCAAACAATGATCAAGAGTACCTACAAGGTATTTAAATAACCTCTTTGCATAATTCCAATGTTGTCTACCAGGGTTAGACTTAAATCTACTCAAAACTCGCACTGCTTGTGTAATATTTGGTTTAGTGCAAACCATTGCATACATCAAACTACCTACAACACTAGCATATGCTACATTAGACATATCCTCAAGATCATCCCCAATCTTTGGACACATATCTAATGAAAGCTTAGTACCAATCGATAAAGGAACTCTAACTGGATTACAACCTTGCATACTAAACCTCTGCAAAATAGTATTCACATACTTTGTGATAACCAAAGCTTTCTCTTACCTCTGTCCCTTTTGATCTCCATTCCTAGAATATACCTAGAAACTCCAAGATCCTTCATATCAGTTGCACCTAAAAGTTGGGATTTAAGCTCACTGACCATATCCTTAGTATTGCTGAAAAATAACATGTCATCAGTTACATACAAAACAATAACCAACATAGAATCATTAATACAATGAATGTAAACACAACGATCCTCCTGGCTTTTAACAAAACCCAATTTTAAAACAAAAGAATCAAACTTTTGATACCATATTTTGGGGGACTATTTTAAACCATAAAGAGACATCTTCAACCTACAAACCCAATGTTCTTTTCCTTTTACCTCAAAACTTGTAGGTTGTTGCATATATATTTCTTCTTCAATATCTCCATGTAACAATGTAGTCTTAACATCCATTTTCTTAATCTACCAATCATAAGCTACAACAATGGATAAGAGAAATCTAATAGAAGTCAGTTTAGCAATAGGAGAGAATATCTCACCAAAATCAACTCCCTCTCTCTGGGAGTAGCCCTTGGCTACTAGTCTATCCTTGTACTTCTCCAATGAACCGTCTGCTCTAAACGTCTTCTTGAAGTCCCACTTACATCATATGGCCTTTCTTCCTTTGGGAAAATGAACAAGATCCCAAGTGTTATTAGAGTCTAAGGCCATCATCTCCTCCTACATGGCTAACTGCCAAGACTCACTATCATCTACAGAAATAGCTTCCTTGTAGGATCTAGCTTCATCATTAGTACTCAATAAAGAATATGCAAAATGAAATTTTGATGGGTTATACCTTTCAACTGTATTTTTTTGTCTTGTGGATCTCCTCAAGGGTGGAGTAAGAGACTCAACTAGTTCTTTTCATGATCATTTGTTCCAACTTCTTCTGTAACAATAGACTCATCTTCATCAAAAATACTTGAATCTTCTTCTTATTCTTCAACCCCCAATCCATCATCATGTTCTTCTTAAGGTGAATCTTGCTGCTCTAAAGCAAAGTGCACCTTCTTTACCTTTTCTTCTTTTTCTTTTGGCTACTTAGGTTAAGAAATAGCTCTAAGTTCCCTAAAAATAACATCTCTAGAAAAGATAATCTTGTAGGTTAGTGGATTCCAAAGCTTATAGCCTTTGACATTATCACCATATCTAGTGAATGTACACTTTTTTGCTTTTGGATCTAAAACATAGATTTTTGGCACCCACTTGCTTTCTAGCTCTCCTAGGATTTTTCACCTAGAAGGAGAAAAAGGGGCCAAAAATGCTTATGTTATATTCTAAGATTAATGTGATATGAAAGGAAAAATGATGTAATATGCCTATATATAATGCTTGAATGCAAGAAATGAATGAGATTTATTGACTAATGAATAGAAACTAAAGGAAAACAACTTGGTTGAAAACACATTGTGTAATGCAACAATGAACTAGAAATGAATGCAAAACTTAATATAAATGAATGAAAATAAAATTGTGCACCTAGAATGTGGATGGAGACTGGAAATTTCTTTTGAAATGCCATTGATGCTGAAATTTAGGCCTGGTAGGACTCATTTTCCATTATGGGTGAATAAGTCCTAGTTCTGCCAAATTGTACCAGAACCTATTTCTGACAAAAGGGTACTAAAAAATGCAGGAAACTCAAAATTGACCTTGGAGTGGGACTCATTCACCACTCATGGTGAATGAGTCCACTTTTGAATTTTTGGATTTTCAAAGGTGGATTTCAAAGCTTCTGATCTGCACTTTGCTGCCCTACAGGTGTCCGCTTCCGAAACTCTAATTTATAGGTCTGAAAATGGATTTTTCTTGATATTTTGACTTGATGAATGAGGAGAAGACTTTAGAAACCTTTCAACTTGATCTTAAATGAATTCCAAGCTTCCAAGAGACCTAAATCTAAAACATACAAGATAAAAGAGAGAGTTGTTGAATGTTAGGGCATGGGGGTTTGCCTTGGCCAAACCCCTTTTAGGTAATTAAACCAAAAAGATGAAACAAAGGAATGAAACATGCAATAATGGAATGGATTACCTTTCCATGATGATTGATCTTGAAATTCTACAACATAACATGTAGAATCTACCCTTGTATGTCTTAGGAAGCTAAATTGATGACTTGCAATGTAAATGCCCTAGCTTGCTTGACTTGAGATAGAAGATAGATGGTGAATGAATGATTTGAATGTGCTAATGGATGTAAAAATGAGTTAAGAGAGGTTATTTTATAGGAAATTCACCTTATTTTCCCATTAATTAGATCCCTAAGGCCGACATGGAGAAAAATTAAACTTAAAACCTAATTTTTCCCTCTCAAAACCCTGAAAATGACTCAAATGGAACTTAATCACCACTAATGGAGAATGGGTTCCACCTAGATCAGACTAATTCACCACTAATCATGAATGGGTCCCGCAAGGACCATTTTTGCTAGCTGGAATGCCGAGAAGTAAGAAAATTAGGCTTATATGATGACTATGGTGGTTATTTGATCAAATTATGCCTCAAGATGCACAATATGGGTTAATAGGGGCCTATTAGTGATGATTTAAATGTCAAATAGGGCTTGGGAAGCAAAATTCTATGTGAAAGTGTGATTAAATACACTTTACAACACTAAAATGAGGTCCACATAGCCTAGGAAGGCACAAGAACCAATGTGAATGTGCAAGACACATTACAACACTAGTTTATCATTAAATTTGTTTTACAAGCATTCTAAGTTGATGTAATAATATTATTAAACACATTTTATAATGTTGAATTAGGTCGAAAGAGGTTAATTAAGTCTAGAAAAGCGTGAAAGTCCTTTATAAGACTTTACAACACCTTTACAAGACTTCATTAAAAGCATGTTATTCAATTTTTAGGGGTCCAAAATCTAGTTTGGATGCATAAAAGTCCTCACAACACCTGAATCAAGGCCTTATTAAGTCCAATTTTTCATGAATTAATCCCATGTGAAGAAAAGGATCATTTTTTCAATGGCACATGATCTAACTTAGATCACTTTTCCTTAGGCACATGAACAAAAGTCCGATAGCCAAAAAACATTAAAGGTGAAATTGAAGGTTTCTTACCTATCCACACTTCATAAGGAGTCAAATCAAGAGCCTCACAAGGAGATCTATTTATCAAGTAGCAAGCAGTACACATAGCCTCTGCCCAAAAGCATTTATCCAATTGTGAATCACTCAGTATACTTCTGGCTCTTTCCATAATCATTCAGTTCATCTTTTCTGCAACACCATTCCATTATGGTATATATGAAGTTGTCTTTTATTTGATTATTCCTGCATGCTTTCAAAAATCATCAAATTCCTTAGAGCAATATTCCCCTCCATTGTCAAATCTTAATATTTTAATCTTTAAACCTGATTTATTCTCTAAGACTTTGAATTCCTTAAACATAGTTAAAACTTTATATTTATGTTTCATAAAATAAATCCATGTAAATCTAGATACATCATCAATGAAAGTAAGAAAAAAATGAGATTTTCTGATAGTTTCAATATCCAAAGGCCCAAAAACATTAATATGAATAATTTCTAACTTCTCTTTTTCTCTATTGCTTCCTGAAGGAAAAGATTTTATGTTTTTTTTACCAAACACACAATGTTCATAGAAATCAAATTCCTCATCAGAATAGGAGAAACTTTCCAACAAATTTTTTATTCTTAATAGTTTTTAATACATTATTACTTGTGTGGCCCAATCTATATGGTGCCACAAAATACATGCATTTTCAGTACTTGCCTTAGATACATAGGAGGCATTACAAACTACAGTGGCTTCAATCTTGAATAGGTTTCCCAATCTCTTCCCCTTTGCTACCACCAAGTTTCCTCTCACTAATCTGTAGCCATGCTTTTCAAAAGTTACATGCATTCCCAAATCATTCAACTTTGAAACATAAATCAGATTTCTAGCTAATCCAGGAACATGATAAACTTTAGAGAGGGTTTTAATCCTCCCATCACTAAAACACAACAATACCTTTCCTTTCCCAACAATCAGATATGAAGAGTTGTCTCCAAGATATATATTACCTCCATCATATTTATCATATGTGGAGAACCATTCTTTATCCAAGGTCATATGGAATGAGCATCCTAATTCAACCAACCAATTATCATTAGAAACAACATTAAAAGAAAAAATTAAAACATCTTCACTTGCATTCGAGGGATTATCAAAAGCATTCTCCCTCTTGAGGTTTTTGCACTCCTTCTTTACATGCCCCCATTTATCGTAGTTCCAACACTTAACTCTTTTCTCAATTCCAAGAGTCTTAGAACAGTCCTTAGACTTGTCCTTAGCCCCTTTTTGATCTCCTTTTGGTCCCCTTTCCTTAGACCTTCCCCTGACACTAAGAGCATCCCCCCTAAACCATTCACACTCTTCTTCCTCAATTCCTATGTTAGTAAAACTGTAACAAGGGCATCCAACTTCGAATCTATGATGTTTGCAGTGATAGCATGGATAACATTCTCCCATGACTTAGGTAAAGAATAAAGAAGCAAGATACATTTATCTTCCCCATCTACTTCAGCATCTACTGAAGCAAGCTGACTCATCAACAAGTTAAAATAATCTAAATGCTCTGCAAGAGACTCACCCTCTTTCATTTTCAAAGAAAATAAATTTCATTTTAAATAATGTTTATTTACCATACTCTTGGCTTGATAGATCTCACCCAAACGATTCCACAATTTATGTGCAATCTCTTATTTTTCAAAATTCAATGAGACAGAGTCAGAAAGACACAACCACATTATACCCCATGCCTTTTTATCCAATCTATCTCGCTCATCTTGCGAGACATCATCAGGTTTATTCTCCTTTTTAATAGCCAACCATTGGTTTATTTATTTCAACAAATCATCTATTTTTCAGCTTCCACAACTCATACCCCGTGTTGTTGAACTTTTCAATGTCAAGGCGAGAGGTTGATGCAATGGTGGATGCAACCATAATTTCAACACAAGATCTACAAAAAAAATATAGCCAAATCTCCCACTACAAGTACAACTTCCACACTACCACCCAAGAGTCAAAGTTGGCCAGGCTCTGATACCAAATATTAGAAATGAAAGCAACACTACTTCAATGGAAATCTGATTTAAGATAAATTTTTGTAATATTCTAAGTGTGCATTATCAATGGAGATTGTAACATAAACTATAAACCCACAATGTACAAAAATATACCAGAAGCATAATGAAGCACACAACATAGTATTTAACACGGAGAAAACCATTTCAAGTAAAAACTCCACCAAGAAAAGAGGCCAAGTTGTATTATCTTCACAAAAGGAGATTATAAATACATGCACTTCCTCTATCTTTCAATCTTCACTCCAATAGAACCTAGGTACCTATAAAATTATTATGCAGCAACAAATAAATGGAAAATACTTATAGAAAATGTCTCCAACAAGGCCTACACATTCACTTTCTCTCTCCCACATGCAAGCATCAAAGTGGCATCAACATGCAATGTACAACTGTCAAAAAGACCCTTCCAGAGTTGGGCACCCATATCCATGCATGACAACTTACAACATTTGATGACAAGTCATAATTGTCATAGATACCTCCAACATGCATGCAACCCAAGATGGGTGCCTAGGGATAAATAAAGAAAATATACAACAACCATATCCGTCATATGCATCCTAGTGTCATAGAATCTTATGAAAACTTACAACTGTCATAGATTCTTTGCATGCACCCACCAAACATTACGATGTGTCATACATGGAAAAAATAACTGATTCTCCAAGTGGAAATGCTTAACCTCTTTTACCATAAGTTTTTGCATTTACCAACAATAAAATTCACTCAGTAATTATCGCCAATAACTCTAAAACTTACCATGGATAGTAAACAATTTTTACCACTGGGTATGTGTAGGATCATCATGGAAAAAACATGCCCTTAAGCGGCGATGAAATTCAAAAAAATTAGAGTTAGGAAACTTGACGTAAAAATTTGAATAAGTTATCTATATTATTTCAAAAATATGTAATAATAGAATCTATAGCAAATTGAATGTAGTTTCTAAGTTACTAGGTTTATTTAAAAAATAAATCTATTTCGTAAAAATTTGAAATTTCAATGCAATAGTACTTAAATTTCAAGGAAAAAATAAGAAGTAGGTGTCTGTCTGACCACCCTAACCACAATAAAATGATAATATTTTTTATAATATTTTAGATATAAGTAGAGGACTCATGTCCCAATGTGATGCATATTTTTTTGTAATTATTTTCCAAGTAAATAATTAATTTTTGATTTTTATTACAAATTTTAAAAAATATAAAACTTATGTCTGACCACCTTAACTTGGTCAAAACTTCATGAAATTCATTTTTTCTTTTTTTAATCCTCTAATATGTGAAGCATAGAATGTGAGACATGTTTTGGATTCAAAAAATGTGATACCGTTTGAAAGCTATAGATGTTTTTTCAATCAACCTATCAATCAGGACTTTAGTCGTAATTCAAATAGAAAATTAATAATAATTATTTATTAAATTTAAAGCCAAGCATAATTTATATTGGTGGAAAGTTGAGAATCTCCTTTAAAAACCCTTTCTATTTCATCAATTTTTGGTAAAAAAAAAGTTGTCAGCCACATACCCTACACATACCCATCATATCGCCACTTTTTGGCCCATCATGATCCTGCACATACCCCACTATCAGTGAAACTTGTACAACTCCTTATGGGTAATTACTAATAACAAATAATAGAAGGAATAAATACAATATTCAAATTTACAAGGTTAATGGCACCTTATCCCAACAAATAGAAGGTGACAAACAAGGTACCGTTGGAAACTAATGCTGAACAATATCCAAAGACATAGATGGGTTGACAATAGTTGTGTAGTAACTATCATCAAAGAGGAGAGATAACCCCTTAAGTGTGTCCTCCAAATCTAAAATGTGAGACTCCACAAACAAGGAACCAATGTCCGACAAATAGGAATCCCAATCAGGAAGACAATCATAATCTTGTTGTTCAGGAATAATGTAAGTGCTTAATGAAGGTGGATTAACTATCTTTGACAAAGAATCAGGAACCTCTGAAGCAACCACAACCTCATCTAAAGTCTCAACAACCTCCAAAGGATAACAAGCATGGTTTACCTTCTCTAAAGAACAAAGAGACACACTGATATTGGTAGGAGGGTCATCGAGAGATGGCAGAGTATCAAGATCTCCATATGATTCTCAAAGGTAAGTCCAAAGAGAATAAGGGCTCTCAAAATGAATAAGTGAACCCAAAAGGTCCTCGTCATTTATATGCTCAAAAATAACTCCATAAACTCTATCCCTAAATCATTTCCAAATCATATACCTACTACATGTGTCTAGAACAAGAACTTCATTGTACAAATATGGCAATAGATTCTCCTCACTAAGATGGGTGAGAACAACATCGCTCTATTGCCTAAAGTTCCCTTTCTCCAACCAAACCATTATAACTTAACAATTCTTCAAAATTTCAAAGATAATGCTTTCACAAGTATAAAAAATTCCAAAAAAAATTAAACCTGATTTGCAGCAAAATTTGATGCAACCCATTGCTTGATCTCCATGCTGACACAAAGAAAACTCCACCAATCTCAGAAACAAGATAGCTTCTTGTGAGACTTTATCACAACAATAAAGAGAGGTGAAAGGCTATTTAAATAGTAGAAAAATACCCCACATTACGAATGTGGGATTAAAGTTTTGCAACTAAGTTAAAAAACTAGTGAACCATTTTTTTACCCAACAAGAATAATCACGAGAAAATGGAAACCCTAAATAAATATTAACTTCACCAAAACTCTTAAGCCCAAAAAAGGTGAAATTACCCAAGCAACCAATCAAACACCAGCCACCAATGTCTAGTTCTATTACACCTTCAAACAATGAAACTATGATTTTGATGCCTTGCATAGGCAAAATAGTAACTATTGACAACAAAAAAGTGGAAAAATAGACCTTCATGCCCTCATTTACTTGCAATCGTGTGCCTCCAAAATTGTAAATCAAGCATAAAAAATAAATCACAGCAAGAATCACCTTCCAATCATGCCTTTGCAAATGAACACCCACTTGAATATTGATGCTTGTTGCTTCAATCACCTTTCCACCAGTAATTTTGGGCTTCCAATTTGTGAAAAAATGCCTACAATTTTAAATCATGCCCAACCTCTATCAAAAATGCATGAGTGTAGGAGGAAAATGATGGCTTCATATTCAAATAGAGCCTCCAAAGATTAGATGCAACATCACATTCAACTGATCAAAACGCGGTCAAGAGAGAATCTCATTTGGGGGTTTCAAATCAAATGACCTGCAAAATGAAGTCAAGTTGCAAAGAGGAAATTTGTGCCTTAAAAGATCTGATAGACAATGGTAATTCTTCCATAGTATATGGCAGCCACCAAACAACAAAAATTGTTTCCAACAATTAGGAAAATGAGAAGTAATTCGAAATAAGGAAATTTTGAAATTTAACAAATTTCAAATGCTGGGAAAACTTCAGCAAACACAAAATTGAATATCAATTTGGATCTCAAAAAACCTCTGATGGAAACTCTCAAAGGAAGGAGGGTAGAATGGTTGTCTCTAATACCATGCTGGTGTCAAGCACCAAGCTCAGGATCACCATTTTCATAATAAACCTTCACAAATGCGAGAGAAGCAAATACACTATTTCACCAAAAAGAGGGAATAAATTGAGATGCTTAAATTACATAATGGTATAGCCTTTTAAAGGAAAAGAAAAAGCATCAAGTATAAAACTTCCCAATACAGGAAAAAAACCTACCAAAGAGATTAAACTAAATTAAACTAAATGCACTAACATACACCAAGGTTGTAATCCTCCAATAATACTCAAAGATATAAAGTGCACTAATATACTTTTGGATAGAAAAATGAATGCCAAAGTTGCTAATATTGGTCTATCAAAGTTCTTAGAAAACTTTGAGGGCTAGACAACAACAAATGTGAAGAGAACCTGTTGTGCCTATAGCACACACACCTCATTTGGAATGGGGACCCTCTCTTTTTGACTTCATTGGGTAACTTTTTCCTTTACCTCATTTTGCGTGCCCCTAAATTTTGAGCTCAAAGTGGTTAGGAGTCCTAAAGAATCATCCTTAATATACCAAAATTCACCCACCCTAAAAATTTTCAAGTCCTTGGCTCCTGCGGAGGTTTCCACGTAGACTTCCCTCAGTGTTTTTCTCTTCTTTCCTTCAGCTTCTGCAAGTCTGCCCTTAGCAGATTCCCCTTATGTAGTGTTGTCTACTCTTCACCATTTCATTGGTGACCAACCTGGGACATCTTCCTGCATGGCGAGTCTTGCACCCTTCCCGATTATCATCTCTCTACCACCCGTCAAAAGGTAATGCCTCGACATCCTTCTGCCTTGTAGGCTCCACCTTTCCCACCGCTGACCTGTCAAACTTCGTACCTAGCTACCCCGCTGGCCATTGCATGCACATTCAAGGTGGGTAATTAATGCACTTTTTACTATAAATAGGTTCACTCGACCTGTCATTTTCACCTGTTGCTAGTTGGAAATCTATCAGAGCAAACAATGATCAAACTCCTTGTGCCTGCATGAGCTTGCACAGGATCTGAAACTAAACCTTCACATTTTTCGTGCCTTCCAAGTATGTTCACCATCCCCAGCTTGAAACATGTCTATGAGTAAGGTTTTTTCTAAATTAAGTAAAATATTAAAAGAAACCTCAGAAAACTATTTTGGAAGTCGTTTAACCATCAAATTTTGCACATACCCATTTTGAAAATTCTTTGAGAACATTCAAGCAGCATCCTTTAGGACCATGTGGAACATTACCTCCACGTTGTTGTTCTTCACAAGGCCTTCACCCCTTTGCATCCCACAGGCCTCTCGTCACCATCTCTCGAGTGAAACCAAAATGGTGAAACACTTAATTCAAAATATTGGAGCCCTTGTGGGTCCGCCTTTGTAGGCCGCATGCAAGTGGCTGCCTTCTCTCTGCCACCCTGTTAAAAGCCTAAGGCACCCCCAACACTTAGCAAAAAACCCAAATCTTTAAAGGCCTTGTGGGTCTACCTTTGTGGACTACCACATGTGGGAGGCCCCTATTTCCCAACCGTTCTCAAAATAGCTTATCCTTGCCAGCATCCCACATCAAGGGTTCCACCAAAGTCGTTTCCATCAAGTGCTAAAATGACCTAGTCTTTGTGTGTGGGCCATTCCTTGCAGGCCGTTGTCCATGGCCTACCATTCCATGAATGTCATTTCTTTGGCATCCAAGCCAGGGCTTCTCCCCATATCCTAGTTCCTACCACCACAATGGTCATTCACCATTTGCACAGGAAAAACCTAAGTCAAGTGTTCCTTGCAAGCCATTTAGTGTGGACCACCGACTCCCCTTTGCCACCATCTTAACACTTTAGCATCAATGGCTTAGTCATTGCTCTTTCCCACATCACAGACTTTGTGGTCCTCCTCGCCATTTGGATTCACAAAAAAAATGTTAAGTCTAAACCTTTTGCAGGATAAACATTGTGGGGGTCTATCTATAGACCACCCTACCATCATCATCGATTCTAAGCATCCAAGGAACCTCATTCACCTGCATCACAGACTCCACCCAGACCACTTCCTTATGGAACTTCAATGAAAAACCATGTTTGTATGAGTTGCGGACCTCTCCTTATGGGCCACCATTTGTGGCCATAATTGTTTGGTTGCCATTTATGAATGGTGGTTCCCTCCCATCCACCTGCATTATGGAGTCTAACCTCTTCTCTATCATTTGAGTTTTTTCAAAGAAAAATGCCTAAGTGAAATGTTTGGTGAGCCTAGCTATGCGGACCACCGCGTGTAGATCGTTGTCCCATCCTCACCATTCCTTAATAGCCTTCACCTGACAACTTTCTACCTATCCTTTTCCGCATGCCTCAAGATGATCAAACTAAAGGTAGAACATTCATGTCATCCTAACCACCTGCAGGTCCCGCATTGCAGAACTCCTCATGCGGTTCTCTGCCCCTTGATTTTTGTTTCTCAATGGCCGAGTTGTAAACATCCATGAGACCTCCTACCTCTGCACTCCTCGAACCTGCACTAGAAAAATGACCAATTAGATGATTCAAGAGGACTTTAAAACTAATTTCATCATGTGCCAAATTCCTTGTTGAAGACCTCAACCACCAAACTCTAATGCGAAACTTTGGGTGTGGGTGGTCATTTGTGGGCTATTGTGACCCTGGCACCATCCTACTCCCGACTGCTCCTGATAGCTTTTAGCCCAAGGAAACCCACATCACTAGGCCTGCATTCCTTTAATTGACCCAAATGAGCCTTAAATGATGGATATTAATGAAAGCTATGATCTTTTGAAGATGAATTGTTGGATCTAACCCTCGTTTTGCAGGATCTAATTAACGCTCCCCTAATTTTTTTATGAATATGCTTACTACATCTTTGTATGGAAGATTTATGGAATCTGCTGCGGGACCATTAGGGAAGCCTACAGAGAAAGAGAAAGGAAAGAATCCTACAAAAGCGCCAAGTGGGAAAGAGGAGAAAGATCAAATGAAGTACTAGTTCCATGGGGTGGAGTGCACCTCCAAAATCACCTCCACTTGGGATTCAGTGTTAGATACCAACCTCAAGCATGTGGACATAGATGAGTTCAAATTAAGGGTCATGATCAACCATACAACTGAAAAATTCCTAGAAGATTAGAAAGAGGGGCCTTCCCAAAGTAGTCGGCTTTCCACCTATGCTTGTTGCTCTGAAATTGGTGATGGTATGTAGAGAGTGTTACCATAGCAATAGAAAGATCATCGATCATGATGGTAGAGTGTTGGAAGACTTGTCTACTAGATCTATAGGCCAAATTTTCCATATTCCTACATTTGATGTCATGGAGGAAACAGAGAAGGGATATGCTAAAAACATGTGGAAGGTAGACCCCCTAGGATGCAAGAAGTTGACCAACCAACATTAGTTGAAGGAAAAGAGGGGTAGTGTTGACAAGGTGCCCTAGGAGCTATTCAGGAGAAACTTCTATGAGGAGTATCATGATTTGGTCACCCTTTTGAGTAGGGTAATGGGCCTCCCCATTGCAGCCTTCTTCCAAGAATGGATGTTCTACCTGATTGAGGAGATCATCCATAGAATAACAAAGTTCCACTCAGCCAAGATCATTAGTGACAACATGCATGAGAAACCTATGGCTATAAAGAAAATTTCCTAGTTCTACATGACCTCCTAGTTGGTATATCTACTAACAAAGGCATTCCCATACAAGGGCCTCTTTGTTTTAAATAATCTAAATCCAAGGAGAGGAGAACTTAAAGTATATGGCCGCTACCCAAAGCTACAATATAGAAATTTCAAGAGAGAATACCAAAGGGTGAACAATGCCTTCATTGGGAACATCATTAGACTCCTTAGAGGAGACTTCAAGAGAAGATTCTCACATAGTGCCAAAGCATTCATCCAGAGATTCAGTTACCTATTCATATAGTTCTTGAAGTTCACATACATATGAACAGAGGGGTTTTCTAAAAGACCCTACAAGCTTCCCCGATACTCCAACGACTGAATGATCCTATTGGAGGTCTCTAGACAACTGCAAAATTATCATGCTCTACTAAGTGACAAGCATAGAGCAGGGATCCCATATCCCCTCAATTTCAAACAAGGAATATATGCATGTCTCGCTGCCCAATGCACAAAATATTCAAAGAAGGAGATAGTGGAGTATAATTTGGACCTCCACATAGCCCAAGCAAGAATGAACCCCTATGGGAAACTGAAGAAGATGATCAAGAGATAGTATTCTCATTGGCCCCACATCGAAGACAAGGAAGTGCACATGAGGTGCTATATGCGGATGATCACCCAATTTGTGCAGTCAATAATTTTTTTCCCAGTGCCTGATCAAATTGTGGAAGAAGAGGACACTATTATTGATCAAATATTTGATGTCATGGTTGAATTGCCACTGCCATTGATAGATTGGGATGAGGAAGAGGTCAATTACCTTGATAGAGTAACACGGTTTGTTGAAAATAGGACAAGATAATGGGTAAATTCCCAAATTGCCTAGCTTAAATTGTAAGGAGTTGTGTTGACATACAACAAGCTCGAGGATGAGCTCAAAGGTGAAAATAAAAGTGGAGCAGCTAATTCCCAATAGAAGAAGCACCCAAATCCCCTCTAACCACAAGATCAAAGAAAAGGAATGATGCACCTAAACTCCATCCCAAACACAAGGTGTATACACAAAAGGATGTAGAGGAAGAGTACTCCAAGAAAGTGAAGAAATTAGGGGAATTTTTAAGTGAGATTCCTACAATTGAGGAGGACCCACAATGTGAGGTTGAAGAAGAAGTCGAGCGACCGCAGTCACCACCTGGCACCTTTGCTCCCACCACTACCACTATGATTTCCACTCTTGTACCTCTTGTATCCTAGTCATTTCCTATTTCCTCTCCACCCACCATGGACATTTTAGTCCACCTTGCTTCCACCTCACTGATGACCCCAACAATGGTGTTTGATTCCTCCTCAGCCATGACATCTCCATAGTTGTCTACCTCACTGCCTCCTCCATTGTCCAGTCTCTCTGCCTCAATGCCTACAGTCGCCACTACCCCTATACCACCACTCACCCTGCTAGATGCCTTCGCAAAGTATATATAAGGAATACCCATTGAAATCTCTGGGGTGATTATGAATCCCATAGTTCAAGTTGTAATGGCCCAAATTGTCACTAGCTTTCCCATTCCTCGACCACCCACAGAGCCACCAAAGATGGAAGTCGCCATGAAGATATCTAAAGAAATGGAGAAATGCCAAAGAGAGGTTTCCAAAAGAATAGTTGAGGAGCCCGAAGATGCTTTTAAGGATGACTACTTTGAACATCCAGAGGGTGGAATGAACATAAATGTGGATAAGGTGGCATTTGATGAGGAAAATTCACACTCTTTAGAGGAGGACACATAAGCTCTTAAAGCAAAATACATAATAGAAACCTTGGATCGAGAACTTGAAGAAGAATTGTCCCAATAGCTCAAGGATGTAGGAGAAGAGGATGAATATGAAAAGTAGCCTTCTAAAGAAAAAGATAACACTCATGTCAATGTGGAGATACTCAAAGAGCCTCCACTAATCAGCCAAGACAAGGACCCCATCCAAGAAGAGGAAGTACCTCCTAAAAAAGAGGAGGAAGAGAAAGAAGAAGATAAAGAAAGGAAAAATACATTAAAGAAGATCCTTAAGCTAGAGCATCATGTAGAGCTTGAACAGTAAGAAGAAAGGGTACCTCAAAAATAAGGGATCACTAACGAAAGCATAGCCACCATTAAGTCAGATAGGGAAAGGCTATACACATGGAATAATTTGATGAAGAAGAAAGAACTAAACAAGAAGCCCCAGGTCATGAAGAGAAGAAGCCTCCACATGAACAAAGAGAGGAAGGTGATTATGAATCACCAAAAGGAGAAACTGAGGTACTTGATTGGCTAGAGAGGAAACTACAAAAGAAATCCCATACAGTCGTTGATCCAAAGGCCTAACTTGAGGCAATATTAGGAAGAGCCCAGACAAAGCCAAGGAAGGAAAAGAAGCCTAGAATCTGTTCACACATCACAGTTGATGCCTCCAAATCCATAACTATACAAATTGCTACCCCAGTACTTGACAAAGGTGAAGGACCCAGCTACAGTATCTCAAAGATCAACTTAGGTCCAACAACCATAGAACAAAAAATTGATGAGTTCCAAGGGTCCGTAGCAAAAATTGTGCAACAAATGAACAAGGATCAGTCTTCTAAGGAGGAACTAAAAGCACAAGTAGCAGATCTCACCACCTATATTTAGCAATGGATGTCCTTGGAAGAAGAAGCTTCGACAACGTCATCCGCACTCTCACTTCTCTCCCAAGAAGAGCTCACCAGAATGGAAAAGATGAAGAATTGGACCAAGGCCACTGTGGATTGGTTCCAACAAGTGTTATACAATGGTGATTTGGGAATAGACCATGTTGCTCTAATGTCTAGTAAATTCTAAGATTTATAAAATCAGCTAGAGGCCATGGAGAAGACAAGTCATAGGTTCACCAAGCTATACCGGATCACGTATCCTAAGCTCAAGGAAATTCTCAAGATGCCTAAAAAGACATGGGAAAAGGAGCTAGCCCTCATGAAGAATGACCACTGGTTGGTAGAGACTTGGAAAATGGCCTTGGATCATAGGAGGGGTATCTTGGAAATAGTATTGCATGAGGTTGAACTTGACCTTGAACGGGTTGTAGAGCATAGAATGGACATCGAAGACTATGTTAAGTTGATGATTGATTATGACATGCCTACCCTAGAGCTAGATCCAAAGAAGATCAAGCCATTCTTCCATAAGAAGATGGAGCAAGGGGCATCAAATGCACTAACATCAGATTTCATGGACTTTGTTGCAAGGGAATTCACACAGTTTGAATAGGTAATCAAGGCCACACCAAGATGCACCAAGCATTAAGAGAAAATCATAGAGAGATTCAAAAAGCTGACCTTTCAAGTCCTCCAGTCAAAAATCATGGAATGGAACAAGCTCCAGGCATTAATTGGGAGATTTTTGGATTATTCCACCCTCTAGAAAAATGAAGGAAAGCCAGTGATTGATGAAGAGTTTCTAACAATATAGCTAGAAAAGGAATGCAATCACAAGAAGAAAAAATTGCTATAGTGTCAAAGCCACTAGAGGAAAAAATAGGAATGAGACAAAATTATATTTTATAATGATATATTTTAGGGGTAGGTGAAACACTAATGTAAAATGAATCTTGGCCACACAATGAAAGTAAATCCTGACCATTCATTTCACTTTTGGAAAACTATAAATAGGGGCCTCCTCTCATTTTCAAGGGGAGAGTTGAGTTGTTGTGTAATGACATGCTACAAAAATTTCAATAGAATTTCATTGTTTGATAGATTTTGTGTTTCTCACATGTTACATGATTCATCTTCTCAAAATTAGTAAATTTAGTTTGTTGTTCTAAGTATTTCAAGTTGCTTTCAGTAGTTTAGCTCATGTTGTTCATTGATGGTGAAGAATGTTATTGTGTTGATTCCTTTCATGTTCATGATTTTTGTTGTTTATTGATGATGAACAATAGTGTAAAGCTAGTCTAAACATTAACTTACTATTGCACTTAAAATTCATCTTTTTTTCATGCTTTGTGGTGAATGGATAATTGAAAATTTAAAGAGCTGAGAATATATCACTAGTTTCATGAGAATATTAGGCATTTTGGTTGAGTGGAACCTAGCTTTAGGATGGCTATCCACTATAGCATCCTCCATTATCACTGTTTATCATTAGTTTCAGGTCTAGGAAGTCTTCTCTCCCCTTTCCCTTTTGACCTTTCTTTGAAATTGTAGTTAAGGTAAAGTTCCATCATCATTGTAAAGCCAAATCTGATGTTGAATATGGAGTTTTAGACTACTATTTTGAACCTATAGAAATGGTATCCCACTTTCAGAATCCCACAAACTCTATCTAAAGATCCAATTCTTTCTCAGTTTAGAAAATTGTCCAAGCCCTTTGTGATTACCAACAAATCACATCAATCAATTGAGTTGTGTTTACAAGTCATGCCCTGACACTTGAGAGACCTTGGGATCATTTTTATAACTATTTGTAGGAAGTTGTCTTTCAAGAGAGGTAGTGCACCTATGTGCTACCTGTGTTGAGAAGTGCATAAACACCCATCAATAGAATCGGTGCTAGAAGGATGGTAGCCCTTTTGTTAAGCTAGATTTAATTGGTTCCTTCTCCCTTGAGAGGTTCCAAAGAGTGTTAATATCTACACCAAACAAAGGGGAATTTCAAGAGCTACCACCCCCTACCAAGGCTAGGAGAGTCAAGAAAGGGGAAGCATCCACTTCAACTCCATCCGATCAGCCCATTTCACCTCCATCCTCACCTTCTCCTTCCATCCATTCACCCCACTCTTCCCTCTCACCTCTAGCAACACCTTCCTCTTCCCAGCCACCCCAAAGTGCCTTCCAACTCTTCACCTCCCATGGCCAAGGAGCTACCCTTGTCCCAACACTTCACATCCAAGGCGCTATCTCAAGTATTGTTGCTCCTTTGCAACCCCAAGTCACTGTAACACAACCAATGTAGCCTTAGCCTCCCATCATGGCTTGGCTAGGTATAACCCATCTCGATTATCCTTCAATAACTACCATAATATTCAAAAGAATCCAGAAGATTTTTGCACTAAGTTCCATCATCATGATCCACACAGAATAGTAGAACATATCAAAATCTTCCAAATGACTTTAAGGACATGCAAATTGATCATGAAGATGTAGCTTGTATTCTTTTTCCTTACCCTTTGGGGGACGAAGCCTTTTATTGGTACATCCACCTGCTGATTGGATCCATCATCACTTGCAATTAATTAAAGAACGTCTTCTTGCAGAAATTCAAGATTTCGATGAGCCCTTTTTAATTGTATTAGTAGTTCATGTTCATTTGAAGGGAATTCAACAAACCAATCAACTCCTTCAATGATCATTTACATCGTCCTTACATGAAGTTGCAGCCACCCTATGTAGTTTATGCTGCCTCAACTAGATTGGTTTACTATGCAACCTTGGACAACCTTACTTCCACATTAGTAAAGAGAATGCACCTGCTACTTGCTAGGCTAGTGGATGCCTATGCAGAAGCAGTCACAACAAGCACCGATTTAGGACAACACATTATTGGCCCTCTGCCTTCCTTAGGGCCAGCTGCCCATCCAATGCAGATCCAAGGGCTTACCCATGCCTTGGCACACTAAACACCAATCATGAATCAAGTCCCTTAGCTTCCGATAGTGCCTCATCTGAGGCAGTTGTTGAATCAAGCACCTCTAGTGCCTCATTACTTGCAACCACAATAGCAACAAGCTTACCTGCAGTAGCCCAAAGTTATTGCATACTTACAGGGGTTTGAGTTCCCACCCACTCAATAGAATCAACCTGCAGTGCAACCAGTCTTCCTTCAGAATCAAGCACCACAACCGAACAACACATAGAAGGATCAGATAGATGAGCTGACAGAGTTGGTGAAGAAAATGTCCATAGAAATGACACACTTGAGTAACCAAAACAACCAACTGTAAGCCTCCGAAAGAAGTATCCAAGCTAATCTCAATCGAGATAACCATGAAAACTATGATGCAGGTGCTTCCTCTGGATAGAATTATGAGAGGTAAGAATTCAAACCAAATCTTTGAGAGAAGGCCATCACAAAGATAGAACTAAACATGGAACAAGAGGCCAAATAATAGAGGCATCCCCATACCTCTCGATAAACCTCCTAATGTTGATAAGATGACGAGTGGAGTCTATTTGGAAGAGGTTGCCCTATCTGGATGGTGCCACATTCACAAAAAAAATAGGCATTCTGAATTTGATTTCCTGGAGTTCCAAACAGTCGTAGAAATTTTCCAAGTAGAGGTTCAAAATGTGGTTGATGGTGCAGGATGTCGAGACATAGTTCCATCCAAACCATATGATTCCTCAGTGCTGGTGGTTAACCAAGCTCCTTTCCCACAAAGTGAAAGTAATGTACCTAAAAAGGAGACTATTGCCCTAAAGGACAAAGAAGCAAAAGAGGTATGTAATGGAAGTCCTTTATCCTAGCTCTTTGATTCAGTAGATAATGGTCCAGTAGATGAGGAAGAGTCACGCGAAGAGGAGGTCCAAATTTTCCATCAAAGGGAAACCCCTTATAACTTGAGGAATAAAAAAGTAGGTGGTCCTTTTACAACCTCTACCCCACCCAATAACTTCAGCACTCCACCTGATCCAAATGCCAGTAACAACCCAGGATACCCCTATGTGCCCACCCAATACTTCAATAAGAATAGACAACAAAAACAAACCCAAAGTAATCCTACTAGTTCCTCTCAAGATAATTCTTTTGAAGCTGAAATTGAGCAAATGGGTGAATATGTGGTAGAAGAATTTAAGAAAGTGAAACTAAGCCTTTTTTAGCCTTCGAATTGGTTAGGGTCCCAGCCGTTAGAAATGATTTCTTTAGGATGCTTAATGGGATTACCCCATCCTAATTAGCCCAAGAAGTACCTACCAAAAGGGTCTCCTTTAATGACTCACAAAATGAGCCTGTGATCTAGGAAATCCTAGGGAAGAAAAAAGATCAACCCTGAAATCAGCAAACAAACAAGAAAATGGCTAAAGAGAAAAATCAAGTACAAACTAAGGATAAAACCAATGATAAGGACAAAAAACAAGTAGTTCAGGTCGATGTCTCAATGGGCTTGTTCCAAGGGAAGCTGGAGACTCCTTCCTTCTTGACCACTATTAGAATATTCAGTTATAATTTGCATAACTTCCTGCTTGACTCAGGAGCCTTGGCCAATTTTATGCCTTTGGTAGTATGCAAAGCTCTAGGAATAGTTTTGACTCCCTCCCAATGGAAGGTGACCCAGTTGGACAAGAAAAAAGTGAACATAGTAGGAGAAATCAACAGGATACCTATGTAGATTGCTACTAATCCAAGGGTGCAGCAAGCGATTGACATTCAAGCTGCAAATATCCCTGACACATACGACATAATACTAGGAAGATATTTCACCCAAGAATTGAATGGATATGTTGCAACCGATTTTTCTCACATGTGGTTGCCATGGAAAGGGTTGCCTAACCAAACTTGCATCGATCAAGATCCTCACATGAAACTCATGATCACATAATACAACAATACAAATGAGGTGTTGTTTGCTAAAAAAAAATTAGGTAGTTATCATCTTGTGGCATATCAAGATGAACTAGAATTTCAGGAAAAGGAAGTGGCCAAAGAGGTTCTCCTCATGTTATGTAGTCCTACCATCCTATCCTATGCATCTCAAAGTATAGAGATGTTGATTAAACTAGACAATGAAGAATCCTATGAGGACGCTAATCTAGGATTGTTGGATGGATTCTAGGACTTTATGGAGAAATGTGTGCAAGATCGGCTCAGTTTAGGAGCAAGAATGGACTTTCAAGAGCTCCTACTACCCATTTGGTGTCAAGAAAATAATGTTTCCCACTCATAATTTGAATGTTGCTTTTTCCAGATGAAGTTGAGCACATTAGAGGACAAATCACTGGAAAGGAGGAAATCCAAATAGTGCAGCCAAATGAAAGAATTGAAGCATCTACACAATTATTTGAGGTAGCTGAAGAAAATGCTCTACCCAAAAAGGAAGCAAGCTACACTGACTTGAAAACCAAAGAGGCCTCTAAGTTTTGCATGTTGTGTTTTAATGGATCCAAGTCTAAGAAAGGAGTCAGAGTTGGCTTTGAGCTCATCAACCCCACAAGTAAGACATACTTTGTTTCTCACAAACTTCAATTTTATTACACAAATAATGTTGTGGTGTATGAAGTGTTAGTTCATGGACTTTTGATGGCACTAAGAAAGAAGGTTAAAATGTTACAAGTCTTTGGTGATTCGGAGTTAGTAGTAAAAAAATTCAAGAAGTTATACACCTGCCACGATAAGAGGTTAGAAAATTATAGGCATAGAGTCTAGGATATCATAGAGGGCTTAGATGCATTCAATATTCAATTGATACCTCATTCCAAGAATCATACTATTGATGCCTTAGCCCAAGCAGGCAATACGCTCCAGCCCCTTTCCCTGGATGGATTGAAAAGGTTCACCATTGAACTTACTTCCATTCAATCAGTGCCACACAATTTCACTAATTTCCAAGTGTTCAATGGAAATAAGCATATCTCATATTTTCTCACAAGCTCCGACATGTTTTCAACCCAGATCATTGATGAAGTAGATCTTGAAGAGGCTGAATTAGCTATAGAAGGAGTCATCAACCTCAAGAAAAACATAATACCATGAGGTATGGTTCAACTGGAATGGATATTTGACTTAGTTTAGAGAAGAGATCAAGATCAACCAACAAAGGACTCCATTGACAACCAGTGTGATGCCCACAACCTAGGAATGAATAAATAAGTAAAGAATGTTTACATTGGAAAATTGTGCACACCAGAAGAAAGGAAAGGGATCATAGATTCCCTGCACAGGTACCATGATGTGGTTGCCTAGAGTTATGAATACTTGAAGACATATGATACCTCAATCATTACTCACACCATCCCTCTCAAGCTAGATGTGAGAACTTTTAGGTAGTGTCAGTGCCCAATCAATGCATTATTAGAGCCCATCATCTACAAGGAATTTTAGAAACTATTGTCAGCAAGGATCATATTCCAAGTAAGACATTCCATGTGGGTGGAAAACTTGGTTCTAGTCAAGAAGAAAAATAAAGAAATCAGATTATGCATAGACTTCCATAATTTGAATAGAGCCTCAGAAAAGGACAACTACCGGTCCCCTCACTAGATGAAGTGTTGCAAATAGTCAATAGGTCTCAGATGATGTCCTTTTTGGATGGATATTCAGGATACAATTAGGTAATGGTAAAGTATGAAGATAGGCATGAAACAACATTCACCATCAAGTGGGGAACCTTTGTATATAGAAGAATTTTGTTTGGACTAATCAATGCTAACTTGCAACCTTCCAACACACCATGGATATCACCTTCAAGTACTTAATTATCAAATGTATAATCATTTATATGGATGATCTTATCATGTTTTCAAAGAAAAGAGGGGATCATGTATTTGATTTATGTAAGGTATTTCATAACTCCAGAGAGTTTGGAATTTCCTTAAATGCGAAGAAGTGCATCTTTAGAGTTACAGAAGGAAAGCTGCTTAGACATGTGATCTTAGAGAAGGGAATCTCAATAGACCTTGAATGCATCCAAGCCATCCTAAAAATTCAGCTTCTAGGTAGCAAGAAGGAACTGAAATCTTTCTTTGGAAAGATCAACTTTGTCAGGAAGTTCATTAGAGGATTTTCTAAAAAGGTCAAGCCACTAAATGCTATGTTAAAACGGGACGCCAAAGATGAATGGATACCGGAAGCCAAGTTTGATTTTGAAGAAATCAAAAAATAAATTGTTGATGCACCAGTTCTGGTGATCCCAGATTACCTGAAGCCCTTTTATATCTATTCATTTTCTTCTGATCACTCTTCTGCCAGCATACTAACCAAAAAGGATGATGAATGGAGTGAACACCCTATTTCCTTCATTAGTGCTCCACTAAAAGATGCATAGTTAAGGTATCATAATGTTGATAAGAAAGCATAAGCTTTAGTCAGAGGGGTTAAGAAGTTTAGGCATTATATCTTGAGAAATAAGGTGTTCACAATTGTACCTAATCCAGTAGTCAAGACTTTGCTAATACATAATGAATTGGGAGAAAGAAGAGTGAAGTGGGTCACTTTATTACAGGAATATGATATGGAGATTCAACCCATGAAGTTGGTCTGAGGGCAAGCCCTCACCTAGACAATAGCTGAAACAAGACGCGAGCTCACCGTGCAATAGTACTAGCTAAAAGATGTTTCTCCTAGAGAGTGGTACGACAACATTGCCTACTATTTATTGAACAAGTGCTCATCCTAGCTGCAAGGAGTACAAAAGTGTGCTCTAAGATTGAAGAGAAACAATTGCATGCTACAAGGATCTATATTATACAAGAGAAATCATGAGGAAATTTACCTTAGATGCCTTGGAAAAGGGGAAGCAACTAGAGTATTGAAAGAATTCCATGATAAATTTGGCACTAGCCATGGATCCGACCCTTCAACTGCTCACCAAATTTTGTGGGTTGGGTATTACTGGTCGATGGTGTTTAAGGACGTACATAACCATGTGAGAACCTGCCATGTCTATCAAACTACTACTACCAAAGAAAGAAATTTTGTTGTCCCATTGCAACTAGTCCTAGAGGTAAGACCGTTCACTCAATGGATCCTTGACTTCACTAGTCTGGTAAGCCCACCACCTTCTGTATGCCACAGGTACATTTTAACCGCTTCTAATTACTACACTAGATGGACATAATCAATAACATGTAGGAAATGTACTACTAAAGTTGTTATGATTTTTTTAGGAATTTTTATTTTGAATCCCTTTGAGTGCTCATATGCTCTTGTGTGTGACAATGGCCCTGCCTTTTCGTCTTTTAATTTTTCTAGTTTGGCCTTCGATTATGGGATTGTGCTTAAATTTTCTTCCAATTATTACCCTCAAGGAAATGGCCTAGCTGAGTCAACAAACAATAATCCGATAACTATGATCAAAAACTGTTTGATAGGAACCCTAAAGACTAGCACACCCAGCTAGGCTTTGGCCTTTTTGTAGATCATACATGTCATAATGTTGCTCTGGGTGATTCCCCATTTCATCTAGTTTATGGTTTAGAACCTATCTTCTGTGTTCACCTCAAGATCCCCATGCTCCAATTTCTCAACACATACTATGAAGAGGGAGACCGTCGAAAAGCCTATTCAGCTAAGTTATTACACCTAGAAGAAGTCTGTGACTGAGCAATTAAAGATTTTACCAAACATCAGGGCATAGTAAAAAGATGGTTTGATCATCAAGCCAAGGTAAAGGCCTTTAGGATTTTTGATTTGGTCCTTTGTTGGGACAAGGCCCATGAAAGAAAGGGGGACATGACGAATTTGACAAGCTCTGGCTTGGCCCGTTTCATATCTCATAAATCTTGGGAGATAATTCATTTCACCTCAAGATGCTCAATAGAGAGGATGTCTTGTTGCCTGTCAATGGGTAGCATCTCAAACATTATTTCCTTTCATGAGCTTTTCAAGCTAATTCTTTGTATATAGTTGTATATAGGTTATTTTTTGTTCTTTTTCTTTGTTTTTGTGCTTTCGCCCTTGCTTTGCTTTTTTCTCACTTTCTTAGCTAGTTTTGTTTTTGTTAAGGGTTTTCCATCATTTTTTATGTGTTGGTTGTGCTTGGTATATCAAACAACCTACCTTACTATCCACTCTTGTGTGTTCTCTAGATAAATCTTCATTCATAACCATTGATTTCTAACTGCTTTTGTGAAGTGGTTTCCTTATTTGAACTCTAACTTGACCTAGGATAAAACCCTTGGGTTAATATTTTCACATTTATCTTAGATCATGCATGAATGCACACTTTAAATGTTTTTGAAGAATTGTACATTAGCTATTATGAGGTCTCAACAAGTGAAAAATCTTAAGTCTGCTCCAGTGACCACTATGATTCCAAACCCATAGTAAGCCTCAATGCTTACATAGTTGAGCAAGAGAAATGAGTATCAAAATAAAATATCATAGAAAAGAAAAGAAAAGAAAGAAAGTGTTAAAACAAGAAACTGTGTGGGTGTGCAAGCAACTCTATCAGAGCTATGCACGTCCAACTAGAAGTAGAGAAATTTTTGTGGAGTCACAACGACAACTCTGTCTGGGCTATGGACTCCTAACTGGAAGCAAAGCGATTTCTAGGTTAATTTTGGGGTTAGAAAGCTTACGTAGCTTGGATTTACTAATTAACAACTATTTATTATGGTTTCCAATGAAGGGAATGAACTCACTATGCACACACTTCTGAGATATTCCCATGATTCAATTTAGCTAAGGATCCCATCCTCCTTTGGGCTTCTTAGTTCACTTAGGGAAAATAGGTTTTGAATGAATCTTTACCCTTAGAACGCTTGGGAGCGTTCTCCTAGTAGAGTCACCATTTGTTGTGCCTATAGCACACATGCCCTATTCGGAATGGGAACCCTCTCTTTTTTCCTTCTCCAGGAAACTTTTTCCTTCACCTTGTTTTGCATGCCCCTAAATTTTGAGCCTAAAGTGGTTAGGAGTCCTAAAGTCATCATCCTCAATTGACCAAAATTCACCCACCCTAAAATTTTCTAAGTCCTCAGCTCCTATAGAGGTTTCCATGTGGACTTCCCTCAATGTTTTGCTCCAACATCCTTCAGCTCATGTGGTTTCACCCTTCTGAGCTTCCCCTTGCTTAGCGTTGTCTGATCTTCATCATTTCATCAGTGGCCAACCTAGGATGTCTACCCACATGGTGGGTCTTGCACCCTTTCTGATTGTCATCTCTCCACCACTAGACAAATGGAAATGCCTTGAGGTCCTTCCACCTTGTAGGCTCTACCTTTCCTACCACCGGCCTATCAAAATCCATGCCCAGCTACCTTGTTGGTCATCATATGCACATTCAATGCAAAGGATCTAAAACTCAGCCTTCATCACATTTTCCACGCTTTCTAGGTATGTCCACTATCGCCAGCTTGAAATGCATCTTTAAGTAAGGATTTTTCTAAATTAATCCAAATATTAAAAGAAACCTTAGAAAACTCTTTCGGAATTTGTTTAACCATCAAATTCCATGGAATACCCATTTTGAAAAATATTTGAAAAAATTCAAGCAACATCCTTTAGGGCCATGTGGAACATTACCTCCCCATCATTGTTCTTCACAGGGCCTTTACCCACTTACGGCCCGCAGACCTCTTGTCGTCATCTCTGGAGCAAAACCAAAACGGTGAAACACTTAATTCAAAATCTTGGAGCCCTTGTAGGTCTTCCTTTGTGAACCATCATTGGCGAGTGGCTACCTTCTCTCTACCACCATGGTAAAATCCTAAGGCACCCCTAGCACTTAGTGAAAAACCCAAGTCTTTAAAGGCCCTGTGGGTCCACCTTTGTGAGCTACCTCATACGAGCAACCCCCATTTCCTAGTCATTCTCAAAATGGCTTATCCTTGCTAGCATCCCACATTGCAGGTTACACTGAAGTCGTTTCCTTTGAGTGTTAAAATGACTAAGTCTTTGTGTGTGGGCCATTCCCTACGAGCCACTATCCATGGCCCACCATTCCATGAATGTTGTTTCTTTGGCTTTTGAGCCAGGGCTTCTCCCAGTGTTGCGAATCTCACCACCCCAATGGTCATTCACCATTTGCACGAAAAAAACCTAAGCCAAGTATTCCTTGTGATTCATTTAGTGCAGATGGTCGACTGCCTTTCACCATCGTCTTAACACCTTAGCATCAGCAGCCCAATCATTTCTCTCACCCACATCATAGACTTTGCAGTCCTCCTCACCATTTAGATTCACAAACAAAATATTAAGTCTAACCCTTGTGCAGGCTAACACATTACGAGGGTCCATCAACAGATCGCCCTACCATCATCACCAATTCTAAGCATGTAAGGAACCTCGTTCGCCCACATTAAAAAATTTTCCTAGACCACTTCTACAACTTCAATGAAAAACCATATTTGTATGTGTTGTAGGTTATCGTATGTAGCCCTCCATTTCCCAGTTGTCATTTATGAATAATGGTTCCCTCCCATCCACCCACGTTGCGGAGTCCAAGCTCTTCTTTGTCATTTGAGTTTGTTTGAAGCAAAATTCCTAGGTGAAATGTTTGGCGGGCTCGGCTGTGTGGACCACCATGTGCGGACCGTCTTTTGATCCTCGTCATTCCTTAAAGGAGTTCATTTGATAGCTTTCTACAATTTTTTTCCCGCATGCCTCAAGACGATCAAACAAAAGGGATAATTTTCATGCCATCTTGACCATCTGTGGGTCCTACATTGTAGAACTCCTCATGCATGTCTCCATCCCTTGATCATCATTTCTCAATAGCGGAGTTGTAAACCTCCATGAGATCTCCTACCTCTGCACTCCTTGAACCCACACAAGAAAAATGACCAATTAGATGATTCAAGAGAACTTTAAAACTGATTTCCTCACATGCCAAATTCCTTATTGAATACCTCAACTGCTAAAACTCCAATACAGAACTTTCGGCGTGGGTTGTCGTTTGTGGGCCACCATGACCCTACTGTCGTCCTGCTCCTGAATACTCTTGATGGCTTCCAACCCAAGGAAACCCACATCCTTGGGCCTGCATTCCTGTAATTGACCCAAACAAGCCTCAAACATGGATATTGATGAATGTTATGATCTTTTGAAGATGAATTGTTGGATCTAACCCTCGTTTTGTAGGATCTAACTAATGGTTCCCTAATTTTTATATGAATATGCTCAGTACATCTTTGTATGCATGATTTATTTAATCTACTATGGGACCATCGAGGAAGTCGGGTGAGAAAGAGAAAGGAAAGAAGCCTGTAAAAGTGCCAAGGGGGAAAGAGGAGAAAGATCAAATGAAGTACTAGTTCCATGGGGTGGAGTGCACCTCCAAAAATCACCTCCACCTAGGATTCAGTGTTAGACACCAACCTTAGGCATGTGGACATAAATGAGTTTAGACAAAGGGTCATGATCAACCCTACAACTGAAAATTCCTAGAAGATCAGAAAGAGTGGCCTCGCCAAAGCAGCTAGCTTTCCACCTATTTTTTTTGCCCCAGAATTAGTGATGGTATGTAGAGAGTGCTACCATAGTAGCAGAAAGATCATCGATCATGATGGAAGAGTGTTGGAAAATTTTTCTAACATATCTATAGGCCAAACATTCAATATTCCTACATTTTATGTCATGGAGGAAACAAAGAAGGGATATGCCAAAAACATGTGGAAGGTAGACCCCCTAGGATGCAGGAAGTTGATCAACTAGCATTGGTTGAAGGAAAAGAGGGATAGTCCTTCCAAGGTTCCCTAGGAGCTATTCAGGAGCAACTTCTACAAGGACTATCATGATTTGGCCACCCTGTTGAGTAGGGTAATGGGTCTCCCCACTGCTAGCTTCTTCCAAGAATGGATGTTCTACTTCATTTAGCAAGTCATCCGTAGAAAAACAAAGTTCCACTGGGGTAAGATCAATAGTGAGAACATGCACGAGCAACTTATGATTGTAAAGAAAATGTTCCATTTCTGTCTGACCTCTTACTTTCTATACCAACAAGCGGAGGCATTCCCATACAAGGGCCTCTTTGTTTCCAATAATCTGAATCTAGGGAGAGGAGAACTTAAAGTTTGACCGCTACCCACAACTACAATACAAAAATTTCACTGTAATACAAAAATTTCAAGAGAGAATACCAGAGGGTCAATGATGCCTTCATTGGGCGCATCATTAGACTCCTTGGAGGAGACTTCGAGAGAAGAGTATTGCACAATTCCAAAGCATTCATCCAGAGGTTTGGGTACCTGTTCATATAGTTCCAAAAGTTTACAAACAAAGGGGTTCTCTGAAAGACCCTACAAGCTGCCTTGATACCCCAATGACCAAATGATCCTATTGGAGGTCTCTAGAAAATTGAAATATTATCATGCCCTAATAAGTGACAAGCATAGAGTAGGGATCCCATATCCCCTCACTTTCGGGCAAGGAATGTACGCATGTCCCACTACCCAATGCGCAAAATATTCAAAGCAGATAGTGGAGTAAAATTTGCACCTCCACACAACCTAAGCAAGAATGGACCCCAATGGGAAACTAAAGAAGATGGTCAGGAGACAATATGCTCATTGGCCCCACATTGAAGACTTTTGGGCCAATTTCCAAGATGAAAAGGAAATGTGCATGAGGCACTATATGCGGATGATGACCCAATTTGTGTAGTCAATAAACTTGTTCTCAGTGCCTCATCAAATTATGGAAGAAGATGACACAATTATTGATGAAAGATTTGATCTTGTGGTCAACTTGTCACTACTGCTGATAGATTGGGATGAAGAAGAGGTTAATGATCTTGATATAGTAATGCAGTCAATTGAAAATAGGACAAGACAATGGGTATATGCCCAAATTGTTGAGCTTAAATTACAAAGAGTCATGTTGACATATGGCAAGCTTGAGGATGAGCTTGAAAGTGAAACTGATAATGGAGTAGTTGCTGCCCCACTAGAAGAAGCACCCAAATCTCCTCCAACCACAAGATCGAATAAAAGGAAGGATGTGCTTGAATGCCACCCCAAACACAAGGTGTACACATGGAAGGCTGTGGAGGGAGAGTCCTCCAAGAAAGTGAAGAAATCATGGGGATTTGTGAGTGAGATTCCTACAATTGAGGAGGATCCACAAGGTGAGGGAGAAGAAGAATTTGAGCAACCGCAGTAACCACCTGCCACCTCTACTCCCACCACTACCGCTACCATTGCCACTCCTCCACCTCCCGTATCTCGGGCATTACCTGTTTCCTCTTCACATGCCATGGAAATTTTAGTCCACCTCACTTCCACCTCATCGACGACCCCAGTAATTGTGTTAGATTACTCCTCGGCCATGACATCCCCACTGTTGTCTCTCTCTGTCTCCTCCATTTCCCACTCTCTCTGCCTCAATGCTTGTAGTCACCACTGCCACTATACCACCACTCACCCTGCCAAAGGCCTTCACAAAGTATATACAATGAATACCTACTGAAATCTCTAGGGCAATTATGAATCCCATAGTTCAAGCTGTAATGGCCCAAATTGTTGTTGGCTTGCTCGTTCCTCCACCCATGGAGCCACTGAATATGGAAGCCACCATGCACATATCTAAAGAAATGGAGAAATTCCAAAGAGAGGCTGCCAAAGGAATAGTTGAGGAGCCCAAAGATCCTTTTAAGGATGATTACTTTGAACATCTAGAGGGTGGAATGAGCATAAATGTGGATGGGTGGGTGCATGAAGATGGGTAGCCAATTTGTGGCCAACTTTTTAAAAAAGTTTTGAAAACTCATAATGACTTGGTGTCGGCCACAATGACCGCATAACATGAGCACGTTATAATACACTCACATTATGACCTATTAAAAGCAAAAAAAACAAAAAATCAAATTCATTCTTGCATTTGAATGTGTTTTTTCTCTTGCCTGCGGCCAAAACCCCAATTTTTTGTGCTCACATTCTGGGAAGAGGTATTTTGCAAAATTCTTCATCAACAATTGTTGTTTCATCGCAAGGATGCTACCACATTGATGAGGAGGTGTGAGAGGTAAGGATTTTTTGTTTTTTGTTTTCAATTTGTTAGTTTAAGGTTTTTTTTATATTTATTTTTTGAATTTGTAGGATATGTTAATCAACCTACAAACCCTCCTCAAAATCCTCAAGAATCCAAACAACAACAAGAGGAACACTACCCTGAACAAGAACAAGAACAATAGCAACAAAATCCTCAAGTTAATCAACCACAACCTCAGTCTCCTCCACCAATCCCTCAACATCCTCCTGGCACTCAGCAAAACTTAATGAGGGAAATTGAGAACAATAAAAAACAAATTGAGGATTCAATCAGGAGGTTGAATGATCCAAATGGTTCAATCATGGAAAGAATGACCCTAGGAACTTCACTGAAAGAAATGTTAAAACATGTAGATTCAATCAACAAATAATTAACTGGTTGGCACGATAGGAGGTAGGCAGCCAGGGCTTATTACCAAGATAAATTATCATATAAAGATGTAAAAGATTTAAAAATTAAAAAAGGTGATTTGTACGCATTATTCACTGACCCACTATCAAATTCAAATCTCTCCCTCAATGTGAAGAGTTTTCCTATTCATTGGTGCCAACACCAAGAGATTAGGAAATTTTTTTGGGATAGGTGGTACATGGTTTTTGATGACCCACCATGCAATAATTGTGAAGTCTCATAGAATTTCCTTAGGAATCTATATTGTGAGTTCACCTTGAACAAAATCCCAAATGATTTTGATATGAGGGACTTCTAGGGGAGAGGTGGGGGATTGGCTCAAGATAGACCCGGTGCATAGCAAGATCCTACATGGCAAGTGATATGACCTCTTGGTAGGTTGCCTCATGAGCACATCGTCATCCCTTATGTTGTGAAGGAGAGCGCCAACATAGAGTCTTTGTAGGCCATTAGCTCTTTGACCCAGAGTGTCATCCAGCATGCCAGCCCTATTCTACAACACCATCTAGGGGAGTCTTCGAGTAGTGGGATTCGATCCCATTTGTGTCCATCTTGCAGGGAGACTTGTTCATATGACCCCACTGACACTCAAGAGGCTACTACATAGGATCTGTCAGCAGCTATGGAGATGGCAAGGGTAGCTGACATTTTGCATGTGGCCTATGGCATTGATACTCAAGTAAAAGTTAGCATGTTCAATGAATTTAATTTATTAAATTTCAATTTTGAAATGCATGATTAACTAATTTAGTTTTATGATTTTAATAAAATTGTAGGGTCACAGTGTTGATACTAGATACACCGGCCCTACACCTGCTTATTTCTCCACTGCACTTATCGTTGAGGTATGCAACTAGTAAACAATTATAAATTTATTACATGTTAGTAGAATTGTTTTACAAATGATATTTTATTATGTGATTTTGGATGTTGAATAGGCTAATATTGGAGGTTTTGAGGGAACACTACCCAGTACAAGTGGATTTAGTCAAACCTGCATGCAGGTAATAGAATAAAGAGTTTAATTAATGAATTTTACTTAATAGATTTATGAAGTTTATATTCCTATCATTGATTATGTTGCATTTCACATCTTTCAAACTCAAAGCATTACTTCACATTCCATAACTAAAAACTAGATGTTGATAGATGACAAATTTTCAACTACAATATAGTTGTTTAGAAATTTAACATAAGCAGTGATGCAATTACTTCACATAGCATAAGTAATAAGTTTAGGAGCAACTTCCAATTTCATTTGCTTGTCATGGCATTCCATGAGACCACTTTTTACTGAGGCATCTTTTGAAATAGTTCATTGCCTTGTCTATGTTATGGATGCTTGGAAGGAGTATATGAAAGAATAATAGTAAGCAATAGCATAGACAAGGCAATGAGTTGTTTGAAAAAAATTCCTCAAAGAAATTTTGCCTCATGGTGATGTCCATCACCATGAGGCCCAATTTCTTTGAGGCACTTTTTCAAACAACTCACTACCTTTTCTATGCTACCAAATTTTCCATACATGTCTACCAAAGCATTTTATCAAACAGTTCATTTCCTCACTACTATGGCTAAAAGCTTAAAAAATGTGTTTTCCAACAAACTATGGATGCTTGGAAAAAATCTATAAAAGCATAATAGTAAGCAATAGCATAAAAAAGGAAGTTAGTAGTTTGAAAAAATGCCTCGAAGAAATGTGGTCTCATGGTGATGGAATGTCATTCCATCACCATGAGATCACATTTCTTTGAGGCATTTCTTCAAACAACTCACCACCTTTTCTATGATACCACATTTTCCATACATGTGTACCAAAGCATTTTATCAAACTACTCACTTCCTTGTTATGGATAAAAGCCTAAAATAGGTGCTTTACAACAAATTACAGATGCTTGGAAAAATTTCTATCAAAGCATAATAGTAAGCAATAATACCATAGAGAAGGCAATGAACTATTTGAAAACATTCCTGAAAGAAATGTGATCTTATGGTGATGGAATGTCGTGACGTGCATTCATTTGTAATGGCATTCAGTCACCATGAGACTCGATTTCTTTGATGCATTTTTTCAAACAGTTCACTTCCTTCTCTATGCCACCACAACTATCATACATATCTACGAAAGCATTTTATCAAACAGTTCACTAGCTTGCTGCTATGGGTAAAATCCTTAAAAAACATGCTTTCAAACAAGATATGGATAGGGAAAATAGTAAGCATGATAGTTAGAAATATATAGTTTAATAAGTACTCAAAATTTTGTTCATTATCCCATACATTATAAGTCATGACATGGATTGTTATTGTGTTTTTTATGATTGAATAATTTGTTGTTTTATTTTTATATGTTGCAAGCGAAGACACCTCTGAAGGTTCAGATGGAAATGGACATTGGTGTTTCATCTGCTATAGAATCCTCAATGGCTCTAATAGGGGAGGTATGAGGAAAATTACTATATTTCAATTTACATTCATTGCTATAGATGTTAGTTAGTCAAAAATAAAACTATTATTGATTTGTAGTTTAATTTATAGTTGGATGGTTTATACAGGGCTTCAGCATGGGTATTCAAATATTTTCCTTGTGGAGAGTGATCATCAGATGGTGTTAAGTGATTATTTTGTTAAATATTATCATCTTTTTTAGTGTAATTTATATATATTAATGTCTTTAATTCTTATTGTAAAAAATAAGACTTCACCAAGAACTAAACACTAGGAGGAGTAGCAAGAGCACTCCTCGACCACATCATAAATGAGTGACAGAAGTATCACCATCCAATCGACAAGCAAAGGGAAAGAGTTTATTTTGAGAGCCTAGAGAGAAATGACTTTTGATTTTAGAGCCCTTTGTTGTATGCCTATATGGCATTCTTGTAAGCCTATATGGCTATTTTGTACCTATATTTTATACTTGTATTAACATATATTGATGTATGCCTACATGGATATTTGGTTAATACAAATCTATATTATTGATGGTGTCCATATTTGCATTATAAATCTATGGTTCAATAGATATGAGTTACGTGTATTCAAGTGTATGCTTTACAACTTATGTGTATACTTTGTGACTTACGTGTATTCCAATGTATACTTTGTGACTTATATGTTTTCATGAGTATACCTTATATTCATGCATATACTTTGTATTAATTTACGTATACTATGTATTCGTGTGTATACTTCAAGGTTTACATGTTTTTGAGTACTTGTGTTTCCCTTATTCACATGTACATGCTTAAATTATTCACTTGTATACTTATTAATTGGTTAGCACTAGCATTGATCATTGTTGTCCTCCATGGTTTGTCTTGAATATTAATTGATTGATGCTAAACAACTTCAATATTTCTAAGAATACTAGTAGAGTTACAAATTCCAAAATTGCACAAATTGAAAAAAAAAGATTAACTATAAATAAATGCACTGATTATTAACTTGATAATTGATTAAGAATGAGTACAAAATATATCAAGAGATGAGCCTTCTAGAATGACAACTGCCAACTAGAAAATAGGCAAAGCATTCCCAATACTTTGAAAGTAATAATCCACCCAAAATTGCAATGGGAGAGAAGTGATGCAGAGTAGGGATGCCTTCAATTACCAATCACAAATGCAACCGATTTCTTGAACAAGCCTTCAATCTCAAAAACCCTAACTAGGGTGATTCCCTTCACAACTTCACTATTTGCCTTGTAGGTTTGTAGACCTAGTTTCTTGGACCTATCTCACAACTCCACTCTCAAACCCATTAAAAAAATATATTTTTAGACACCCTTAAGGCATACCAAAACATATCTCAAAATATTAGATAACTCTTTTGGAACAAATCCCTCAAATTGATGTTTCTATGTTTTCTCCTTAAGCCAAATAGGCCTAATTTACAAAGAAACTCTCCTCTAAACAATCTATCAACCCCAAATACCTATGGATAGTCATTTACCTGTCTATAAAACCACCAAATCTACAACTTTTAGCGAGTGAACCGCTCACTAAGTCCTCTTTGTACAAAACCCTCATTTTTAGCAAGTTATAAAGGGGTTTACTAAAAATACCCCTTCCCAACTTCTTTACACTTCACCAATCCATCAAGCATGCTTCAAATGGCCTGTGCATGCTTAATCTATCACCAAAATTTTTTGCCCCAGTATTTTTCCTCACCTACCCACCTTTAACCATTAAATTTCACTCAAAACATTCAAATTTGACAACTAGGGCATCATGCCCAAACCCCAAAATGACCTCTCCTTCTCCCAAAAAAATTCAATCAACTAAATCCTACCATAATTGGTACATTCCACTCAGCTACAGGAGTTATAGTCAATGGAATGGGCCATAATAACATTTTTATGTCTTCAAAACCTTAAAATTGGAATTTTAGACCCCCCTATAGGGAAAACTCAATAAGATTCTACAACCCTAATGGGAATGCCTCAAACTTAGTCAAAATGATAGATAGGACACTAAAAAAACAAATCAAATCAATTTGGAGTCACCATCAGGTCGTATAAGTTGTGCAAATGAAAACTAGAGACCACGAGAAAATGACTCCAAGATAACAAAAATTGAGAGAGGTTATTGTAGAGGGGCCTGGCAACATGATCCCATAGGCTTAGTTGGAGAGTTCGTAAGTGTCACAGTTTTCCAGTAATAGCCCGTCAAAGATTGCTTCCTTTTTGCACTTTGGACCCTTAAAGGATCGATTTGGTTGAACATAGCTCAGAGCGATTCCATTTGCTTGGGTGTGAAAGAGGACCAAGTCTAGAGTAAAAATTCTACAACCCCAATGGGAACGCCTCAAACTTAGTCAAAATGATAGATAGGACACTAAAAAAATAAATCAAATCAATTTGGAGTCACCATCAGGTCGTATAAGTTGTGCAAATGAAAACTAGAGACCACGAGAAAGTGACTCCAAGATAGCAAAAATCGAGAGAGGTTATTATAGAGGGGCCTGACAACATGATCCTGTAGGCTCAGTTGGAGAGTTTGTAAGTGTCATAGTTTTCGAGTAATAGCCCGTCAAAGATTGCTTCATTTTTGCACTTTCGACCCTTAAATGATTGATTTGGTTGAACATAGCTCGGAGCAATTCCATGTGTTTGAGTGCAAAAGAGGACCAAGTCTAGTGTAAACATACCTATTTAGGTGTGTTGGAACAGTCTGATTGGTTACACAAGTTACAAAATAAAAGTTGCACCACTTTGCAACTTTCAACTACTTGCATTTGACAACTTTTTTCCCAAGTGAAAATTCACCACCATGAGAAAATTCCTTTTAGATAGTGAAAACTAAGAGAGGTTATTGTAGAGGGGCCCAACATGATCCTATAGGATCAGGTGAGAAGTTTCTAAGCATCACGATATTCGAGTAACAACATGCTGAAGTTTACAACTATTTTGCAGTTTGGACCCTTAATGGATCGATCTAGTTGAACGTAGCTCAAAGTGATTCCACATATTTGGGTGAAAAAGAGGACCATGCCTAGCATAAACATACCTATTTAGACATGTTGGAACAGTTCGTTTGGTCACACGAGTTGGAGAACAAAAGTTGCACCACTTTGCAACTTTCAACTACTTGCATTTGACAACTTTTTCCCCAAGTGAAAATTCACCACCACAGAAAAATTCCTCCGAGATAGCGAAAATTGAAAGTGGTTATTGTAGAAGGGCCCAACACAATCCCATATGATTAGACGAGAAGTTTCTAAGCATTGCAGTATTCAAGTAATAGCATGTTGAAGTTTGCAGCCATTTTGTACTTTGGACTCTTAATGGATCAATCCAATTGAACGTAGCTCAGAGCAATTTTGTGTGTTTGGGTGCAAAAGAGGACCATGCCTGGCTTAATCATACCTATTCGGATGCATTGGAACAATCCCTCTGGTCACACGAGTTGTAGAATGAAATTTGCACCACTTTGCAACTTTCAACTACTTACATTTGACAACTTTTTCCCCAAGTGAAAATTTGCCAACACAGGAAAATACCTCCGAGATAGTGAAAACAAAGAGATGTTATTGTAGAGTGGCCCCACATGATTCTATAGGATCAGACAAGAAGTTTCTAAGTGTCATGGTATCTAAGTAACAACATGCTGAAGTTTGTAGCCATTTTGCACTTTGGACTCTTAAGGGATTGATCTGGTTGAATGTAGCTCAAAGTGATTCCATGTGTTTGGGTGAAAAAATACATATTCAAATGCATTGGAACAATCCATTTGGTCACATGAGTTGCAGAGCAAAAGTTGCACCACTTTGCAACTTTCAACTACTTGCATTTGATAACTTTTTCCTCAAGTGAAAATTCTCCACCACAGAAAAATGCCTCTGAGAGAGGTTACTGTAGAGGGGCCGAATGCAATTCCATAGGATCAGACGAGAATTTTCTAAGCATCATTGTATTTGAGTAACAACATACTGAAGTATGCAGGCATTTTGCAGTTTGGACTCTTGAGGGATCAATCTGACTGAACATAGCTCGAAGCGATTCCGCATGTTTGGGTGTAAAAGAGGACCATGCCTAACATAAACATACATATTTGGACACATTGGAATAGTCCGTTTGGTCACATGAGTTGCAAAATGAAAGTTGCACCACTTTGTAACTTTCAACTACTTGCATTTGACAACTTTTTCCCCAAGTGAAAATTTTTCACCATAGGAAAATGCCTCCAAGATAGCGAAAACCAAAAGAGGTTATTGTAGAGGGCCCAATGTGATCCTATAGGATCATACAAGAAGTTTCTAAACATCACGGTATCAGAGTAACATCATGTTGAAATTTGAATCCATTTTGCACTTTGGTCTCTTAAGGGATCAATCCAGTTGAACGTAGCTTGGAGTGATTCTGCATGTTTGGGTATGAAAGAGGACCATGCATGGCGTAAACATACCTATTTGGATGCATTGGAACAGTTTGTTTGGTCACACAAGTTGCAAAACAAAAGTTGCACCTCTTTGCAACTTTGCATTGCTTGCATTTGACACTTTTTTCAGCAAGTGAAAACTAGACACCATGGAAAAACCACTCCAAGATAACAAAAACTATGAGAGGTTATTGTAGAGGGGCCCAATGTGATATTGTAGGATTAGACAAAGATTTTGTAAGCACCACGGTTCTCGAGTAATATCCTATCAAATATTATTGTCCTTTTGCACTTTGGACTCTTAAAGGATTGAGCCGGTTGAACATAACTCGAAGTGATTTTGCATGTTTGGGTGAAAAAGAGGACCATGCCTAGCGTAAATGTACCATGCCTAGCATAAATTCACAACTTTTGTTCAAAGAATCTAGTGCAAGTACACAATGACCAAGACATGAAATTGGGAAATCTTAGTTTGTTTTCTTTGAAAGTTTGAGTCTTTGGATGTAATAAGGCCATGTCAAGTCCATTCTAGTGTCTAGGGGGGTAATTTTTGTGTCATTTAGGCTATTAGGGGGTTTATAGTGAAATAAAAATTAAAAAATGGAAAAGTTGTCAAATTTGTAAGCTGTAAAATTGCAACAAATTTGAATGACAACGGTTAGATTTTTCAAAAGTTGTTTCTTTGGTGGTTGAAGTTAGTTGGGACAAGGTAGTTGGGTGTCTTTGTGTTTAAAAAGGCCTCACATGGTTTAAGGGTGAGGTTGGAGATGTTTTACTTAGAAGAAGATCAATAAAATTCATTGTTTCCTTGCAATTTTCTATATTTTTACTAGAAATATGATGTTTCTTTGAACTGTACAATTCCATATAGGGTGATTGTTATCTCTTTCGGATGGAATTCAGTGGGCAGTAGAATTAACTCAATTTTAGTTTTGGTTTGGTTGGATTTCAAATGATTTTATGCATTTTAGAAGCCAATTACTGAGGGTCAATCTATATACCCTATTTTAAGGGTTTTGAGTGCATTAAAATGTCATATTAAGCCTTCCACCCACTATATGCTTATGTAACTTGGTGGAAAGGATTAGTCAAAGTTCTAAAAAATGTGTACAAAGTTTTGTGTGCAAGGGAGGTGAATAAATGGTTTTTAGGTGATGCCACAGATGTCAAATGGTGCATTTTTTAGTGGAAAATGGTGGTTTAGTGCTAGGGTTTGAAGAAATCTTTGCAGGAAGCAATATCTCTTGAAATTTTAAGCTTGTGTAGACCTTTTTGAAGGTGTTTCAGACTTTGGTTGGCTATGGGAAGGTTTGGAGTATGGGTTTTCAATAAACCCTTGCCTAACTAAAGTGAAAGAAGAGGGTTTTGGGGTTTGTTATGTTAGAGGGCTTATATCATGCCCTAAAAGTGGAGGAAATTGTGGTTTGGTAGACTACTTAATGTTTCCCAATGGTGGTTTGCATGTGATAGGAAGAATAAAGGGGGGTTTCTTTGTTAATTTGGCCTAATTGGCCTTGTGAACAACATAGTTTGCTTGTTTTCTGAAAGTTGATCCAAAAGAGTCTTATGAGGGTTTGATGTATGTTGAAGAAGGCTTAAATAGGTGCCTAAAATGATGGTTTATTGCAAAGGTTGTTAAGGAATTTTGAGAGGTAAGGTGGGAAAAATAGTTATGTAGACCTACAAGAGTGACTAGGTGAAAAGTTGAAAATAAGCCAAGATTGAGTTTTGAGGGAAGGAAGGAGGTTGGAATACTTTTGTATTATGGAAGTGAGTTGATTGCCTCCCTGTATTACTATCAGAATCACTTCCTATGACGCCAAAACATGAAACCCTCACTTTATGTCATTCCAAAGGGGTTTATTGAAAAACACTATTCCAGGCTTCTATAGAGCCAACCAAGGCCTCAAACACCTTTAGTTATGTCTGCACATGCTTGAAGGTTTATCAAAATCTTCTACCCCCAAGATTTTCTACAACTTCCCTCCTCTAACCATCTAATTTGACTCCAAATACATAGTTTAACAATTAGGGCATCATGTCGAGGCACTCAACTTGCCTTCCCTACCCTTCCAAAGCTTCAAAAACTTCAATATATGCCTACTCATTCTAAATCAATTATATCCAAAAATATTTTCTAAGATAATTTCACAAAAACCCAACATCTAAACTCCATTTTTAAGCCAAAATTAACGTAATTTCCTCTGCGACAACAACTAAAAACATTCCTAAAAATTTTCCCCACTCCTAAATTTTATTCCTACATCTAATAATACCATTTTTGACTCACACCACTGAGCCATAGAGAGAAACAAGAGGTAGAATGAGTCATTTATTCATTTTTAGTCTTGAAACCCTTATGGTTGGCTATGCAGAACCACAGTCAATAATTTGACAATAAAATTCTTAAAACCCAATGAATTTCCATCACTCCAAAGCCAAAACATAGCTAACACCTATCTCTACCAATTAGAAAATCTTTCAATACATAATACTTCTATATGTCCAAGTATAATAGTCTGCAATAGAAAAATTTAATGAAACACACAAAATTACAAGAGAAATTAGGGGATTTTTATTGTTTTTCCTTCACAAAAACTTTCAACAACCTCTTCCTTCGAGTTCCCAACATATTTAAACCTTAAAAAACCTATAAAAATGGCTCTAACTACCATTTTAATGCCCATGACCTGTGGGCTTCTTCAAGTTTACATTTTTTTGCACTTTTTCATATTGACAACTTTTTAATTTTTGCAATTTTACATCATTTTGACAAATATGCAACATGAAATCCAAAATGACCCTAAAACCAACTAACATGACTTATTACATTATAAATTGGTCTAATATGACATTATTCAATTGAAAAAACTCAAAACACAAAAATAACTTAAGACTTCCATGAACCAAATTTGCTCAATAACCTTGGTGCCCCTGCACCAAATTTCAATATTTGAGTAAATCTCATTACAAGTAAATCTCATTAAAATGCCTTAGGCACTCCATTCCCACAGATCTTTTACAATTTCACTCATACATTCAAGATTCTCTTATAATGTCTACAACATAGGTGCCCATTATGAGGTTAACTTCAAATGAGTAACTTTAGATTCCCTCGCTAAGCTTCACACACTCTTTTATAATGGCTTCAAATCATAATTGAGAATTGTCAAGATCTTCAAAATAAGGATGTTGCATTGCTTTTTTGGCTGAAATTCTCTTTGATGGCTCATAAATCAACATTTTTTGCAAGGAGAGACCAATCAATTTTTAGTAGTTTACTTACAAATATGCAAAGTAAAAGAAGAAAAAGAAAGAGAATCTAAAATGGAAATGAAATGAAAATAGATGGAAGGAACTTACAGATAGGCATGCCAGTCTCTCATCTTAGTCACCCCTGATCATACATCTTCACTAGGAGTTCCAAGATACCTATTGTACACAACACCTCTCATGAATATAATAACTTGAAATTTGACATGCTCTTATAATGTCTACATCATAGGTGCTCATGATAAGGTTGACTTCAAATGAATAACTTGAAATTCCCTCATCAAGCTTTGCACATAATTTTCTAATGGATTAAAATAATAATTGAGATTTGAGAAGATCATCAAAATAAGGATGTTGCATTTCTTTTCTGGCTGAGATTCTCTTGGATGGATCATAAGTCTACAATTTCTATAGGGGGTCACCAATCAATTTTTAGTAGGTTACTTACAAATAGGCAAAGCAAAAGAATATGATAGCATTGGCATCAAACTAATTAATGTGCATACAAGTATAAATCAATAAAAACCAATATGAATACTTACAAATTAATCAAATGAATCATTCGGGTCTGCTCTACTCTTTATTGTGTCAAGTATTGCCTCATGGTAAAACTCACAGACCTTCCACAAGGTCTTGTTCAAAGTTCTACACCCATATTTGGTCAAACAAACATTGGATACCATGACAAGGTTTGATTAATGAAGAATCTTACAATGCACGTTAAAGTCCTAAAACAACCAATGTTTAACACTTTTATGTGGCTACCTTCTAAGCCACGTTCCATTAACAACAACTGAGCCTATAGGGTATTCGATGTTTTCTCCATCTATAACTAGGGCCTCCAATTTCTTTTTGGCCTAAAAAAAATGACACAAGTAATATTATGTTCCCTCTTCATTATCTTCATTTGCAATAACTGCATAAAAATTCTCTACATTGATATGTGCAATAAATCTCTTGAAATTAGTCAACATTACGAATACACTACAAAGTAAGATAACAATATGGAATTTCAAAAACTAAGCAAGTAGATATATTACCTAGTTGAACTAGATTTGATATGTGGTCAAAGTCAATCGATGATTCCATCTGTGTTAGTTCCAATGTCATCGGAGGGCAATACGTGTGAAGTGGGATAAGATAACTTGTTAGCCATTTTTCAACCCACTCCCATGACTCACAATCATTCTAGGCTTGCATTGTACATGAAGAATAAAAACATGCCATCTTCTGTGTATCGATACTCCATGAACCTACATTTGGGCTAAGGAAAGAGTGTAGCTCACTTGATCCTATTAGTGTACACCAATCCTCATATGGTGCAATGTTAGTATCATCCATCAACCAAAAAAATCTATGAACTGAAGACATACCTCCATTACCTGGACCCATCAAAGCATTACACCACTCGATGATTGATCTTGCATTTGTCAACTTTGCACTATCTTTATACTTTAACTCTTTTCGTGCTAATGATCTTTTCATGCATGCTCCTGCACCATCATGCTCCTCCCCCTTTCCATGCTTGGTCTCACAAAAGTTCCACATATTTTGAACACCTGTAATGAAATGCATCCTTCTTAACTAGTAGAACATGTGCGAGTTCTTGAACTGTACTGTACAATTATCTGACCATATTATATATGTCGACCGTATGTTATGCCCCTCTGAGCCAAATCACTGTAGAACATCTAGAAGCAACCTTGCAAAAACTCTAGAGAATGTGTGTGATCATCCCTACTATAAAAGTGATACTCCCTTAATACCTTCCTTTGGTCCTTTGTACTATCAGTTGCATGAATGAATGCTATGTGCAGAAATATCAAAACATGTGTGGAGCTGTAATACTATGACTGCACCTCATGTTGTGGTTGTAGAGTGTTGTTCTCTGCAAAGTCAACCACTGATACTATGCTACCAACTGGAAAGGCATGCTTGCATAGCTTGAATTGCATGTCCAGTCATTGGGCTCTTTGGGTATTCCTTGCATACTCATACACTATATTGTCATGAAAAATGGACATAAACTGATACACTTGAATCTTCTGAATAACCAAATCACATCTTTTTGCTGGAGACCCATCTTTTGTAATGTATGCCACCGTTTTATACTTCCCGAACTCTACTAGTTTATGTTCCACCTCATTTTTTCTTTCCATATGCTGAAATACTAGCATACGATGCAAGTTACCACAACACATGCATGAACTATCCAAGCATACTGTCCTATAGAATAATTTTCCATCCTCTATGTCACATAAATTTTTTGATAAGAACTCTCTTGAATATTTTGGTGGGGCTTCTATGTCACAATCCTACAAAACATCATTAGTATGCAAATCTAAACATATAGAACAATAAACATCATAATGGTTAGAGAATTCAATATGTAGTCTACAACAACAAGTAGTGCATGTGTAATTTATCTTGACATAAAAAGGTTTAATAATTTAAAAAAATCTATGAAAAATACTAATTTGACGATAATCCTTTTGAAATTTATGAAAAAATTAGGTTTGAGTTGTATCCAAAAAATGCTTTGGATGTGGTTTACAGTTCTAACAACCAATTCTCCTTCTTACCACATCCCTTTGATTTAGAGATGGCCTTGTGTTATTCCTCAACCCTAACCCCTCAACCCTTAAACCCACTTAGTAAACTCTCTACCCTAATCCCTCAACCCTCTTGACCCTTAATCCCTCAACCCTTAAGCCCTAATCCCTCAACCCCTATACTCTCTACCCTATACATTGGATCATCAACCCTAATCCCCCAACCCTATACCCTTAATCCTCTACCCTCAACCTTAAACCCTCTACCCTCTACCTTCTACCCTCTACCCTATAAACCCTTAAAAACTCAACCCTAAACCCTAAACCCTCAACCCTTAAACCCTAAACCCTTAAACCCTCTACCCTCAACC
>VDFB02105785.1:468766847-469010789 GCA_007258455.2 Sequoia sempervirens
CATTTTGATCGTTCATCTAAACAAGAAATCTATAAAACAACCTTCTTCCTTCTAAAAAATGATTAGCGAATTTAGAGAATTTGTGTAGAGTTATCATGTTGAATTGACTATTGAATTCTTGAGAGAAAATACATAAATCTTTTATCACCATTAACACATGCTTCAAAGCTTTTACGACAACAATGAAGACTTAGTATTGATTCAAACACAATCCAACATCAATACAAATTACACCTGAACATGGGATAGTATAGCTATATTTTATGAATTCATTTATTGTTTCTTGCTTATGCTTACCTTTATTCATTATATTCATTGCTTTACATTTCATTTCATGAGTATGGTTGGAATTTATACTTTTCCTTTGGTTTGATTTGATCAATTCATTGTTATTTTTCTTATGCTTATTTTCTCCCTTACACATACTATAATAAATTTAATCATATATATTCAACAAATTTTTTAACATGTAGCATGGAAAATGAAATCCCCTTCCCATTAGATAAATTAATAGTAACCCTATATTTTCTCAACATACCTAAAGGTTTACCCATGATTAACCCCATGTAAGAAGATTTAAAAAATGAGAGAGTCTACCTATAATGAAACTTAATTGGAATTAGTTCATACCACTAAACTTGGAATTAATCATTTGAATTTATTAGCTTTATATCTTCAGAATAATCCTAAATCTAGAAACAAATAATATTAAATCACTACTATTTCATCAAAAATGAATCTTGTTGCAATCATGTTATTCTCCATAACTTAATATATCTATATAATACATACATGTGATTGGACAATTAGGGAATCAATATTTTTGAACTTTCTCTCTAGGGACAAGGGACATAATGAAGCTCAACATCAATGGTAGCTATATTACATGCATTAACTAATAGATATAATCCAAATCATGGCGCCTTAATGGAATTGAATGTGAAATTAGGCAATAAAGTAATCTATCATTTCATTGTTAAAAAAATATTTTTATTCAAGGGGTAAACGCTTTTGACCAGAGCTATGAACTGGATACAACCATTCACAAATAACACCCCAATGGGGTTTGAAACTTGGTGGAAAGAACAACAATGCCACCTAAAAACCATCACACCATGCCAATACCAGCAAAAAAAATTTAATATTAAGGTTTGGGCCTTGGTTGTTGGTGCTACAGGAAAGAAGCCCCACTAGTTCACCAAGGAGCCTCCCCTTAATAGGAGGGTAAATAACAAACTCCATTTTTGACATAGTAGAGAGTGACCCCGTGAGGTTTGAACCTTGGTTGTTGGCTCTACAGGCAAGAAGCCCTACCATTTCACCAGAGGGTCGCCCCCTTCATGGTTAAAAAAGTCATTATGTGGATACTTACCATTTAATTAAGAGCTTATCTTTTACAACAATATGCCTTATTTATAACTTTTTTAGTTTTTTATTACTTTTTGTATGTTGGTGTGTTTCTTACATGTAGTTATTTTTATCTTTAGAAACAAGCTTCCTAAACAAGAAGAATAGGCGAGACTGTGGAGCACAAGCGGGAAAACTAGAATTTTGAATCTCTAAAAAATGGAGTAGGTCATGAAGTAGGTTCAGAGGAATCCCAACCTGAATCGGTGCATGCTCTGAGTGTGGAGAAAGGTAAGGTTTATTTTGATGAGATGGACACCAGAAAAAAAATCCAGTGGACCCGGGAGGAAAGATAAATGGGGGGGGTCCCCTGAAGGACAACAAGGCGGAAAAGGAAAATTTTCCATTGAAGTGGTAGGGACCACTGATAGGGAAGGAGCAAAGCATAAACCTTGGGCATCGTTGTTTGGTGTTAAACCAAATTACAAACCAATTTTCCCTCCGGTGAGTAATCATTTTGATCCACCAAATGGTAAGTTTACCATCTTTGTGCTTGATCCTATTATTGATCATAATATTTATTTGATGGAAAATGTCCTGGTTGGTAAGTTCATGGGCCCTAGACCAAATGTTGAGGTGGTCAGGGAATTTGTTAAAACCAAGTGGAGAACTAATGGGCAAGTTATAGTTGCTGCTCTTCCAAGAGGTTTTTTTTCCTTTGAGTTCACTTGCAAGGAGGCTATCTTGGCTGTGAGGAGTGGCAGACCTTGGGTCATTGGAAAGTCTTCCCTAGCCCTAAAGAAATGGACATCCCACTTGGACCTTTCTGATTCTATCTTTGAGAACATTCCAGTTTGGGCTAAACTCTCGGGTCTCCTTTTGGAATACTAGAATGAGGATATTTTCAACGGCATTGCTAGTTCTTTTGGAGAACTTCTTTCTATTGACCCTATGACTGCAGCTAGAAAGTAGTTGGTGTTTGCTCGAATCTTTGTAAGGGTTTCATAAAGTGTTGACCTTCCCTCTTTAATAGACATTCAATCTAAGTTGGGAACATGGATGCAAACTATAGAATTTGAATCCATTCCCTTTTCCTGCTTCAAATGTAGAAAAATGGTGCATTGGGCTATGAAATGCCCATTAAATGTTAGTAAAGAAAAAGAAAATCACCAGTCCAACCCTAGGACTGTCTGGAGAAATAAATTTTATGGGGAAGGACAAGCCAACAAAAGAAAATCACCAGTCCAACCCTAGGACTATCTGGAGAAATAAATTTTATGGGGAAGGACAAGCCAACAATCCCAGTGAGGACGCTGGTAGGAAAAATCAATCTCAGGGGAATTCCTTTGACAATATTGATGAAATAGAATCAAAGGACCATAGTGGTAGAATAGTCACCAATCAAGAGCAGAAAATAATTAAGGAACTAAGGAAGATGATGAGAAAATAGTGGCAAATACGGAGGAATTGAAAAGGGATGAGGAATTTGTGTCCTCTACTCCTAAAATCTTATCAGAAGACAAAGAAAATGGGTTTCCTGGACTAGAGGATATTCCTATTTAGGGTTTGTCTTTGGATATTGGCTTTCCAATCCAGAACATGATCTCTACTAATTGCTCCCCTTTGAGTGTCCCTCTTAACGTTGGGGAAAACACAACCCCAAATTTTGTTAAGGACACCTTTGAGGATCTGAGCCAGAATAACGATCTTTCGAGTGAAAATTTGAATCAGCCTAGGAATGGCCTAATGGACACCCTCTGTTGGGAGAAAAGAAGAATGTATGACAAGGAAGGGGAATCTAGTAGAGAGATCGAGAGCCAAGAAGATACTGACTAGGAAGAAGTTCTATCTCATTCTAAGAAAAAGAAGGAGAAACGTAAACATCAAAACATTCTGAGTGGAGTTGTTACCAAAACAAGAACAAAGGAAGATTATGGAGCTACTAAGCTTGGCCAAGGTAGAAGATTGGGAAAATGGAAAAGAGAGCATGAAAGCTTCCAGGATATAGCAGATGGTGTTCAAAAGACCATTCTAGAGATTCTACAATCCCCTGGTAACATATGAAGATTATGTCCTGGAATATTAGAGGGCTCAATAGCCTTCATAAGAGGGATGTTTTGCACAATTTTGTTAGGGATCATAAACATGATATTCTCCTCATCCAAGAAACTAAAATGTCCAAAGAAAAGGTAGAGAAGATCAAAATGTATCAGAATTGCGGGATTCAAGGAAACAGTTTAGATGGTGCATTAGGAGGCATTGCTACCTTTTAGAACAAAAACCTAATTAAAGGGGAACCTTTATTGGAAAGAAACAATAATATGGCTACTAAATTTACACACATCACAAATAACTTCAGCTGGATTTTGTCGAACATCTATGCTCCCAATGGGAAAGGATCTAAAAAATCTTTATGGAATGAGCTTTTTGCTTTCCGAAGGATTTTTGATAATGACCATTGGATAGTTATGGGTGACTTTAATAATCCCCTTTTGAATGAGGAGAAATTTGGAGGTTCTCAAGTGAACCAGGAGAGTAGGTCTGATCTTTTCGACTTCATCAACAATAAGGAGCTGATTGATATGGACTTGCAAGGGGCTCAGTATACCTGGTCGTATAGAAGAACTAGTAAGGAACTAATTCAATTTAGGTTAGAGATAACTTTAATTTCTCATCAGTGGCTTTTAAGTTGTTTTTGTTCTCTAAAAACTCTTTCCATAGTTGGGTCGGATCACTTTCCCATAAGCTTTGTGGAAAACTCTAGAAAGGTGAAGAAAAATGTGCCCTTTAGATTTGAAAGAATGTGGTTGTCCCATCCCCTTATCTTTAATGAAATTAGGAAATGGTGGAATATGGATGTTCCAGGAACTGCTATGTTCATAATAGCTAAAAAACTTAGAGAAGTCAAACATAATTTAAGAAAATGGAAAAAAATCTTTTGGAAACATTTTTGGCATGAAATTTGATCTTCAAACGTATCTTGAGGAGATCCAAGACAAAATCTAGAAGGAAGGATACATTGAGGATAATAAGGATAGAGAAAATGAGTTGTTGGTGAAACTGCATGATATAATAGCAAAAGAGAAGTTCTGGAGGTAGAGATCGAGGGTTTTGTGGCTCTCAGCCAGCGACAAAAATACTAGGTACTTCCATTTATCTACTTCTAAGCATAGGGTTTCCAACATAATCGCTTCCATAGAAGTTAATGGTACTAGATTTGAGGAAGAGGAAGACATCAAAAAGCAAGCTATCCTCTTCTATAATAACCTTCTTTTGGTGAATGGGGAAATCAATCAAAATGATCAAGATTTTTATTAGAGGCCATCCCCAAGGTTGTGGGAAGGGAGGACAATGACAAGCTTGCGGCCATTCCCTCTATGGAGGAAATCAGGAAAGCTATCTTTTCTTTTGAAGGAAACAAGGCCCCTGGGCCTGATGGATTTCCTATGTTCTTTTTTCAATGGTTTTAGGACATTGTGGAAAATGATGTTGTGCATGTTGTTAAGGAATTTTTTGGTTCCAGAAGGATCCTTAAGGAATTGAATGCTACTTTTTGGGTCCTCATTCCTAAGAAACTAGGGGCAATGGAGTTTGAGGCGTTTAGACCCATTAGTCTTTGCAATTCTCTCTATAAAATCACATCTAAGGTGCTGACTTCAAGGATCTCTTCTTTCCTTCCTTCATTGATTTCCCCTCAATAGAATGGTTTTGTTCCTAGAAGGAAAATCCTAGATTCTATAGTCATGGTCCATGAGAACATTCACTCACTCGTGGAATCTAAAACTAAAGGGTTTCTTCTTAAGCTGGACATTTCCAAGGCATATGACCCTATTGACTGGGAGTTCTTATTCAAAATAATAAGAGGGTTTGGTTTCAGAAGCAAATTCATTCAATTGGTGAGTCAATTGGTGACCATAGTCTCCACATCTATCATTATGAATGGATCTCCTTCTAGATTCTTCCAAAATTCAAGAGGATTAAGACATGGGGACCCTATTTCACCTATTATTTTTACTATAATGGATAAAAGTCTGGGAAGGAATCTTAAGAGATTGATTGAACAAAGGTCTCTTATTAGTCTTAGTCCTTCTATAAATCTGGTTTGTTCTCACCAAGAGTTTGTTGATGACACAATGTTGATGGGAAGATCTTTTGTGAATGAGCCCAAGATTTTGAAGAAAACTTTGGTTGTGTATGAGCAGGTGACTGCGTAGAAGGTCAATCGATAGAAGAGTTCTATCTTTTTCTTCAATACCCCTGAGCATAGACAAGTAAAGATTGCTAGAATCCTTGATTGTAGGGTGAAATCCTTGCCTTTTTATTATCTTGGACTTCCATTATGCCTTAAACCCGTGAATTCCTTTTGGCGCTCTTTGGTTGACAGGTTCAAAAAGAAGTTGGTAGGTTGGAAAGGAGCTCTTTTGAGCCAAGCTAGAAAACTTCAGCTTCTTAAAGCCTCTCTTCAGAACATCCCTATTTATTATTTAAGCCTTTTCAAAATCCCTGCTAAATATGCTGAGGACATTGAGAAGATCTAGAAAAGATTCCTTTGGTCTGGAGTGGAGGAAAGAAATAGAATGCCTCTTATAGGGTGGGATTTGGTTTGTAGACCTAAAATCTTGGGGGGTTTAGGTCTTAGAAAAATAAGAACTATCAACAAAACTCTTCTTTCCAAACAAATATGGAGGTCTTTGTCATTTGGAAGAGAATGGAAAGACATTTTAAGAAGTAAATATATGGCTGACCAAATGTCCCTCAAAGATCTGATGGATTCTCCTATCCTCCCGCGCGGTTTAGCTTTCTAGAATGACATGATTGTTGGTAGAAAAATTCTAGAATTAGGGATAGGATGGCATATCATAAGTGGTAATCAAACTAGATTTTGGGAGGATAAATGGCTCTTCAAGGAATCCATTATTAAAATTGAAAGATTTAATAGATGGGCAGAGCAATGTAAAGTTGTTTTTGGGGAACTTGTCAAAGACTACTGGCATGAAGGAGACTGGGTGAACTTATGCGTGATCAGTCAAGATTTGGCTCAGCTTCAATCTTCCTTAAAGGTTGTCAACTTGGGATAGAATCAATTGGATGACACTATTGTCTAGATGGACAACCCTTTAGGTAACTACTATGTCTCTTCGACTATCTCTTTGTTGTCCCTCTCTCAAGCCCCTCCTCCCTTCTAGTCTAAAGCCTGAATTAAACACTTGAATCCTAAAGTCAATATCTTCTTTTGGATAATGCTTCAGAGTAAGGTCCTCATGGTGGACAATCTTTGTAAATGGGGATTTCAAATCCCCAACGGATTCTACCTCTGTAAGAGTGAGGTGGAGTCATCCAACCACTTGTTTCTCCAATGTTTGTTTGTTTCCTTAATTTGGGCAAAATTATTAGCTATCTGGAATATATCTTGGGTATTCCCCCAGACCATTGAAGGGTTCTTTTTATAATGAAAATCCCCTACTCAAAATCCCTACATTCGAAGGTTATGGGCTTTCTTATTCCATTTTGTGGCTTGGGGAGTGTGGAAAGAACATAACAATAGATTTTTCAGGGACAATGAGATGTCAGAGAATCATGTCTTTGAGAAAAAATTTAGGCTTATAAAGGAAATTTTTAATGTGATTCCTCAAAAATCCCTTAACCTAGAAGCTGTGGTGTGCACCCCCTATGATTTAAGGATAGCAAAAGATTGGAACATTAAAGTGGATACTTCATCTGCTTCCAAGCCAACTAAGAAAAGTAGGGAGGGTGTTTGTTGGACCTTTCCACCAAATAGCTGGCATAAAGCTAACTTTGATGGAGCAGCGAAGGGAAACCCAGGTTTGGAAGGAAGTGGAGGAGTGCTAAGGGATCCTAATGGTAACATTATGGCAGTTGTGGCCATATCCCTAGGTCACCAAACCAACCATGTGGCTGAGGCTATAGGTGCCTTTCAAGTTTTAAAGCTTGGTCATAATTTGAATATAAAAAACTTATGGCTTGAAAGGGATTCTAAAAATATAATTGATTATCTTTTAGGGAGGACCCCACCCTCTTGGATGATAAAGAATTGGATAGATGAAGCTAAGTCTATTCTAGACAAATTTGAAAAAGTTAAAGTTTCACACCTCTATAGGGAAGTTAATAGCGTGGAAGATTTCTTTGCGAATGAAGGGGTTAGGAAGCAAGGATTGAATATGTGGCAGAATTGTAGGGACTTGAGAACTAAAGTCAGGGAATTACTAGATTATGATGTTATGCATGGGAAAGAGGCAACCATATTTAATGATTAAAGAGAAAGGGTCCAGGTACATCAAAATGAAGAGATTTTATGGGTCCACGTCATGTTACTTGGAAGGGAAGGAAAATCAACATGCTTTGTGGGTGCATTGGAACAACTGCATAATTCCACAATAGGCTCTCGGTATTGGTAGAGTTGACAGTAAGGAGTAATAAAAAATGTGGGGGATCTAGGAAAAGAGTTGAGCCTAATAGCTATGAGGTGCACACTAGGAATGACAAGGTTTGAGAGTAGATTGTAAGAGGCAGCCTGGTTCCATATCTAGAAAAATTTCATGGGCTCGATTATGTGGCCATAGAATACTTTGAGAAGAACTAGAACAACGGTGAAATCATTCTTTTTGGTAGAAAGGTGATGTTGGATGAACAAATTATAGGGGAGATTACTGGAATGTCTATTGAAGGAGTGAAGTTTTATCATGATAGAAGGTTTTCTGATGAGGCAGTCATCAGATTTTTTAAGAAGGACAAGGATAAATTGAAACTGGTTAAAATCTCTAATAGCTATTTTGAAATTGACACTTTCAAGGCACTATGGAGAAAGGTACTTCATGTGATGGGTATGTGCAAGATCATGATGGGCCAAAAAGTGGCAATACGATTGGTATGTGTAGGATATGTGGTTGATGACTTTTTTTTACCCAAAATTGATGAAACGAAAATGGTTTTTAAAGGAGATTCTTAGCTTTCCACTAATATAAATTATGCTATACTTTGAATTTAATAAATAATTATTATTCATTTTCTATTTGAATTATGACTAAAGTCCTAATTGATAGGCTGATTGAAAAACATCTACAACCTTCAAATGGTGTCACATTTTTTGAATCTGAAACATGCATCACATTCTATGCTTTGAATACTATAGGATTAAAAAAAAAATTGAATTTCATGAATTTTTGACCAAATTTAGTTGGTTAGATGTACGATTTTTATATTTTTTTAAAAGTTGTAATAAAAAATTCATAATTAATTATTTACTTGGAAAAAAATTACAAAAAAATATGCATCACATCTAAACATGAGTCCTCTACTTATATCTAAAATCTTATAAAAAAATATTATCATTTTATTGTGGTTAGGGTGGTTAGACAGATACCAACTTCTTATTTTTTCCCTAAAATTTAAGTACTACTGCATTGAAATTTTAAATTTTCACCATATATATATATATAATATATAAACCTAGTAGTTTAGAAACTACATTCAATTTGCTACAGATTCTATTCTTACATATTTTTGAAATAATATAGATAACTTATTTAAATTTTTATGTCAAGTTGCTTAACTCTGATTTTTCTAAATTTTTCACCATTGAAGGGCTTATTTTTTCTATGATGATCCTGCACATACCTTGATAATGGAGTATATCACTCTAGACAAGAGATTTACTAGAGTGTATGGGCACCAATTTTCCATTCTTAGCCACTTCCGCCATAAGGTACAGATTTCTATGCCTTACTACCTATTATGTTCATTGACTAATAGCCTGGAAGACCATAGGAAAAATCTTAGGAGATACCCTATTCTTTATCTTGGTCTTATTAGGTTAATTTATGAACACTATCAAAGCATGTTGGATCTAACCCTGTTGCTTCTGTTGAGTCTGAGGACTATGATACTGATAGTGGAGGTTCAGAGAGTTAGCCTAACCAAGAGATAATTATTGAAACCCACCAGTCTTCTGAGATGTCTATTAAGAAAACCTAGTCTAAAAAACCCCAGCTTGCTAAAGATAACCTTGAGACCTTCCCTGACTGCTCTGCCCGCTTAAAGAATCTTGTTCTTAAGGGCTCCCCTACCAACAAGCTAGTCTCCTACTTTGCGAACTCCTTGGAAGACAAAGCCGAGAACCCTAAAACTAGTAGAAATTCTACACCCTCCCCTCCTGCCTCTTTCAGATTTGAAGGTACTAGATTTACTAGCTCCCCCAACCCAGGTGATGTTAATCTCATTTTAGATCGGGTTCATTCTAGTGACATTTTGGCCTCTGCTAGATTCAGCGACATCAGTGACATATTCAAGGTCTTGAAATGGGCCTACCAAGAAATTAATGAGCTAAATCAAAGAAATAGGGCTTTGCATAGCAAATCAAGGGAGCTGGAGCTGAAGTTGGCCGCTCTCAGCAAGGAAGAAGAGAAACAGAATAAGAACAACACTGGTAAGAAAGGTGGAGACAATGAGGAAAAGTACAAATCTCTGGAAGAGGAAATGGCGAAAATTAAAAATAACTTGAAAATTGTAGTGAAACAAAACCATAAAATGGCTAGGCACAATGCCATTATTAGCAATGCTATGTTTGAAAAGCTGGAAAAAATGCAACATGGTTCACTGGTTATTGACTTGGAAGCGAAAAAAGAAAGCAAGAGTGAGGACTAATGTATTTCTAAAAGAACCCAAGCCAACCTCAAAAGGAAAGAGCCTCCCACTACATAGATGGTTCATATCTTAAAGAGGGGGGTTTAGGATATGAATGAGCTAGAAGCTGAGACTGCTAATCTTTTAAAGACACAAATTTAGTTGTTGATGACTTTTCGGTTGGTTTTTGGTTATGTGGCCTTCATTGGCCTTTTTGATAGTTGTGGTCATTTTTTGTTAATTTTTAACAGTTTTTTTGTCTATGTTGTCTTTACTGATTTTCTCTTTATTTTGTAAACTTTGTGGTTGTGGGTCCCTATAAAACTCGTTTTTTCCTCTTTAAAAAACAAGCTTCCTAAAGAAGGGATTTTCTTGTAGTTAGGTTGGGAGAGAATTCAAACAAAAAGGATGATGTGTTAATCATTCAGTTTTATTTTCCCCTTAATCATATTTTTTATGTTATTCAAATATATTTACATATTCAATGTTGTGTGGGTTATTAGTAATCCAAGGTGATAATCTAGTAATGATGGTTATTTCCTTCTCCATTTATAAAAAATATTATTTATTATATTAAGATGTAAAACATCACCTGACCTATAACAAGATAAATAATAATATACATATTTAATGTTGACCTTGATTATAAGGTATAATTATTGTCTAATTAACATAGTGATCGACTAAACATTTAACAAAATATTCATTCAAATCACTATTATTATTTTTTTAATAAATAATCCTAGAGTTTTCACATAAAATATTAAATTTCCATCTTTCTTAGTTAACTAAAATATTTATTATAACAATTTAATTTTTATTTAAGGTTCCAAAATTTGAAGAAATAAAAAAGATAAAATCTATTTTTACTTAAACTATGTATGGTGGTTATTTTGTATTACAAACATTAAATCACTTAATTAAAATAAGTATTACTGTAAATGTTAATATTTAATTGATTAATCATTTCATACATATTGTTCATAATGAACATTAATATTAACTATTATTTTCTAATTTAATTAATAGCATTAATGAATATGAAGGAACCAACCTTTTTTGGTTTAAATGTAATAAAACACCTACTTTATTTTCAAGAAAAGGGAAAGATAGAGACCTTCACTTTCGCAAAAAAAAAAAAAAATGGAAATGTGAAATGTCAGGTGTCAATTTCACACAAATTGATATAAAATAATAATAAGAGTAGTAAATTTTCACATGCAATCCACGACATTCTCGCTTTCTGGAAGATCTTTGGAAGGAAAACGCGAGAAACTGGGCTGTCAGTCTTGTCGTGTGTGTTATGAAAAAGAAACGATAGAGAATAATAGGCAAATGCAGGCTCAGGACCCAACCCACTACCTTCACTCTTGTCATATCACTGTGGCAATAAAGCTATCCAGCAATATTTTAGGATTTCAGGAGTGAGATGCAAGTAAAACGTTGATCTTATTAGGATTTGATGCCTTTGTCCTCTTCAATTTCCAGGGCTTATTTATATGGAGTGAAGGCTTTTGGTCACACCACATCAGACCTACTTACCTTAGCTTTATTTGGAAATAAGGTCTTTCTTCTATCATACTTTCTTGCTTTGTTTTTATCCAGCGCCTGCAAGTAGTTCGTTTCGATTTTGTTTTATACATATTTTTCACATAAAGATTATTTGTCTATCTCACGAAATTCCATGAAATTGTTGAAATAAATTAAGACTAAATTGAGTAACGTTTGGTTCAGTGATTGCAGGAATGACTTACAAAATGTCGGCTTTCCGTATGTTGATAGTTCTCGTAGTACGTATTTTGCAGCCTTCTTTTACCAGTAGAAATATAACTTGTTAATCTTTCAGCAGATAGCATGTTGGATGCTGGACTTGATGACAAAATATTAACGTCTGCTGTTTTTGTTGTTTTCGGCAGTGTGTGCTTGTCAGCGAGGCCACCAATTTGCAGGATGAATGGGTTTGTCCCGCTTTAAGTTACTGGAACCACAAGCTGCCCAACACATCAATTCCCAATTCTCTACGAGAAGTTATCTGTCCTCACAACATAGCAGATCATCTGTTTGCCAAAAATATTCAAGATGTTAAAGCAGGAGATGTATCCATATATAGTCATAAGTACAATACACCTCAAGTAGCAGATGTATCCATCTATAGTCATAAGTATATTGCACCTCGAGTAGGAGATGTGTCCATATATAGTAAAAAGTATACTCAACCCAAAGGAGGAGATATAACCATATATAATCATAAGTACATTACACCCCAAGTAGGAGATGTGTCCATCTACAGTCATAAGTATATTGCACCTCAAGTAGGAGATGTATCCATATATAGTCGTAAGTATATTGCACCTCGAGTAGGAGATGTATCCATCTATAGTCATAAGTACTACCAAGCAACAGATAGGAACCCATTACACCGAGGAGGAGATGCAACTCTATATAATCGCAAGTATGCGATTGATAGGGATTCATCACCCCAAGGAGGAGACACAATCCTAGACAGGGATCCAAATCAAGGAAATGTTGAATACCATAGGAAATTAGTGGCAGATCCATTATTGTCAATTTTTTTCTTTGAGAAAGATTTGCATATTGGAACCAATCTGATGGTCCATCTAGAGATCCTGAAAGCCCAATCTTCAGCATATTTCCTTCCACGTAGCATAGCTAATCAAATCCCCTTCTCATTGGAGAAGCTAGTGGTAGCTCTAGATGTGCTTAACATACCTCAAGGTTCCGACATGAGTATTGCCATGGAAGAGGCTCTGAAAAAATGTGAGAGTCCAGCTATCACTGGGGAAACAAGATATTGTGCTACATCAATGGAGTCAATGATAGACTATAGTACTGCAAGAATTGGAAGTAATCATTTGAGTGTATTGATTACAGATCTTCCCAATACTTTCAATTCTCAAAATCAGCAATACTCTGTCACTGCTATGGTTGCTAAAAGCAATTCTAGTTCCAAGCATGTCATTTGCCACAGCTTAATATATCCATATGCTATATACATGTGCCATGAGGCTAAAGGCACCAAGATTTTTGAACTTTCTCTGCAAGGCGAAGGGACATATGGAACGTCAATACCACTGGTGGCTATATGTCATGCAGACACTAGTGGGTGGAATCCTGAGCACGCAGCCTTCATGGCACTGAACGTGAAACCAGGCGAGGAAGCAATTTGCCATTTCATGCTTGAAGGAACTATTGTGTGGCTACTTGCCAACTAATTAAGAGCTTGTCTTTTACATACTTGTTGCTTGTTTATGTTTAGCTCCTTCATCAATCCTTGTATCTGTTTGTCCCAGGATGTAGTTGTGTTTCTTAAATATGCACTTGTTTCTCTCTCTTTAAAGTCGAACTCCTTCCAGAAGAGCTTACCTTATGGTTACTTAGTGCTGAGAGGGTTCAAAATAAAGTGAACTTGTACTAGTTGTTCGCTTTCAGCTCCTCCTCACTCTTATTTCTATGTCATGTTTTATGGTATTGCAATACCTATACCTATTTCATGTGTACTTTATTGATAATATGAGTAATATATATTTTAATGGTGTTTGTCGTATATGGTCATTTTTTTTATTAAGTTATAAAGACAATAATTTATTAAATTAAAACATTAAAAATCATTTAATCTATAATAAGTTCAAAAATAATATGTTATATTTAATATTGATTTTAATTATGAGATAAATTATGGTTTAAATTGACATAATGATTATTCAAATATGAAAAGAAACTATTTATACAGATTAGTGCTATTACTTTTTATATAGATAAGTTTAATGTTTAAACACAAAATATTTATTTTGGATCTTTTCTTAGATCACTAACAATAAATATTTCAATACTTAAATAAATTTGTTTATTATTTTTAGTTTATTTTTTTTTTTAAATAATTTAAAATTTACTTTGACCTTTTATTTGAGTAAAAAGAATGGTGTTTGTTTTGCATTATTAAAATTTAAAAAATTAATTAATATAAAATTTGATTGTAATTATAAATATCTAATTGATTAGTCATTTCCTACATATCATTAATAATCTTTTTTAAATTGAAGTATTATATAATAAATTATATTTAAAATAAATGTTAACTTTTTTCTTCCAAATTACTAACTTGTAACTTTATGTATATTAATTAGTGTTAAATTAATAAAAATAATTAATTAATATAATTTAGAAGGTAACCAAAATATTTGAGGTGAAGGTTCTTTCATTGCTATAGTGCATAGAAACATATGGCTTCCAATAAATTAATTGTGCCACACCCATATTTTAGCATGTGGATACAATTCAACCATTTAAAAAAACTATTCATTAAACTAATTGACATATATTTTTTATTGAAACAAGAGATTTCTATTGTGCGCACGTGGGAACATTGCAAAAGAAATGTTACAATACACATGCCATCGAGAAGGTGGAGAGGGAAATGAAGTTGAAGGCAAGCGTAGTGTACTTAGTTCACTCACTCTAAATTAATGGTTGACTAATTGATTTAGGTATTTTGTGAAAGGAACACCTCAAAGAACATCTCCAAGAATAAATCTCTTAGGGCCTCTATGTGAGTGGTGTTGGTTTAGTCCAATTGACCTAAAAACAAACTAGTTCAATAGAATTTTGAAAGTCATATTTAAATGATTCTTTGTTGAATAATTCAACCCACTCATTTAGTGGATACTAATTCTCAATTTTAGGGTTGCTTCACAATTATTTAAATTAATAGCTCAAGTAAATTCTTTGAGATTCTTAGGTAGAATTTAAGACAATGAATTTCAAAAGTGACTATATTGACTAAGATGACTAGGGAAAAAACTTTGAATTACAATGTTTTTAATAAAAAATATTTACTTTATTTTATTTTGGGTTAACTCCTATTTATTACCTTAGGAAGATATTTTACCTGAAACTTGGGAAAGGACCACTTATGTATAAGGAAGGATTATCTATCACCTACTTGATCAATACTATCCTTCTAATTATGTTGATTTAAATCCTCATATACAATCTCATGAGAGAGAGAATATCAATTTAGGTAAGCCTAGAGTACATTAGATAGTTCTTCCCATCATGTTATCCTTTCTTTAAAAAGAGAATAATAAGATTAATACATTAAAATTAGAAGGTATTACTACCACCACAACACAATATTTTTACCTCAGTCTTTAAGCATGAAAATTTTTCTATCATTTGCATTATTTTGATTTTCACACTTAAGTATTATTCTTTTATTTATAATATCTAATAAATAATACTTAAAATTAATATATTTTGTATTAGTTTTATTTTTAAATTCTAGTTGAAAGCATGTTTCTAGTAAATCTAACACTAACTTTTCATATAAAAAAGACTTGGGAGAGGTCATAAACTAAAATTATTTGTTTTATAGCATCTTTATCATTAGAAATAAAAATGTATTTAAACGTGTTAGATATACGACTTGCATGCCTAGTTTTAATATTTTACTTGATTTAAAACAAAAATAATGGTAACATTATAAATATTGTAAGGGCAATCTTGCATCACCCAAAAATATTGTATTTTCTTTTTTTTTGTAGTTTCCTTAGTTGTATTAGGGCCCATGGTGACTCATGCAGTCTTTGGGATAGTTAGAAGTTTGAAACAACCACAAATAGTCACCTACTATTTTTAGTAAGTCGACCTATTCGGGTCGTATGGACATGAAAATTGACCCCAAGGAGTGAAATTGGAAAATTAGATTTTTGGCATAAGAATCATCTTGAAATCTTGTAGTATTTGGAAAATATTGAATTTTTCATCTTGGGGAAGTTTTTTTTCTAATGAAGTTTAAAAGTGAAAATTGAGGCCCTTCAGAGCCACAGAACAGGGTGCAAAATCTTTGATTTTTTAGATCTGGAAAGCAATGGCTATAGATATCTTCACAAACTTTCCAACGATATATTACAATTGAAAAATATGATAGTCATATCAAAAGTTATGGCCCTGAGAAGCTACCCCACTAAAAAGTGAATTTCATTAAAATATCTTCCTAGGCAAGAAATCAAATGGAGGGACTTTTGGCACCAAAACAAAAGGGAAAGCTACACTTTCTAGAACATTCTAGGGCAGTTATTGGGTAAAATAAAATTGTTAAGTGGGGGTTGTAGAAGGTGGCTCCATTAGTGCAGATTGTGGGTTTGAATAAAATATTTTGTTTTCAGAGTTGATTTTGTTGTAATGAATCAAGCTCATGAGGCTATAGCATGTAAGTTTTGAATCTGTAATTTTATTTTTTGAAAATAACAAAAAGTGAGTTATTTTTTGTCTCGCATCTTCTATGTTGGTATCTATTGTTGTGATTTGTGTGGGTTTCGAGTGGTGTGGCCCTCATCAAGTGGTATTAGAGCAGGTTATCCTAAGTGGGTAAACAAATCACCAAACATGAGGCAGTTTTCACTAGGACTTGTGGTTGTGGGTCTCCGAAAAAAGATGCCTCCATGAAGAAACCGTCGTGGAAGAAATGTTGGGGTAACAAAAGAGGGTTTTAGAGCACTCCAAAGACAAGTTCAAGTGCTGCAAGAGGAGCTGCATAGAGGAGCTGATGTCAAACAAAGAGATGAAAGTGAGGATGAGATTGAAGATGAGGAGCCATTCGAAGAGGAAGAAAAGGATGTAATGGATCCTGAAGAAGTCGGACTGATTAGGGCCATTTCAAAAATTGGAAAGAGGTCAAAGATAGAAGTTTCTAATTTTTATGGAAACTTAAATCCAGAGCAGCCGATTGATTGGATCAATGACATGGAAGAGTATTTTGAGTATGAGGAAATAGAAGACCGAGATAAGGTCAAATTTGCAAAGGCCTAATTGAAAGGCCATGTTAGCATATGGTGGAAAGAAGTCTAGTTAGAAAGAAATAGAAAAGGAAAAGAGAAAATAACAAGATGGGATTGGATGGTGGAAAAATAGAAAAGACAGTTCATTCTTGGGGACTATGAGTTGGATTTGTTTAAGAAGGTGTAAGGGTTGAAACAATCAAGAAAATATGTTAAGGAGTATGCAAAAGAATTATACTAAGTCTTGATTAGAACAGGTCATTCTGAGGCCAACGAAGAGAAAGTTGCCCATTACATAAATGGGTTCAAGCTGAGCATTCAAGAAGAACTAAGTTTGGTAAGAATGTCTACCATTGAAGATGCATATCAGTTTCCTTTGAAGGTAGAAGAGAAGTTGAATAGAAGGTTTGAAAGCAAGCAAAGTGGTGGAGGTCGTGGTGGAAGGACTAGTGGACGGTCATATGGAGGTCGAAATGAAGATCAAAAGAAGGGCGAAGGATCCAATAGTAGCCAGAAATAAGAAAGATAGAGACCTTCACTTACACTAAAAAAGATAATTAGAAATGTGAAATGTGAGGAGTCAATTTCACACAAACTGATATAAAATAATAATAATAATAGTAGTAAATTTTCACATGCAACCCACGACATTCTCGCTCTATGAATGTTCTTTGGAAGGAAAACGCGAGAAACTGGGCTGTCAATCTTGTTTTGTGTGTTATGAAAAAGAAACGATAGAGAATAATAGGCAAATGCGGGCTGTGGACCCAACCCACTAGCTTCACTCTTATCGCATCACAAGCTTAACATACTGGTCGCCCACGATGCACGGAAGCCACAAATGGCAGTAAAGCTATCCAGCAATATTTTAGAATTTTAGCAGCAAGATGAAAGAAAAACGTTGATCTTATTAGGATTTGATGTTTCTGTCCCCTCCAATTCCAGGGCTTATCTATTTGGAGTGAGGGCTTTTGGTCACACCACATCGGAGATACTTACCTTAGCGTTATTTGGAAATAAGGTCTTTCTTCTATCATACTTTCTTGCATTGTTTGTATCCAGCGCCTGCAAGTAGTTTGTTCAGATTTTGTTTTATACATATTTTTCACATAAAGGTTATTTGTCCGTGTCACCAAATTCCACTAAATTGTGTAACGTTTGGTTCCGTGATTGCTGGAATGACTTACAAAATGCCGGCTTTCCGTATGTTGATTGTTCTCCTAGTACTTATTTTGTAGCCTTCTTTTACCAGTCGAAATATAACTTGTTAATCTTTCAGCAGATAGCATGTTGGATGCTGGACTTGATGACAAAATATTAACGTCTGCTGTTTTTGTTGTTTTCGGCAGTGTGTGCTTGTCAGCGAGGCCACCAATTTGCAGGATGAATGGGTTTGTCCCGCTTTAAGTTACTGGAACCACAAGCTGCCCAACACATCAATTCCCAATGCTCTACGAGAAGTTATCTGTCCTCACAACATAGCAGATCATCCGTTTGTCAAAAACCTTCAAGATGCTAAAGCAGGGAATGTATCCATATATAGTCATAAGTATATTGGACCCCGAAGAGGAGATGTATCCATATATAGTCATAAGTACAATACACCTCAAGTAGCAGATGCATCCATCTATAGTCATAAGTATATTTCACCTCTAGTAGGAGATGTGTCCATATATAGTAAAAAGTACAATACATCCTCAGAAGGAGATGCAACCATATATAATCCTAAATACATTACACTCCAAGTAGGAGATGTGTCCATCTATAGTCATAAATATATTGCACAGGTCAAATAGGAGATGTATCCATATATAGTCATAAGTATATTGCACCTCGAGTAGGAGATGTATCCATCTATAGTCATAAGTACTATCAAGCAACAGATAGGAACCCATTACACCGAGGAGGAGATGTAACTCTATATAATCACAAGTATGCCATTGATAGGGACTCATCACCTAAAGGTGGAGACTCCATCCTAGATAGGGATCTGAATCAAGCAAATGTTAAGTACCATAGGCAATTATTGGTGGCAGATCCTTTATTGTAAATATTTTCATATTGGAACCAACTGATGGTCTATCTAGAGATCCTGAAAGCCCAATATTCAACATATTTCCTTCCACGTAGCATAGCTAATGAAATCCCCTTCTCATTGGAGATGCTAGTGGTAGCTCTAGATGTGCTCAACATACCTCAAGGTTCCGACATGAGTATTGCCATGGAAGAGGCTCTGAAAAAATGTGAGAGTCTTTTTGAATATTGTAGCTCAGATGGTGTTCTTGCTTTGGCGTTGACCTCTAGCAAGCAAGGAACACATATTTATTATCTCCTCTAGAAGCGTCTAGATAAGTGAACGCTTAATTAGATTATAATTGTTGATATGAATGGTGGAAGATTTAATCTTCACCATTGATTCTAGGTTAGAGATCTATGTGAGGAGCATATGGCTAGTGGAGTAATGACTATTCATTAGTGAGAGGTCATGGTGTGGGAAATTATGTGTGAGTTCAGAGCAGATTGAGAGTAACTATTAACAGGGGTCTTTGACAGGCCGTGTGCAATCCCTGCGTGTGTAATCTCTGTATTTTTGCTGAAACTAAATACAAGAAGATCTCATATTCAACTGGTTTTCCCGTAAGGGTTTTTCTAGGGGTTTCTAACAAAAATAATGGTGTCAAACTGTGTATGTGTTTTTTCCTTTATCTCCGTTGTGCATTTTCTATAGTAGTTAATTGCTCAGTATATATTTAGTTTTATATTTTAGATTTTTGTTTATGTTGTGGGGATATCAAATACTGGAAAATTAAATTAGGTCTAAGCATAAAGAAAGTTAACATGGTATCAGAGCTATAGTTCTGAAGAAGAGAAATCAAGGGTTTAGTCACACAAGAGACATCAGAGTTAGTATTTCTTTAGAGTTCTTCAGTTTATTGAAGGTTGTTGTTCGAGGGTTTCTGAGATGGCTTTAGCTGGTTTGATGGTTGAAGATAGATTAGATGGTGCATCAAACTTTGGTGTCTGGAAGGAAATAATTCTCTTGTTGTTAGAGAGAACGAACTGAAGGAGTATGCTACGACAACTGTTGTCATATCGACAGATCCTATACAATTAGCCACATACAATAAAGAAGATGCCAAATCCAGGCGTATAATTTTGGATGGGGTTAAAGATCATTGTCCCCCATATTTCAGAGTTGGATATGTGCAAGAAGATGTGGGATGCCATCATAGATTTTTTCTAGAGTTCTAATTTGAATAGGAAACTGATCCTTAGGGAGAAGTTGTGAAACACCAAGTAGAACAAGGGGGAAAGTGTGGTTTCATACCTTACCAAAGTCAAACAAGTCAAGGATGAACTAGCAGCTGTCAGAGAGAAGTTGAATGATGAAGAGCTTGTGAGGACCGCATTAAATGGGTTCTCTAAGCAATGGGATATCTTTGTCAAGGTAGTAGCTGGACGACAAGATCTTCCTAAGTGGGATCATCTGTGGAGCAACTTTACATAGGAAGAGCTTAGGATGAGCTGTGTTAGTGGTAGCAGTAGTGGCCAGAAGGGTGAGGATGAAGATAATGTTGCTCTTGTAGGAAAGGGAAAGCCCAACGTGAAAGATAATAAGAAGACCCCTCAGGGAGAAAAGAAGAAAGATATGAGTAAGGTGAAATGTTTTGCTTGTCACCAACCAGGAAATTTTGCTAGTCAATATCCAAACAAGAAGAAAATTGATAAGAAGTCTTAGACAGTAGCTTAGGTAGACATTGACAAGTTCACTTCCAAGTTCAATGAGGACTTCTCCATCATTACTTGCCTTTCTAGCTCTAGCACTATAGCCACAAGAGTGTGGTATATTGATAGTGGAGTGTCATATCATATGATGGGAGCTTGTGAACACTTCTCCAGTTTCAGAGAGGAGGAGATGGACTTCGACATAGCAATGGGAAACACTTCTAAGTGCACTCTAGTTGGGTGAGGGATAGTCACATTTCAAAGGGAGTCGGGGAAGACCAGGAGCTTCACAGAAGTACTGCTCATGCCTGGGATGACAAAGAATCTGATATCTATCTCAGAATTACAAGACAAGGGATATGATGTATCTTTCAAAGTAGAGAAGGTGTATCTATAGCCCAGGGATTCTCAACAGGGACAGATGATTGGGGTCAGGTCGAAGATGTTGTACAAATTGTAGTTTCAGTCACCAAAGGCACTGGTGAGTAGCACAAGGATGCAGGGGAGTTATGGCATAGAAGGATGGCTCACCTTCACCATGGAGCACTCAAAGTGCTTAAGGAGATTGTGATAGGCCTTCTAGATATGAGCACTGACCACAATAATGTGTGAAAGGGGTGTGCGATGGGGAAGTATACAAAGACAACCTTCCCACCTAGTGACAATAGATCCAAAGGCATCCTAGACTTGGTGCATTGGTGTGTACATTGAAGAGCACTGTACGGGCTCAAGCAGGCACCAGGGCATGAATGCGAGTATAGACAACTATTTGCAAGGAATGGGCTTCGTAAAGAGTGAAGTTGATTCAAACCTTTATTACATAGTGATTGGGGGAGAGTCACTCATTTTGGTACTATATGTGGACGATCTTTTCTTGACAGGTTCACAAAGGCTCATAGCGGATTGCAAGAGGGATCTTGCTTCGGAGTTTGAGAGTAAAGATTTGGGTCTGATGCATTACTTTCTTGGATTGGAGGTATGGCAGCGTAATGGCGAGATTTTCCTTGGTCAAGGGAAATATACAATTGAGATCTTGAAGAAATTCAGGATGCAAGACTGTAAGCCATTGTCTACACCCATGGACGTGAATTGGAAGAAAGTAGACACTTCTAGTAGGAGGTAGTGGACCCTACCTTGTACAGACAACTTATTGGCTCTCTTATGTATATGGTAAACACGAGGCTAGACATTTGCTTTGCAGTTAATACTCTTAGCCAGTTCATGGTTGAACCGAGAAGAGGACATTGGATGACAACAAAGCACGTTTTACTAGTTGTTAAGCTTTCAGCTTGTTCTTACTATTATTTGTATGTCCCTTTCTACGGTATTATAAAATATATACCTATTTCATGTGTATTTTATTGATAATCTAAGTAATAGATATTTTAATGGCGGTTTTTTTAGTATTTATGGCCGTTTCTATTATTAAATTGTTAAAAAAAAAAATTATGAAATTAAAACATAAAAAATCATTTAATTTATAATAAATTAAAAAATAATGTGTTGTATTTAATATTGATTTTAATTATGAGATAAATTATGGTTTAAATTGGCCTAATGATTATCTAAATATGAAAACAAATTATTTATATAAATTAGTGTTATTATTTTTTATATATATAAGCATAATGGTTAAACACAAAATATTTATTTGGATCTTTTCTTAAATCACTAACAATAAATATTCCAATGCTTAAATAAATTATATATAAAAAATAATTTAAAAAGCTATTTATTTTTCATTATTACAATTTAAATAATTAATTAATATTAAATTTTATTGTAATTTTATAAGTATCTAATGGATTACTCATTTCCTTCATATTATTAATAATCTATTTTTAACTTGAAGTATTATATAATAAATTAAATAAATTATATATAAAATAAATGATAATTTTTCTCTTTCAAATTATTAACTTGTAAGTTTACATATATAAGTTAGTATTGAATTAATAAAAATTATTATTCTAAATTTTGATCATAGCATTGTCATCTTCAAACTTTTTACTATCTTTTAGTCTAGATGGCATTTATATAATTAGAATAATTAGTGCTAACATAGATATTTTCATGTTCTTTCATTGGTAGAGTATGTAGAAACATATAGCTTTCAATAAATTAATTTTACCACACCAACATTTTAACATGTGGGTAGACTCAATGATTTTTAAAAAAAAAAGTTAATTAAACTAATTGGCATATACTTTCCATTGAAAGAAGTGATTCTTATTGTGCACACATGGGAACATTGTGTAAGAAATATTGCAATACACATGTCGTCAAGAAGGCAGAGAAGGAAATGATGTTGAAGGAAAGTATAGTGTACTTGGTTCGCTCACTCTAAAATAAATGTTGACTAATTGAGTTAGGAATTTTGTGAAAGGAACACCTCAAAGAACATCTCCAAGAGGAAATCTCTCAAGGCTTCTATGTGAGTGGTGTTGGTTTAGTCTAGTCGACCTAAAACTAAACTAGTTCAATATAATTCTAAAATTCATATTTAAATGATCATTTGTTGAATAATTCAACCTGCTAATTTGGTGGATCCTAATTCTTAATTATAGGTTTGTTTCACAATTATTTGGATTAATAGCTTAAGTAAATTCTTTGAGATTGGGTGAGTGCAGAATCATGGGGGTCCAAAAAGTGGCGATATGACAAAAAAATGGCTAATGAATTTTTTCTTATCCAAATTTGATGAAATGAAAAGAGTTTATTGAGAAAATAGTCAGCTTTCCACCAATATGAGATATGTCTTATTTTAAATTTATTAGATAATTATTATTGATTTTCTACATGAATTATGACTAAAGTCTTGATTGATAGGATGATTGAAAAAAAATTATAATTTTCAAAATATTTCATATTTTTCAAATCTGAAAGATTTAACACATTTTATGCTTCCCATACTACAGGATAAAAAAAAGTGAATTTCATAAATTTGTGACCAAGTTATGGTGGTAAAAAAAACATGTTTTAATATTTTTTAAAAGTTCTAATAAAAAACTCAAGACTAATTATTTACTCGTACAAAAATTATAAAAAAATGTGGCACATTCGGGCATGTATCCTCTACTTAAATTGAAAGTTTCAAAAAAAAATATTTTTTTTTTCTTATACTTAGGTTGGTCAGACATACACCTACTACTTTTTTCTAAACATTTAGTATTTGTGGCATTGAAATTTCAAATTTTCGCTAAATAGATTTACATTTTTCCAAAAAATGACTAGTATCTTAAAAACTACATTCAATTTGCTACAAATTTTGTTTCTTACATATTTTCCAAATTATGTGAATAACCTATTCAAATTTGTATGTCAAGCAGCCTAACTCTATTTTTCTAAATTTAAATTGCCAATTAAGGGCCTAGTTTGGACCCCCATGCTCCTACACTGACCCGATTCTTAGGTATAATTTAAAAAAATGAATTTTAAAAGTTACTATATTGACTAAGATGACTATGTAAAATACTTTGAGCTACAATGGGTTGAATAAAAGTATTCAATTTATTTTAGTGTGGATTAACTCCTATTTAGTACTTTAGGGTGAACTTTTACCTAAAACTTGGTCAAGGACCACTTATGTACCAAGGAAGGATTACCTATCTCCTACTTGATCAATACTATCCTTATAAGTATGTTGATTTAAATCCTCATATACAATCTCATGAGAGAGAGAATGTCGATTTAGGTAAGCTTAGAGTTCATTAGATAGTTCTTCCCATCTTGTTATCCTTTCTAAAAAATAAAATAATAAGATTAATTTGTTAACACTTGAAAGTATTACTACCACCACAACATAATAAATTTACCTCCATCTTTAAACACAAATAATTTTCGATCATTTGCATCTTTTGCATTATTTCCATTATCATTCTTAAGCATTATTCTTTTATTTATAATATCTAATAAATAATACTTAAAATTAATATATTTCTTTTTATCAATGTTTTCTAATTCTAGTTGAAAAGCATGTTGTTAGTAAATCCAAAACTAACTTCTCATAAAAAATAGACTTGGGAGTGGTCATAAATTTACATTATTATTTTAAAAACACCTTCTATCATTAGAAATACAAGTGTATTTAAATGTGTTAGATATATGACTTGCATGCCTAGTGTCAAGATTTCACTTGAAACAAAAATAATGGTAACACTAAAAATATTTAGTTGGTTGCAATGAACTTAGAAGCATACTTCTAGTGAAGAAAAAGACACTCCAAATGCCCTAATCTTCTCCCTTCACATTCAACCAAATTTGAACTAGTTTTGGACATTCACCGAGCATATGTAATGTAAAAATCTCTATTATAGATGAAAATGTGGAAGAATAGGAAAAAAACCAAGATCACGAGGTTCACAAATAGATAGAAAATGTTTGAACTCTTTTAGACTGCATGGATAAAATTAAACCCAAAAATAATGTTTTTATGATATCTTTAGTAGACATATGTGTCAAATGTGAAAACATTGACAAGACATGTAAAGAGATATACAGTACCTAAAAGAGAAGACATCTAATAGAGGGAAACAATCACAAGAAAATGCACAAAATGGATTGTTGTAAGATTTAGAACCTTCAAGTAGAAGTAATTGAAAAATGTAAAGCTTAATACTTGAAATGTAAACCAGAAAAACACAATATACGAAATATATAGGGAAGTCGTCAACTTAAAACTATCCCATGTTATTAGATTGCTTTGTGATGCAAAGAATATAACTTAAAAAAAATCTAGGTCCCGAGTATAATAATAAAATTAGAAAATATTATTACTCAAATAATACTCAAATATAGGTGTTGTAAAAAGTTAAGAACCAATAAGACACCATATTTTTACAACTCAAACAAATCTACATAAATATCCTATCTACAAATTGATTGATTCTCATTATTTGAAGATAATACATAGCTTTAAGGGGGATGATGTTGGTAGAAGACAAAGCATGTACATAGTAACACTCAAATTCAAGGACATTTGTAAAAAAAATATGGACGATAGGGCTTACTAGGCTATATAGGAGAACATATTTTTTCAAAGAGGAACATCCTCATTCTAATTATATGTATAAGATACTATGATGATGTAGAAAGTAAGATGTAAGAAGTTATAAAAAGATATAGGAAGAGCATAAGATATTATATTTGTTGTTATATGTAACAAGAAATTTAAATATAAAGAAAATTTATCGTTATGATCCTTGTGGGTATTTAAATTCTATATGATATATTTTGAAATCTCTCTTTAGTTGCTACAAAATAATGTTCTATATTAAATTCTTTATCATCATCTTGCTATACTCATGAGGATATAAATAGAACACAAATATTACTTGGCTCAAAAATCTGGTATGCAATCCTACTTTTCTTGCTAACATTTACAATGTTCTTAAGAATTCTAACTCATAATCATAGGTATGAATTCATTGTTTATTTTAATCACCATCCTATCCCATTTTGTTATCTTTTCTTTCCGTTTTCTATTTCTTTTTAATTATATTTCTTTCCACCAAACACTAGCATGCCCTTTTAATTAGTCTTAGCAAATTTAACTTTTGGAATCTATAATTTCTTCACACTCAAAATATTTTTCTAGACCATTGTCCAATCAATCATTTCATTATGATTTAAATTTATAAAATAATTCACAATATTAACTAAAGGTCTCGTTGGCCTATGTACCAAAATGCAAGATTATTTTTTAAACTATAGGTATATTTAGGTTGTGTTTAGATGACAAATATATAGGAAAACCATATAATATTGCACAAGTCAATTACAATTGAATGTAATAGATAATGAAGTATTACACAATATGTTATGGAAGCGGAAGCATAAACCTAGAAGATTAAAAAATTGTAGCACAAATTAGTTGCAAAGAAATAATACAGAGAATTAAATGAAAAATAGAACAACACATAAGAAGCTGATTTATGTGGTAAAACCTTGACAAAACATCAAGGAAACATCCACAGGGAAAGGTATCAATAATTTTATTGCTTAGAGAAAAAAATTACAAGCTTCACAGCTGTGGCTATCATAATTGCTCTTGCAATTTTACAAATAGTCTTACAAGAAGTATTATTTCCATAAGAACAACACCATCAATAAGTTGATAAGTAGAAAACCAACTCCTATGTGGACACGTGTGATTAGAAGCATCAGAATCAAACAACCATCCCTCATGATTTTATAAGATATCACAAATAGACAAAACTTCATCAGCCATACCTAAACTTGTCTCCGCAAAATTTGTTTCATTTTTGGATTCATTATTATCTTCTTTCCACTTCCAACAATATTTCTTGAGATGTCCTGATTTACTGCAATACCAACATCTTCCTCTACCATTTTTTCCCTTTTCTATGGACTGTCATCTAGCCACCATTGCTTCTAGTGTGGAGATTTTTGTATTAGACATCCTCCACACCTCTTTAGACATTAAAGCTCCCACAACAGAATCAAATTCAAGGGTGTTAGTTGTGGTAAAGCTAATAGAAGTGACTAAGTGATTCCAAGATTCAGGCAACAAACACAATAGTGTAACTGCCTTGTCTTCCACTTCGATTTGTACACCCATACTAGTTAATTGACAAATAAGATTATTGAAAACATTTAAATGATCGACAATTTTTATACCTTTCCTGATTCACAAACTATACAGTTGCCTCTTCAAGTAGATTTGATTCGTCAAGGATTCTATCATGTAAAGACTCTCCATTTTTCTCCATAAGCTTGATGTTGTTACCTCTCCAACAATATTGAAAAGAACCTCATCTTCCAAACACAACCAAATTGTGCTAAGAGATCTCATATCCAGATCTTCCCAGTCTTCATTAGACATATCTGTAGGTTTCTTTGGATTTCCTACCAATGCCTTGTGCAATCCCTGGTGTACTAACAAATCATGCATCTTAAGCTTCCATAGCTTAAAGCTATTATTTCCAATAAATTTCCCCACCTTGAACCTTGCATTCAAAACTTACGCCAATTGATGTTGCAAAACTCAACACCAAATCCTAATATAGTCGCTGCAAAAATAATCACTCTAATACCACTTGTTATGGAAGCGAAAGCATAAACCCAGAAGATTAAAATATTGCAGCACAAATTTGTTGCAAAGAAATGATAAAGAGAATTAAATGAAAAACATAACAACACATAAGAAGTTGATTTATGTGGTAAAACCTTAACAAAACATCAAGGAAACATCCATAGGGCAAGGTATCAGTAATTTTATTGCTCGGAGAAAACAATTACAAGCTTCACAACTGCTGCTATCATAATTGCTCTTGCAATTTTATAAATATCAACAATTGCTCTTGCAATTTACAATAACATCAAACTTACAATCACTCTTGCAATCTACAATTCAAAAACTGCTCTTGCAATCTACAATCCTCAACTCTTACTTTTCCTTCAAGGCAACCAAGATGTATATAATATCTTCAAGATAACAATCATCACTTAACATAGAAAACACTTGTTTTATTCCTTTAAAGAAAATAGAAATTTCCTTTTAAAAGATAACACTGTTTTCTTTCTAAAAACTTGAAATATGATTTTTTTTCTTGTTTTGTTTAATTGTTTTATTGTTGTCACAATCCAACACAAGATGACCTACATTTCTTTATCTTTTAAGTTTAGCTCCAAAATTCCTAGCTACAAAGTTATCCCTCACAAATTCTTGCTCTAAAATATTTTTTATGAGTGTCTAGCTCTAGATTATATTAAGCACAATGTTTCTAGTTATAAAGTTCCACCTACCAAATTATAGCTCTAAAGTATTTTAACCTTATTCTTGATGGTTTTGTATAATACTCAAATATTTAAGAACTCCTCACTATCTCATAATAATTCTCAAATGTTTGATATGTCAATTTTCAACATTAATGATGACATAACATTTATTTAATGTGCTTCACTTTTAATAAAAAACATACTCTACATAACATTTAAAATAATAACTAAAAAATAATAATAATTTACTATTTCATAATAATTCTCAAATGTTTGACATGTCAATTTTCAACATTAATGATGACAATAACATTTACTTAATGGGCTTCACTTTTTTTAATATACTCTCCATACAATTAATGATAAATAGTTTCGAAAAGATAATTTTACTATTTTTCAAATAAGATGTGATATAAAGTGGCGTGGGGTTGTCACCTAAAAAGAACCGTGACTTCTAAACTAAATCCGTTTTTGATAAAACGTTATAAATACGTACTCGTAGGATGGGGTCACTTTTTTCTTTTTTTTTTGTATGGAAATTTTGACTATAAAAAAGCGAGGCGCCAATTATACTTTTATTTCATTATTTTTCTAAACACAAGGGAACGTTGAAAATACGGAGCTTTATTTGTCACATGAAAATTCTATGGGCGTGGGGTTTTCTATGGACGTGGAAGGCACTCTTACATTTTATATATTTAACATCATTTCATTAAGAGAGTGGAGCATTGGAATTAGAATGTATGAAGACAATGGTAAGGTAAGAAATATATATTATAAGAAGTGGTAGGGTAATAATGGGTGAGGTTATTTATGGGTATTATTTTATTCATTATGTTAAGCTTTTGTCATACATAAAGAGCTTTTTAAATTAGATCCAAACAGTTGTGGATCAGATTGGGAGTATTCTATATTTCTATCATTTTGTATTTGGATTAGACTTGATTTGAATTTTCTAATTTAGACCATTTTTAAATGAGGAATTTTTTATATATATAATATTTTTTACAATATTAAATAGTTATATATAGTCAAATAAAGAAAGATATTTGTAAATGTTTGTGATTTTATTTTATATTTTATTTATTGCAAAATGTCTCGCTGTAATAGTTACATGTATGCACAAGTTTATCTAGTTGTTATTCTTTCCTTAAGTCGATGTATACATAGTAGATGAGGATTACTAATAGTTATAGGCTTGAGATTTTTTTTGTTTGACTATGGATTCAAGATAATTGATCTTGTCTAAGTGTGGATATGGTTGTGGCTTACATATCGAGGCTAAAATATGTATATATGACACTTGGAAAATGATGTAATACTTCTAATAGGAAGGTCTTATTAGATCTGATGTTTGTCACATTGGATTTGAGGCTATTTTTCCTGAACATGACCTCTTAAAATACTTGTAAGACTTTAATGATTGAAATAAGAGTAGAATTGGCAACACAAAAGTGAAAATTTTATTGAAAGAGGTGAAAACACATTTTCCTATGTTGTAACTAGGGCTCAAAAGGTTATATATGTAGTTTTCAAATAAAGGAAGGTGAGTGGTTATTGGCTATGTCATTCTATAATTTTGTGTTTCATCTAATCTGAAATATTACAAGGCATCAATTCGTAATGGTCTTTCTCTCTTTTTAATGGTAGCATTGCTATAATGTTAAATAAAGGATATTGAATGTAGAGATCCATGTATGGTTGAACATCTTTGTGGTTTTGTAGGTTCACATAGGAAGTCATAATGCTATAATTACTTTTGAAGTTGGATTTGATGATTTATTGAGCTATGTAAATTAGTTGGCTTACATAGAGGTTCTAGAACTATCCAAAGGCTATGTAATTTATCTTTTCTTCATTTCATATAGTTCTACATTGTTGAGGGTGAATATTTGAGGTATGGTGAGCTATATATATCTTTAATTAGTAAAATATTATAATAGTTGGTAATAAATCAATGTGTAAGATTGCAAAATAAGCATCTAATTTTTTTCTTTTTAAATTACAATATGTCTATGTAGATATGAATGTTTGAATCTATTGCTCCCAAGAAATTAAAGAAGTAATATATAACACTTGAACCTTTCATCATCAGTCTCAAAATTAAATGACAACTTATTTAGTCTAGTCTAGTATTTTTTTTCCTTCCAAGTTGCATACATTTGTGATGTGGAAAAGTAAATCCTTGACCTAGTGAATAGACTACTAAGATCAATCTTTCTTCGCATCAACATTAGAAGCCAAGCCAACAATGTAATGAGATTGGCTAATAGCCTATAAGGAAAGCCAATATGTCTTGGACTTGGTTCTTCTATTGTCTTAAAAATTGATTAGATTTATTATTTATTAATTGAACTATTGAATGATGTAACCTAATCTAAAAATGCAATATTTTCACATAGAAGAAGCTAAGAAATGATAAAATGAAGGAGAGCAGAAGATTTTTTTGCACCTATACTACAAATTTGGGTTTGAATCAAGAGTCCAGGAGAATTTGGTTCCCTTGATTTGGAAATAAAATCCTGCTCTATAACATTTAGGTCTAAAAATTCTAAATCTACACTCTATAATCCTTCTCTATAATTTTGTATCTTCAAATCTAAACATGCAAAATCACAAAAAAGAGGGGAAAAGGGGTGGCTAAATAGGTTTTTTTCTTTATGAAACCCTCATTTTGGTATTTCTACCTCAATGAATAACCAATTGATTGACTTGTGAAAATTTCTAACAGTTTCTTTGAAGTTGACACCATTAAAACTCTCTAGAGAAAAGTTCTTCGTGTTATCATGGAGTATATCACCTTGGATGGTCATTTCACCAGGGTCTACGACTATCACTTTTCCCTGCTTAACCATTTTCGTTATAAGGTCAGGGTTTCTCTCCCCTACTATCTTTTTTTTTCTTTAAGAAAGAGTTTGGAAGACCACAAGAAAAACCCAAAAAGATATCCTATTTTGCATACTGGTCTGATTAGGTTAATTGTTGAACATTTTCAAAATTTTCCTACCCTTGCTAATGTGGATGTCCCCCCTGAGTCTGAGGAGGATGATACCGAACCAAGTTGTTCAGGGAATGAGCCCAACTTGAGCCCGGTGAGAGGTCTTGAGTCCGCCCTCTATCCAAACTGGTAAGAAAAGCCAAAACCCACAATCTATTAAAGCTTGCACTACGTCTAAGCCTGGAAGTTCTACTCTCATTCCCAAAGGTGTTGAAAAGAATCTATCGGTTAAAAACCTTGTTTCGTATTCTAAAGACTCTCCTGATTTTGAGGATTCTGGCGCCAATATTAATTCTCCTTCTGTTGTCCCGTCGTCAGACATAGATGTTAGATTGGGATCCCCTGGAGCCCCTGACCTAGCTAAAAGCTGATTTAAACTTGATAGGGAACCCTCTGTTGATTTCATGGGTACAGCTAGGAAAAATGCAGTGGACCAATTCAGAAACTCGAAATGGGTTTTTCATGAAATCAATGAGCTGAAAATAAAAAATTGGGCCTTTCAAAGTAAACTGGAAGAAATGGGAGCTAAGGTCACTGCATTATGCAAGGAGGTAGAGTGTAAAGATTACAGTGCCAGTAAAGAAATCTAGGACAATGTGGGAAAGGATAGAAGAGTTGAAATTGATTTGGAAAAAAATGAAAAACATTGTTAAGATAATAGTTGATTAGAACAATAGGATGGCAAGACATAATGCCATCATTATCAACGCTATGACTGAGAAATTGGACAAAGCACAATAGGGGTCCTTGGTGGTTGATTTGGAAGAGGTTAAAGATAGAAACTAGGAAGAGAATATTGGAATTTCAAAGAGAACCAGGGCGAATCTGAAAAGGAAGGCTCCTCCCACGCCGTAGATGATCCAGACTTTTAAGAAGGGTGTTCAGGACATGCAGGACCTGGAGGATGAGACATAGTCTGTTTTGAAGACTCTGAGTTAGTTACGGCTGGTCTTTTACTTACGCTTCAGCTGGTTTTTTTATTGACCTTCCTGGTCTTTTGTGGTTGGCTGCTGCTTTTTCTAGTTTTTTCCTTTTGTGTGGCCTATTTTCTATGTTGGACTTTTTTGTCCTCTCTCTTTTGTTGTAAACTTGGTGGTTTCGGGTCCTTATAAAACCTGGTTTTCCCTTTATCAAAAAATATGTGTGCTCCTAATCTTAAGTCCATCTAAGGTTGTAATGAGTTTTAAATATAAAAATCCTACTGAGATATGTTAGAGAAGGATTCTTAGATGACATGAATTTGTAATGCCCTCCCAAGATTAAGATAATAAAATGCTACAAAGAAACTAAATAAGAGAATTAAGTAATTAAACAGAATAACTAAAGATAAATTACTTAATTAAAAACTTGTCCAATGTTATAAATTAATAAAAATATTGATGAATTCTTGTATGATCCAAATAAATATTTTTTTTTCCTTTTTAAAATCAAACATTATTGTTCCAACTTTACACTAATTGAGAACATGGGCACTTAATGGTATTGAATATGAAACTAGGAAACTAATAAATATATCATTTCATGGTTGAAAAATTTATTGTGTGGCTACTTACCATCTAATTGAGATCTTATATAAGGGTATGTGCAGGATCATCATGGAAAAAATAGGCCCTTAAGTGGCAAAAAATTCAGAAAAATATGGGTTAGGCAACTTGACGTAAAAATTTGAATAATTTAACTATATTATTTCAAAAATATGCTAGAATAGAATTTGTAGCAAATTGAATGAAGTTTCTAAACTGCTAGGTATATTTTAAAAAATAAAAAAATTATTTGGTGAAATTTTGAAAATTTGAAATTTCAATGCAGTAATACTTAAATTTCGGTGAAAAATAAAAAGTGGGTGTCTGTCTGACCACCCTAACACAAATAAAATGATAATATTTTTTTATAATATTTTAGATAAAAGTAGAGGACTCATGTCTCGATGTGATGCATATTTTTTTGTAATTTTTTTCCATGTAAATAATTAATTATGATTTTTTTATTACAACTTTTAAAAAATATAAAAACTCATATGTTTGACCACCTTAACTTGGTTAAAACTTCATGAAATTCAATTTTTATTTTTTTAATCCTATAGTATGTGAAACACAAAATGTGACACATGTTTTGGATTTAAAAAATGTGATACCATTTGAAAGCTATAGATGTTTTTCAATCAACCTATCAGTCAAGACTTTAGTTGTAATTCAAATAGAAAATGAATAATAATTATTTATTAAATTCAGAGTAAAACATAATTTATATTGGTGGAAAGCTGAGACTATCCTTTAAAAACCCTTTTCGTTTCATCAATTTTGGGTAAAAAAAAAGTCGTTAGCCACATGGGCCATCATATCACTTACATATCACCACTTTTTGGCCCATCATGATCTTGCACATACCCATAAATTATATCAATATTCATTATTTATATATAATTTTATCTTATTATGAGTTTATGGAAAGATGTTGTTGTGTTTCCTACAACATGTAGTTATTTTTTTTTGTCTAGAGACAATCTCTCTCAAGAATATATTATCTTGTGACTATTTAGGTTGGGAGATAATTCAAACAAAAAAAGATAATGTGTTAATCATTTAGTCTCATCTACCCCTTAATCTTATTCTTATGTCACTTTTTTTTATATTCAAATATATGTACAAATTCCATGATGTCTATCTTATTGGCAATCCAAGGTGATAATATTATAGTCATGGTTATTTTCTTCTTCATTTATAGAAAAATGATTTATTATATTAAGATATAAAAAATCACTTGACCTATAACAAATTAAATAATAGTATACATATTCAATGTTGACCTTGATTATTAGATAAATTATAGCCTTATTAATATAGTGATTGACCAAAGAGTAAACAAAAATATTCATTAAAATTGACTATTATTATTATTTTTATAGATAATCCTATATTTTTCACATAAAATATTTAATTTACATCTTTCTTAGTTAAATAAAAAAATTATTATAAGAATTGAATACTTAAATAAATTTTCTTATAATTTTTAGTTTCAAAATTTGAGAAAAAAAGTTTACATCAAATTTTAATTAAACTTTGTTTGTGGTGGTTATTTTATTTTAAGAACATTTAATCACAATTAAAAAAATATTATTGTAACTGTGAGTGTTTAATTAATTAGTCATTTCTCACATATTACTAACAATCAATATTAACATAACAAATGAGCAAGTATTGTATGTTTTATATACTGAGCACGAATGGGCGGGACTGTGGAGCATGGGCAGGAAAAGCAGGATTTTCAATCTCTGAATAATGGAGCAGACCGTGTTGTAGGATCTGAGGAATCCCAGGAAAAATTGGCGCATGTTCCGAGTGAGGAGAAAGGTAAGGATGTATCTGATGAGGACACCAAAAAAAAATTTCAGGTGGACCCAGGAGGAAAGACAAACCTGGGGGGGTCCCTTGAAGGACAAAAATGCGAAAAAGGAGAAATTTCCAATGAAGTGGTAGGGACCACTGATAGGGAAGGAGGAAAGCATAAACCTTGGTCTTCACTGTTTGGTGTTAAGCCAAATGGTAAATTGATTTTCCCTCCAGTGAGTAATTTTTCTGACCCAGTGAAAGGTAAGTTTTCCATCTCTGTGCTTGATCCTATTATTGATCATAATATTGCTTTGGTGGAAAAAGTCCTAGTTGGAAAGTTCGTGGGCCCTAGACCACATGCAGAGGTGGTTAGGGAGTTTGTCAAAAATAAGTGGAGAACCAATGGGAAGATTGCAGTGGTTGCTCTTCCCAGAGGTTTCTTTGCCTTTGAGTTCACCTGCAAGGAGGATATTTTGGTTGTGAGGAGTGGTGGACCTTGGGTCATAGGAAAATATTCCTTGGCCCTCAAGAAGTGGACCTCTCGTCTAGATCTCTCTGATTCTATCTTTGAGAACGTTCCAGTTTGGGCTAGATTCTCGGGTCTCCCTCTGGAATACTAGAATGAGGAAATTTTCAACAACATTGCTAGTTCTTTTGGAGAGCTCCTATCTATTGACCCTATGACAACTAGAAAGCGGGTGGTGTTTGCTTGAATCTATGTGAGAGTTTCACAAAATGTTGATCTTCCTTCTTCAATAGATATTCAGTCAAAGTTGGGAATCTAGACATAAACTATAGAGTTTGAGTCCATTCCCTTTGCTTGCTTTAAATGTAGAAAAATAGGGCATTGGGCTAAGAAATTTCCATTAAATGCTAGTAAAGAAAAAGAAAACCAATAGTCCAACCCTAAGACTGTCTGGAGAAAGAAATATGATGGGGAAGGACAAGCAAGCAATACCAATACCCTTATTGAGGAGTCTGGAAGGAAACATGAAACTCAGAGGAATACCTCTGACTTTAAGGATGAAACAAAACCCAAGGATCTTAATGTGTAGAAGAATCACCAAACAGGGGTAGAAGATAATGTTGGTCCTAAGGAAGATGATGAAAAAATAATCGAGAGTATGGGGGAAGGTAAAAGGGATGAGGACTTTGTTTCCTCCACTCTTAAGATCTTATCAGAAGGCAAAGAAAATGGGTATCCTGGGTTGGAGGATATTCCTATCCAAGGTCTGTCTCTGGATATTGGCATTCCTATCCTGAATACTATCTTTGTAGAATGTTCCCCTTCGAGTGACCCTCTTATACTCGGGGAAAAAAAACTCTGGATTTCATCAAGGACACCTTTGAGAATCTGAGCCAAAACACCAAACTTTCGAGTGATAATCTAAACCAGCTTAGGAATGGCTAGATGGATACCCTCCCTTGGGAGCAAAGAAGAATGTATGATAAGGAATGGGAATCTAGTAGAGAGATGGAGAGCTAAGAAGATACTGACTGGGAAGAAGTCCTCTCTCATTCTAAGAAAAATAAGGAGAAAAGAAAACATCATAATACTCTGAGTGGAGTTGTTATCAAAACAAGAGCAAAGGCGGATTGTGGAGCTACTAAGCTTAGCCAAGGAAAAAGATTGGGAAAATGGTAGAGAGAGCATGAAAGCTTTCAGGACATAGCAGATGGTGTTCAAAAGACCATTCCAGAGATTCTCCAATCCCCTGGTAAGTTATGAAGATTATGTCTTGGTTCATATAATAGGGCTCAACAGCCTTCACAAGAGGGATGTTTTGCACAATTTTGTTAGGGATCATAAACTTGATATTCTCCTCATCCAAGAAACTAAAATTTCCAAAGAAAAGGTGGAGAAGATCAAAATGTTTTAGAACTGTGGGATCCAAGGAAATAGTTCATATGGTGCGTCAGGAGGAATTGCAACCTTTTAGAACCAGAACCTCATTAAAGGGGAACCTTGGCTGGAGAGCATTAATCATGTGGCTACTAAATTTGCACATATCAGAGACAACTTTAGCTAGATTCAGTCGAATATCTATGCTCCCAATGGGAAAGGAGCTAGAAAATTTTTATGGAATGAGCTCTCTACTTTCTCCAGGATTTTTGATAATGACTACTGGGTAGTAATGGAAAATTTTAACACTCCCCTTCTGAATGAGGAGAAATTTGAAGGCTCTCAGGTGAATCAAGAGAGTAAATCTGATCTTTTTTACTTCATCAACAATAAGGAGTTGATTGAAATGGACTTACAAGGGACCTAGTATACATGGTTGAATAGAAGAATTGGTAAGGAATTTATTGAAGTAAGGTTAGATAGAACTCTAATTTATCATTAGTGGCTTATAAGCTATTTTTGGTCTCTTAAATCTCTCTCTAGAGTAGGGTTGGATCACTTTCCCATAAGTTTTGTGGCTGATCCTATAAAGGTGAAGAAATACTCTCCCTTTAGATTTGAAAGAATGTGGCTGTCCCACCCCCTTATGTTTGATGAAATCAAGAAATGGTGGAATATTGATGTTCTGGGTACTGCTATGTTCAAAATTTCCAAAAAATTGAGAGAAGTCAAACATAATTTAAGAAACTGGAAGAAAGAATCCTTTGGAAAAAAAATTGGTATTAAATACGAACTTCAAATGGAGCTTGTAGAGATCTAGGACAAAATTCAGAAGGAAGGATACATTGAAAACAATAAGATTAAAGAAAATGAGTTGCTTGTGAAATTGCATGACATAATAGTTGAAGAGGAGGAGTTCTAGAGGCATAGATTGAGGGTGTTGTGGCTTTCAACTAGAGATAGAAATACTAGGTACTTCCATTTATCCTCTTCTAAACACAGGGCTTCCAATAGAATCTCTCTCATAGAAGTTAATGGTACGAGATATGATGAAGAGGAAGACATAAAAAAGAAAATTTTCCTCTTCTATAACAACCTTCTTTTGGCGAATGGGGAAATCAATCAAAATGACCAAAATTTTTTATTAGAGGCTATCCCTAAGGTTGTTGAGAGGGAAGATAATGAAAAGATTGCGTCCATCCCCTCTAAGGAGGAAATTATGAAATTTGTCTTTTCTTTTGAAGGAAATAAGACCCCTGGCCTTGATAGATTTCCTATGTTCCTTTTTCAATGGTTTTGGGATATTATTGAAAATGATGTCGTGAATGTTGTTAAGGAATTATTTGGATCTAGAAGGCTCCTTAAGGAACTAAATGCTACTTTTGTGGTCCATATTCCTAAGAAACTAGGGGCTATGGAGTTTGAGGCATTTAGACCAATTAGTCTTTGCAACTCTTTCTATAAAATCATATCAAAGGTTTTGACTTCAAGGATCCTTTCTATCCTTCCTTCGTTGATCTCCCCTTAGCAGAATGGCTTTGTACCTAGAAGGAAAATCCTAGATTCTATTGTCACAGTCCATGAGAATATCCATTCACTTGTAGAATCTAAAACTGAAGGGTTTCTTCTTAAGCTGGATATATCCAAAGCTTATGACTGTGTTGATTGGGAGTTTTTATTTAAAATTCTAAGGGTGTTTGGTTTTAGCAGCAGAGTCATTCAGTTGGTGAATCGGCTGGTTACTATAGTTTCCACATCTATAATTGTGAATGGATCTCCCTCTAGATTCTTTCAAAACTCAAGAGGTTTAAGACAGGGTGATCCTATCTCACCTATTCTTTTCACAATAATGGCTGAAAGCCTGGGAAGGAATCTTAAAAGATTGTTTAAATAGAGGTCTCTTGCTAGTCTTAGTCCTTCATCCACTAATCTGATTTGTTCTCACCAACAGTTTGTTGGTGAAATTATGCTGATGGGAAGATCTACTTTGAGTGAGGCTAAGACTTTGAAAAAAACTTTAGATGTGTATGAGAAGGTGACTGGGTAGATGGTCAACAGACAGAAGAGTTCCCTTTTCTTCTTCAATACCCCTGAGCATAGATAGGTCAAGATTGCAAGAATTCTTGGTTGTAGAGTGGAATCCTTACCTTCTTCTTATCTTGGACTTTCGTTATGCCTTAAACCTCAGGATTCATTTTGGTGTTCATTGGTTGACAAGTTCAGAAAGAAGTTGGCAGGATGGAAAGGAGCTCTTTTGAGCCAAGCTGGAAAAATTCAACTTCTTAAAGCTTCTCTTCAGAACCTCCCGGTTTATGCTTTAAGCCTTTTCAAAATTCTTGCTAAATATGTCGAGGCCATTGAAAAGATCCAAAAAATATTCCTTTGGTCTAGAGTGGAGGAAAGAAAGAGAATTCCTCTTATAGGGTGGGATTTGGTTTGCAGACCGAAAACCTCTGGGGGTTTAGGTCTTAGAAAAATCATAATCATGAATAAGACTCTTCTAGCCAAACAAATATGGAGATCCTTCTCATCTAGCGGAGAATGGAAAGACATTTTAAGAAGTAAATATTGGGCCGATTGTATGTCCCTCAAAGCATTGTTGGACTCTCCTATTCTACCTCGTGGATCAGCTTGCTAGAATGATATGATTGCTGGTAGAAAATTTTTGGAATCAGCGATAGGATGGCACATTAGAATTGGCAATCAAGCCATATTTTGGGAGGATAGATGGCTTTTTAAGGAACCCCTCATCAAAATTGAAAGATTCAATAGATGGGAAAAGTTATGTAAAGTTTCTTTTAGGGAGCTTGTCAAAGATTATTGGTATGAAGGAGACTAGGTGAACTTATGTGTGATTAGTCAGGAGCTGGTTCAGCTTCAATCTACCTTAAGGGCTGTCAGTTTTGGATAGACTCAGCAGGATTATTTTCTTGTTTGGATGGACAACCCTTCGGGTAGTTACTCTATCTCTTCAGCTATCTCTTTATTGTCCCTTTCTCAAGATCCCCCTCCATTCTGGTCAAAAGCCTGGATAAAACACTTGACTCCTAAAGTTAATATCTTCTTCTGGATTATGCTTCAGAACAAGGTGCTTACGGTGGAAAATCTTTATAAACATGGATTTCAAATCCCCAACAGATGTTATCTATGCAAGTGTGAGGTGGAGTCAACTAACCACTTGTTTCTTCACTGTCCCTTTGTTTCCATAATCTGGGAAAAATTATTAGCCCTCTGGAATATCTCTTTGGTGTTCCCCCAGACCATTCAAGATTTCTTTTTACAAGGGAAATCCCCTACTCATAATCCCTTCATTCGAAGGTTATGGGCTTTTATATTCCCTTTTGTTGCTTGGGGAGTGTGGGAAGAACATAATAACACACTTTTTAGGGATAAGGAGATGTCGGAGAATAATGTCTTTGAGAAAAAAATTAGGCTTATAAAGGAAAACTTCAATGTGATTCCCGAAAAAGCTCTTAACCTTGAAGTAGTGGTGTGTACTCCCTATGATCTATTGATAGCAAAGGACTGGAACATTAAAGTGGATGTTTCTTTAGCTTCCAAGCGAGCCAAGAAAAGTAGGGAGGGTGTGTGTTTGACCTTTCCTCCAAATGGTTGGTATAAGACCAACTTTGATGGCCCCACGAAGGGAAATATGGGCATGGTCAGAAGTGGAGGTGTGTTAAGGGATTCAAATGGTAATTTTATGGCGGTTGTGGCCATATCCCTAGGTCATAAAACCAACCACGTGGCGGAGGCTATAGGAGCTTTTCAAGTCTTGAAGTTAGCTCATAATTTGAATATAAAAAAATTATGGCTAGAAGGGGATTCTAAAAATATCATTGATTGTCTCTTAGGAAGTACCCCCCTCCTCTTGGTCGATAAAGAATTGGATTGATGAATCAAAGTCTATTCTAGACAAGTTTTATAAAGTAAAAGTATCACATGTCTATAGGGAATCTAACAATGTGGTGGATTACTTCATGAATGAAGGGGTTAGGAAGCAAGGACTGGACACATGGTAGAATTGTAGGGATTTGAGAGTTGAAGTCAGGGCCTTACTAGATTATGATGTTACACATGGGAAAGAGGAAAATATATTTAATGATTAAAGGGAAAGGAGTTAAGTACATCAAAATCAGGAGATTTGATGGGGTCACGTCATATTACTTAGCTGGGAAGAAAAAGTGGCATGCTTTGTGGGTACATTGGAATGGCCACATAAATCTGCAATAGGTGCTCAGTGCTGGTAGAGTTTGTAGTAAGGTGCAAACAAAAATGTTGGGGGGGGGACAGAAAAAGAGTTGAGCCAAAAATATATGAGGTGCATATGAGGAATGATAAGGTCTAGAAGGAGATTGTTAGAGGTGGGCTGGTTCCATTTCTGGAAAAATTCATGGGCCTGATACTATGGCCATAGACTATTTTGAGAAGAAAAGGAACAATGGTGAAATAATCCTCTTTGGGAGAAAGGAGAAATTGGATGAGAAAATGATAGGGAAGGTGACTAGTATGTCTACTGAGGGTGTGAAGTTTTATTGCGACAAAAGGTTTTCTGATGAGGCGGTAATCAAATTCCCTAAGAAGGATAAAGAGAAATTGAAACTATTTAAAATTTCCAACAACTATTTCGAAATTGACACCATTAAGGTGTTGTGGAGCAAGGTGTTTCGTGTCATTATGGACTATATCACCCTAGATAGGAGATTCACCAGAGTTTATGGTCATCATTTTTCCATTCTTAACCACTTCTCCCATAAGGTACGGATTTCTCTGCCTCACTATCTATTATGTTTGTTGAGTAATAGCCTTGAGGACCACAAGAAAAATCCTAGGAGGTACCCTATTCTCCATCTTGGTCTTAGTAGGTTAATATATGAACACTATCAAAGCATGTCGGCTTTATCCAAACCTGTTGCCTCCACAACGTCTAAGGACTATGACACAGAGATGGGGGTTCATAAAATCAGCCTTACAAGGAGAGAATTGTTGAAGCCCACCCGTCCTCTGAGATGTCTAGTAAGAAAACCCAGCCAAGAAAACCCCATCTTGCTAAAGTTAACCCTCAGACCTACCCCAACTGCCCTGTCCCCTTAAAGAATCTTGTTCTCAAAGGCTCCCCTGCCAATAAGTTGGTTTCCTACTCTGCAGACTCTTTGGAGGACAAAGCTGAGAACCCTGAAGCTAGGAGAAATTATGTGCCATCCCCTCCTACCTCTTTCAGAGCTGATGGTACCAGATTTTCTAGCCCCCCCAACATAGATGATGTTGACCTCATCTTAGTCCAGGTTCAGTCTGACGATATTCTTGCCTCTACAAGAAATGGCATTGGTGATATTTTCAGGGTTTTAAAATGGGCATATCAAGAAATTAATGAGCTTAATCAAAGAAATGGGGCTTTATATAGCAAGTCGAAGGAGCTAGAACTAAAGTTGTCAGCTCTCAACAACGAAGAAGGAAAACGGAAAAAGAACAACACGGGAATGGGAGAAGGTGACACTGAGGATAAGTACAAGACTCTGGAAGCTGAAATGGTCAAAATAGAAAATAACATGAAAACTGTTGTGGAACAAAACCATAAAATGGCTAAGCAATGCCATCATCATCAATGCTATGTCTGAAAAGCTAGAAAAAATGCAACAAGGTTTGCTAGTTGTTGACCTAGAAGAGAACAAGGATAAAAGCTAGAATGAGGACCAAGGTATTTCAAAAAGGACCCATGCCAACCTTAAAAGGAAAACACTTCCTACTACCCAGATGATTCATATTTTAAAGAGGGGGGTTCAGGATATGAACGATTTGGAAGTTGAGACTATGCAGTTATTAAAGGCCCAAATTTAGTTGTTGCTAGCGTTTTGTCTAGTTTTTTGGTTTTCTGGCCTTCGCTGGCCTTTTTTGGTGGCTGTGGACTTGTCTTGTTGTTTTAACAACTTTTCTATTTTTGGTGTCTTAAATGTTCTTTTCTTTTGTTTGTAAACTTTGTGGTTTTGGGTCCATGTAAAACCCATTTTTTCCTCTTTCAAAAAGAACCAATATTAACATTAACTATTACATTATAATTTAATTGAAACATATTTAATAGAAATGATAAATTTTATCTACTAACTTAATAAATTATAAGTTTACATATATAAATTAATATTAATAAAAATACTAATCATGTTTTATAATTTATGAGATAATTAAATAACTAAAAAAATTTATTAATATATTATTATCATAACATTTCCATCTTAAACATTTTAATTCTCTTTCAATTCAAATGAAGTCTATATATTAATGTGTTAACATAAAAAAATCATAATTCTTTCATAATCATAATATGTAGCAACATATAACTTCTAACCAGCAATCACACCTTAGTGTGCAATGGGTACACCGAAGAAGTGTGGAAGGCCAATTAGGATAGATTTTGGTCTATTTTTTGCATACATTTATGCAGTAGATGAGTTCAATTGGTAGGCCATTTAGGAAATTATGTTTGTGGAACAAAGGTCTTAATGGACAAGTAATAACTTCAAATTAACTATTCATCCACTTAGAGGGATCCAAACATGATTTAAATAAAACCTTTGAATCAGGAAAATAATCAAGCTCCATTACCAATAGGCTCATGTTATGTTTGCAATAGAGAGAGAGAGAGAGAGAGAGAGAGAGAGAGAGAGAGAGAGAGAGAGAGAGAGAGGGAGGGAGAGGTAGGGATAGTGAGAGGGAGATAGAGAGAAGAGTAAGTGAGAGAGGGATAAGGAGATAGAGATAGAGAGGAAGATATAGATATATATGGATATGGAGAAGGAGAAGGATAGAAGGAGAGCGATAGATAAAGAGAGAGAGAGAGAGGGGGGGGATAGATAGAGATGGAATAGATTTAAACATACACAAAGTGATAGAGAGGGAGATAGATGGATGTATAGAGAGAGGGAGGTAAGTCTAGAGATAAAGGGGAGGAGAGGAAAATAGAGCTAGAGATGAAGATAGAGCTAGAGAGGAAGAGGGAGATAAAAGTATAGAGAGATATAGGTAGAGGGAGATATAAATATAGAGAGAGATAGGGAGATAGAAAGGGAGATATAGAGAGCAAAAAATAGATAGATATATAGGAAGAGGGAGAGGGAGAGATGGAGAGATTTGGATGGTGAGATAGAGTGGTAGAAAGATAGAGATATACGTAGATATAGAGAGGGGAAGAGGGAGAGAAAGAGAAAGAGATAGACAAATAGAGAGAATTAGAGATAGATAAATAAATATGGAAATAGGGAGAGAAAATGGGGGAGATAAAGGGAGAAAGAAGTAGGGGGAGATAGATATATATGGGAAGAGAAAGAAAGATATATAGATATGGGTTAGTGTAGGATCATGGGGGTCCAAAAAGTGACAATATGACAAAAAAGTGGTTGACGACTTTCTTTTAATCTGAATTTGATGAAATGAAAAGTGTTTATTGAGAAAATTTTCAGCCTTCCAAAAAATATAAGATATCCCTTATTTGGAATTAAAAAGATAATTAGTATTGGTTTTATACATACATTCTGACTAAATCCCTGCTTGATAAGATGATTGAAAAACATTTATAATTCTTAAATGATTTTACATTTTTTGAATCCAAAAGATGTGACACATTATATGATTCCCATACTATAGGATAAAAAAAAAGAAAAATTGAATTTCATATATTTTTTACTGAGTTATGGCGGTCAAACAAACAAGTTTTGATATTTTTAAAAAAGTTTTAATAAAAAAATCATAACTAGTTATTTACTTACAAAAAAATTATTAAAAAAATGTGGCACACTTTGGCATGTGTCCTCTATTGATATTGAAAGTTTCAAATAAATATATTTTTTTTGCTTGTACTTAGGTTGGTCAGACATATACCTACTTTTTATTTTTTCCTTAAAATTTAGTACTATTACACTAAAATTTCAAATTTTAACCAAATAGATTTACTTTTTTCAAAAAAATGAATAGTATATTAGAAACTGCATTAAATTTGCTACAAATTCTATTCTTACATATTTTTTAAATTATGTTAATAACTTATTCATTTTTTTATGTCAAGCTGACTAGCTCTATTTTTTTGAATTTTCATTGCCACTTAAGGGCCTAGTTTGGACCCCATGATCCCACATTGACCCATTTATGGGAAGAGATATAGAGAGATAGAGATATATAGGAAGAAAAATGGATAGAGAGGTAGAGATCGAGAGATAGATAGTGGTATAGGGAGGGAGGGAGATATGGGGAGAGATAGAGAGAGGGGGGAGATATAGAGGGGGAGGGAGAGAAAAGGAGAGAGATAGGTAGAGGAGGAGATATAGATAAGAGGGGGAGAGAGGGAGAGAGATATATTGAAGAGGAAGAGAGAGAAGATGGAGATAGGGAGAGAGATAGGTAGAAGAGGGAGAGGAAGAAGAGGGGGGAGAGAGGGAGAGTGATATGTAGAGACCTGGGTAGAGGGAAGAATATGGGGGACAGAGGGAGAGATAGCTCAATATATATAGAGAAATATGGAGATACATAGAAAGGGGGTGATATAGAGAGATAGAGGAGGATTGTGAAAGAGATAGAGAGATAGTGATGGAGGTAGAGAAAGATATGGATAGAAAAAGATAGAGGAGTGAGAGGGAGATAAAAAGGGAAATAGAGATAGAGATATAGAGTAGGAGAGATGGGGGATATATGAAGTGAATGAGAGAGAGGGGGAGAGGGAGAGATAGCTTGATATATAAAGAGGGGAAGAGGGAGTGACATAGATAGTGGGAGATATAGAGAGATAGAGAACGATATTGAGAGATATATCAATAACCCTCCCCATATCTCTATTGATTCATCTTTATCTCTTTATTTCTCTACCTTTCTCTATCTCTTTGTCTCCTTCCCTATTTATATGTTTCTTATTATCTCCCTCCCTCTCTCTGTATATATATATATATATATATATATATATATATAATTTCCTATGTTTATCTTTATCTCCCTATATCTTTATGTGATATTATCTCTATCTATGTCTCTCTCCTCTTCTCTCTAAGTTGTCTTTCTGTTTATATATTTTTATTTATCTCCCTCACTATTTCTACCTCTTTCTTTGACCCTCATTATTCCTCTATATCTCTAACTATCTCCCTGTAGTGTAGAAAAATGTATCCATCTACATTTTGACACTTAATTTTTTTTTTTTTATATATATATATATATATATATAATTTCCTATGTTTATCTTTATCTCCCTATATATTTATGTGATATTATCTCTATCTATGTCTCTCTCCTCTTCTCTCTTTCTCTTTTCCTTTATATATTTTTCTCTATCTCCCTCACTATCTCTACCTCTTTCTTTGACCCTCCTTATTCCTCTATATCTATAACTATCTCCCTGTAGTGTAGAAAAATGTATCCATCTACATTTTGACACTTAATTTGGGAATTATTAACATTAAAATGCACCTAATGTTTCCTTGATCTAGTGTTGTAATTTTTTTTACACATTCACATTGGGTTTAGGGCCCTTTTAAGCTAAATAGACCTAATTTTACCTTAATTTAGTGTTGTGAAGTGTATTTATTTACACCTTCCCATTAAGTTTTGATCCCTCTTGCATTTATGAACTTCATATCATCATTAAGAGGCCCCTAATACCCTTTATTATGCATCCTGAGGCTTATTTCAACTGAAATCTTGACATAATCAACAAATACACTTTTAAATATCTCAACTTCCTGACATTTACTCAAGCTAAAAAGGCCTTGTTGGACCCATACACCACCTTGGACATATGAGTCCCATCCATATGGGACCTATATGCCACAAGTGGCGTATGAGTCCCATTTTGCCCCTTTTTAGGGTTTTTAGCTAGAAATCAAGGTTTTGAATTCAAATTTCATGTATGTCGGCATTTGGGATTTAATAAACAGTAAGTTAGATGAATTGCTTATATAAACAAGGTTTCAAATCATTATTTCACCTAAGCCTTCATGATATCAACCTAAGTTATCAAGAGTTAAGCATTCCAAGACTTCACAAGAGTGTCAAGAGAGTTTACAAGAGCATTTCTAAGGCATTCAAGGGTATATTTCTTCATCATTTGTTGCAACAATTCAAGATCCAACATCATATGAAAGTCATTAGGCATAAAGCATGTTGTTCAGCTAGTGTTGTGATGTAGCATCCAATATCCAAGATTAAGCATTTTTCTACCTCTATTCAAGATCAATATCTACATTCTACATGGCTAGTTCATGTTAGATGAATGATTTACATCTCAAGAAATCATTCAAGGTATCATTGTTCTTGTTTCCTATTTCATGCTTCATGTTTATGTTTCATTGTTTCATCACAAGGTTTAATTACCCAAACGGGGTTTGACCAAGGAAAACCCTTATTTCCTAACGAGTAACAAGTTTTTCTCTCTCTACATGTGTGATTGTAGATCTAGGTGTCCTAGAGCTTGAAGGAATTTTTCCAAGTTGTCACCTTGTTTACAAGATCAGTAAAAGACACCTACAAAGTTGTATTTAACATTTTAGACCCGGAAACAATGTTTGGAAGGAAGAGTAGAGATAGGAGAGCAGATTCAGCTCTTAACCCTCTAATAAAGTAGAGTGGGATTGATACGCCACTTGTGGCATATGATTCCTAGTACAAAATATTTTCTAGATTTTAGTGAATTTAGATCAAACCTTATGAGATTCCAATTTTGGCATGAAAACCCTAGTTTGGGACTAAATCATCCAGAGTAATGTATGTGTCCCATTGGGCATAAAAGAAAACATTTGTAGGGTTTTGGAGATTTTTTTGACCTCATCACTCTCCCAGGTGCACCTCGACACTTTCTCAATCTTTTATTCTGCATTTCAGTTTCATTTCCTAGGTCGTTTAGTTAGGTTTTGCAAGGTACTTTGCATGTGGCATTCATTTATTATCTAAAGTTCAAAGCCCTAGATTGGTGGTGAACCCTCTAGGAAAAACTTTAGTTGATCTATAGGGTTTCCTTGAGTGAAACTTGAGCAAAATAGGCCCTAATCTTAGTGTTCCATCTCCTAAAACGTGGAGCACCCTTTTTCCGTTGTTTCATTTTGGTGAACCCAACCTTTAGAAAACCTTCTTTTATGTTTTGGAGTGCATCATAGTTCTAGATCTAGCTTGCATTAACTTTGCATTAGGATTTGTATTATTTAATTTGCATCTAGGGTTTCTAAATTTTGTATTAGTGAAAAGTGAATATGGGTTGCATTTTTGGCCAAATTGGACACTGAACTGATTTTTTCTAACTAAATCTTCACTTTCAGCCACCTATAGCGGCTAACTATGAGGAATTTGAAGATGATGCAAACTAGTGATTTGTGACATTTTGTCTATAGATTTTAAATATATTTTTTTCAAACACTTTGGAATCAGATTGCACTTCTTTTTCAATCTCCTTCAAAAATTAGTTTTTTTCAGTAAACACAATTTTTAAGGAGTGACACTCACCCTATAACACAACATTTTTTCAATGAAGGATAAAATTCTTTTTTTTTTGAATTTAGATTTGTAACTACGATATCTAGTGCTTCCAATTGGTTTCATAGTGTTTTATTCAATATTTTTTCCTTAATCAATTTTTGAAGTCAAACTAATTACAATTCACACATTGGCGAACCGTATAACACATAACATTTTTTGTATGTATTGAAATTCAATTTATTTATTTTTGTTGGATCAAGGACTTCAATACTGGTGCACTCATATTTTTAATTTTTTTTTTATAATATTCTTTTTTCCACATGTGTAGAACAAAGAGCTTGATTTTCGGTGAAAAACCTACATTCACAAGAAATAAAAATAAATATAATATTTAATTAAATTAAATTTAAAGGGTATGTGTAGGATCATGATGGGCCAAAAAGTGGTGATATGATGGGTATGTGTAGGGTATGTGGCTGACGACTTTTTGTTTACCCAAAATTGATGAAATGAAAAGGGTTTTTAAAGGAGATTCTTAGTTTTCCACCAATATAAATTAGGCTTTACTTTGAGTTTAATAAATAATTATTATTCATTTTCTATTTGAATTACAACTAAAGTCCTTATTGATATGTTGATTAAAAAAAATCTATAGCTTTCAAATAGTATCACATTTTTTGAATCTGAAACAAGTGTCACATTCTATGCTTTGTATACTATAAGATTATAAAAAAAAATTGAATTTCATGAAGTTTTGACCAATTTAAGGTGGTTGAACATACAAGTTTTTATATTTTTTAAAAGTTGTAATAAAAAATCTATAATTAATTATTTACTTGGAAAAAAATTACAAAATATTATGCATCACATTGAAACATGGGTCCTCTACTTATATCTAAAATATTATAATTTTTTTTTATCATTTTATTGTGGTTAGGGTGGTCGCACAAACACCTACTTCTTATTTTTTCCCTAAAATTTAAATACTACTGCATTGAAATTTCAAATTTTCACCAAATATATTTTATTTATTTTTAAATAAACCTACGAGTTTAGAAACTACATTCAATTTTCTACAAATTCTATTCTTACATATTTTTGAAATAATATAGATAACTTATTCAATATTTTACGTCAAGTTTCCTAACTGATTTATCTGAATTTTTCGCCACTTAAGGGCTTGTTTTTTCCATGATGATCCTATACATACCCTAAACTATTATTTTTTGGAAGCTTATAATAAGGAATACATACTTAAAAAAAAAAATTTAAATGAATTCATTTGATCCCCCAAAAGGTAAATCAAAAGTGATTTTTATCAGCATTTTCATAGGTGTAAAGGAGACTTCGTTATAGGTATGGTTTAAAACTAGCAGGGTTCTGTCCAAGGGGGTTTGATCTAAGATAGTTTGATCAATCCCTATTCAATTGGAATCCTTTAAATGGAACTTTTTAAGGTTAAATCATTATATTTTCTAAAAATATGTTACTTTAGCAAAAATTAGAATCTCCTAGAAATTGTAAACCAGCTTTGTGGGATCACCCTTGTATCACTGAAATTCATCTAAAATTTGCATTTGTAGTTAGCCTAGACATCACTCAACATAAAAAATATAACATTTACACTTTTTTTTTTGAAAATAGTGCAAAAACCCAGATTTGGGACTCATATGCCCCTTTGGGCAATTTAGTCTCAGTATAGGTGGTTTTGCCTAGTTTATGGGTATTGTATGGTGACTATTATTCACTGTTTGAGCCCTTGAAAAACCTTGACTAAGACTCATACACCCCTGTGGGTGATTTAGTCCTACATCAAGCTTGAATCTACCTTTTATAATATTAAAAACCCCATTTTTTGTGCTTCTTAAGCTTGTTGGCAACCTATTGTATCAGTTTGGAAAATTTTATGCATCTAGGTCAAAAACAACAATTTAGGGTAGTCAATTTTGAATTCCTCCTAAATCATTTTAGTAGCAAAAGAATCGGATCTGAAAATATTCACATTTCTAAAACTTTGCATAATATGGATAAAAGTAATTTTCACTTTTGCATACAAAATGTTTACATTCATGAAGCTTTGCATAAGTTTGATAAAAGTGCTTTCCATTATTAGATACACATTGTTTGCATTCTTACATCTATTAATACATTGGATAAAATTATTTTTGATCTTTGGATATGCATTTTTTGTTGCAAGAATGGACAAAGGAATGGAAGTGTTGTCATTGATTTCAATTGGAAAACTAGTTATCTACTAGTTGTTGTTGGTTATATATGTTGAGGATAGTGAGAAAATTGTATTAAAGGAAGTTTACAGGTATTCAAAATGATGATTTGGTGCTTGTCCCTATGGTTGTGTAGTTTAAATATGTTAGTCATGGTTGGTGAAGGTTTCTATATCAAAATTATCGGCTATTGGTTCTTTGTGGAGTTTGAGTTGTGTTCACCAGTTGTGAACTATGGTCTTTTGTGTTTTGGCTGAGGTCCAGGAGAAATATTGATGGTACATATTTCTTTTTGATGAAGTCTTTTGACTTGCAATTCTAGAGATAAGATGTTCTGATTGCATTGAAGATTTTTTGGTTTCTAGTAGTTTCAGGCTTAATTGTTTTGTGTTTTACACTAGTTTGGCTGATCATGTGTTAAGCACTATCTTCGAAGTTGACGAAGTGTGTTGGATATATTTGGGTCCTGATGAAGTGTTTTTTTGGGTCTCCCTCATTTTAATTCCACCATAGGATTTTTTGGCACCGACCTAATTTGAATTTGAAGTTGGATAGCCGACTTTGTATCTTTTCAAGGTTGGAGATAGTATAAATACATGATGTGCTAGCAATGAAAATGTACAAGAGAAAAGAAGGAAGATAAGTGAAAGAGTAGACACAACCTTGATGATATTCACAAAGTGTGTCTGAGTTATGTGTGTGGTAGAATAGTGTGAAGCTTAATGCTAAGTTGCCAAATGTAGTGAGCATAAGAAAAACTCTATCATTCATGCAAGTTGATTAGTAATTGTGGTGGAATCCTTTATTGCATTGTGATTTTTGTCTCTCTATAACAAGTATTCTTTTTCTTCTTTGTATGTCTATGGAAGTGATCCCTCCAGGTTGTAGCCCTATTAGACAGTGAGTCCTTATTATTGGATAGTGAGTCCTTATTGTAGGCAGTGATCCTTATCTCAAGTAGTGAGCCTTATCTCAAGAAGTGAGCCTTATCTAAGGCAGTGAGCCTTATCTTAAGTAGTGAGCCTTTTTGTAATCGGTTTTGATATTTTCTATAGTGTGAGTTATCCTCGCTATTTTTTTCCCCCTCATTGGGTTTTCCACTTAAATCTAGTGTTATTGTGTTACTGCATTGGATTTGAGTTTCTGAATTAACATTTGATGATTAATCATTTAAGCAGTTTATGTTTTAGTTCTGGTAATTGAATTGAATTTTATAATATGTGACAACTGATTCCAACCCCCTCTTCATTTTCCTATCCAACAATTAGTATCAGAGCTTGGTTCCTTGTTGAAGAGCTTAACCACTTGAGAAAGGTTTGGGATGACTAGCAAAATGATCTTTGATTATCCAAGGTTTGATAGAACTAATTATGGTAGCTAGAAAGTATTAATAGAATAATACATGGATTATTACAGATATGATGTGGATAAATCTTACAATAATCCTTACACTCCTGCTAAGGGTTTGAGTACACTTGAAAAAATTAGAGCACATGAAGTGAATAATAAGGTGGAGTTCATCTCGAAGAATAGTCTAGTACATTCTGAGTTGATTAAGGTTTAGAATTTAAAGACAGCTAAGGAAGTCTGGGATGCTTTAGAAAGAGCACATGATGGTGATGAAAGAGTTAAAGAGGAAAAATTGTAGAATTTGGAAACACATTTTGATCTTATACATATGTCCGAAGATGAAAATGTCAAAGCTTATGTACAGAGATTGGATGAGGTAGTGCATGGAAGGCGATCGCACTATTGTAAATGACATAGAAGCTAAATTTGTAAGAAGAATGATAAAAATCTCTAGTAAGTATGAAGGTAAGTTTCCCTTTAAGTTTTTAGTTGTGCAGAAATAGGTCACTATCCTGCAAAGTGTTGAGAAAGAGCTAAAATTAATAAACAAAGATATGAGAAGGAAAAGAAAGGAAAGAAAATTAATAGAGCTTACTATGTAAATGAGAATGATAGTATTTCACATGAAGATTCATAATATGAAGATCTAGATAACAATGAATGCTTATTCTTGGTGATTAAGGATGAACCTACTTCTACTAATTCAAAAAAAAGAGTAAAGGAAAGTCCTCTAGAGAAGGAGAAGGAGAAAAATTAAGGTACAATTGTCTCTGCCCTACATACTAAGTAAGAAAATAATTTTTGGGTAGTTGATAGTGGTTGCTCACATCGCATGACTAGTGATAAGAGTAACTTTTTGAAGCTTGAGAAATATTATGGAGGTTTGGTTAAGTTTGGAGATGATACTGGTGCTAAAATCTATGGGATAGGTTCAATATGTTTTGATGGAAATCATCATACTAACGATATCTACTATGTTAAAGGTTTAAGGAATAATTTGTTGAGTATTGGTTAGATGTGCAGAAAAGGATATTATATTGTGTTTAAGGATTAGAAATGTGAGATCTGGAAAGGATCCATAACATTGATTGCTACAGGAAAGAAATCTGAAGGGAATATTTATCAGCTTAAGGGTGCAGATGGAAGATGCTTTATGACTCAGATAAATGATAGCTACTTATGGCATAGGAGAATGTGTCACAATAATTTTGATAACTTGGAAAGGATTAGTGTTATTCAGGCCATGAGATATTTACCAAGAATTACAAAGCCTATTAATGCTATTCGCAGGAATTGTCAGTTTGGGAAGCAAGCAAGAAGTCATTACAGACCAAGAGAACAATCTACTACTGGATTATTGGATTTGGTTGATACAAATCTCTATGGTCCTATGAGAGTGTGAAGTCTACTTGGTGAAAGATGCTTTATGATTTTAATTGATGATTATTCTAGATATACATGGGCTACATTTTTTAGAGAGAAATCAGATGCAGTAGATAGATTCAAGGCATTCAAGGCTATGGTTGAAAATGAAGAGAATTTGAAGATTAAATTCTTAAGATATGACCGAGGTGGAGAATTCCCCTCCCATGATTTCAATATATAGAGACAATTATCTTCCACGAGAACTCCTCAACAGAATGGAGTTGTTGAAAGAAAAAATAGAACAGTTTAAGAGGCTTCTAGGTCAATGATCACTGAAGTTGGATTACCAGAAGTTTACTAGAAAGAATCTATTTATACTATTGTATATGTATTCAATTGAGTTCAAGCAAGAGAAAATAGTACAAAGACTCCCTATCAACTATGACACATAAGAATTCCTACAGACTTTAAATATTTCAAGGTATTCAGAAGAAAATGCTATATTAGAAGACATGAAGAAACTTCGGGCAAGTTTGATGCAAGAAGTGATGAAGGAATATTTCTTGGATACTCTACCAAAATCAAGGCATACAGATGTTTCAATAAAAGACTGAGAAAGATTGTAGAAAGCTCGAATGTGAAGGTTGATGAAATAGTGAAAAGTTCTATTGATATTGATGGATATGTGTCAGATGAACATGGCTATGCAAGGGGTATGTGTAGGGTCACGATGGGCCAAAAAGTGACGATATGATGGGTATGTGTAGGGTATGTGGCTGCAACTTTTTTTTTACCCAAAATTGATGAAACAAAAAGGGCTTTTAAAGGAGATTTTCATCTTTCCACCAATATAAATTATGCTTTACTTTGAATTTAATAAATAATTATTATTCATTTTCTATTTGAATTACCGCTAAAGTCTTAATTGATAGGCTAATTGATAAACATTTATAACTTTCAAATGGTATTACAATTTTTTAATCCAAAACATGTGTCACATTCTATGCTTCACATACTATAGGATTAAAAAAAAATATATTGAATTTCATGAAGTTTTGACCAAGTTAAGGTGGTCAGACATACAAGTTCTTATATTTTTTAAAAGTTGTGATAAAAAATTCATAATTAATTATTTACTTGGAAAAAAATTACAAAAAAATATGCATCACATTGGGACATGAGTCCTCTACTTATATCTAAAATCTTATAAAAAAAAATTATTATTTTATTGTGGTTAGGGTGGTCGCAGACACCTACTTCTTATTTTTCCTTGAAATTTAAGTACTACTATATTGAAATTTCAAATTTTCACCAATAGATTTTATTTTTTTTAAAAAATCTAGTAGTTTAGAAACTACATTCAATTTGCTACAGATTCTATTCTTACATATTTTTGAAATAATATAGATAACTTATTCAAATTTTTATGTCAAGTTTCCTAACTCTGATTTTTTTAAATTTTTCGCCACTTAAGGGCCTATTTTTTCCATGATGATCCTACACATACCCCAAGAATAGAAGAAATTGTGGAAGAACAGGATAAAGATTAGTAGGGAAAGAAGAATGAACAAAATGAAATAGAAGATGCTCCGATGATATACCCTAGGACACCAAAATATGTATAGATGAATCATTCAAAAAAATAGATTATTGGAGATAAGACAAAATGCATGTTAACTAGAAGCAAAGCTACTACTAAAGTAAAATTGTGTTTATTCTCTGATATTTAACTAAAGATAGTAAGTGAAGCCTATAAAGATGAACATTGGAAGGAAGCAATGAAAGAAGACCAGCGGACAAAGATATTATGCATGAAGTTTATCTTGTAGCTAGATTTCAAGAAGATCCAAAGGAAACACATGTTACTGTAGTTAAAAGAACATTTATGAACTGTAGATTTTTTGGTTTCTATGTGCTTCTCTAACTCTTCTAGGGTTATTCACCTAAAAGGAGAGAGAGGGCCCAAAAATGGTAAGGGTTCATTTAAATTATGTTATGTATGATGTTGCATGAGTTAAACAGAATGATCTAAGTGCAATTAAGCTATGAAATTGAGATATTATGAATGCCAAATCTATGAAACAAGTGATGTTTGAAAACACATTCTGTATTGCAATAATGAACTAGGAACAAATGCAAGGCTAAACAAAAATGAATGAAGCTTGAAGTGTGCACTTGAAGGCTTGAAGGAGACTAGAAATTTCTTTTGAAATGTTGTTGATGTTTTTTTTCAGGCCTAGAGGGACTCATTCGCCATTCTGGACGAATCAGTCCTAGTTTTGGTAAATTGAGCTGAAACCTATTTCTGTCAAAATGTTGTCAGAAAATGCAGAAAACACAAAACTGACCTGCAAATGGGACTCATTCACCACCATGGTGAATGAGTCCACTTTTGAATTTCTGAATATTCAAGAGTGGATTCTAGAGCTTCTGATCTACACTTCAACTTCCTAGAGGTGTTCGCTTCTGAAATTGTCGGATTCAGGTCTAAAAGTCACTTTTTGTTGATATTTTGACTTGTTGGATGAAGAGGAGACTTGAAGAACCTTGCAACTTCATCTTTAATGATTTCGAAGCTTCCAATAGATCTAAATCTACAAACATACAAGACAAGAAGAAGAGATGTTGAATGTTAGGGCATGGGGGTATGCCTTGGTCAAACCCATTTTAGGTAATTGAACCAAAATGATGAAAAAATAGAATGTAACATGAAATAGTGGAGTTGATTACCTTTCCATGATGATTGATCTTGAATTTCTGCAGCAAAACATGAAGAATCTTCCCTTGAAAGTCTCAAAATTGAGCTTGAATGACTTGTAATGTAGAAACCCTAAGTTGCTTGACTTGGAAGAGAAGATTGGTGGATGAATAATGAATAATGTTTAAGAGAGATGTAAATTAGGGCTTAGAAGGTTGTATTTATAGGAAATCCACCTATTTCACCCATTAATACCTCATCACAGGCCGACGTGAACAAATAATAAACTTAAATTTCACTTTATTCCTGCACAAAGGTCAAAATTAGACCAAATGGGACTGATTTGCCACACATGGTGAATGGATCCCACCTAGATGGGATTGATTCACCATGCATGGAGAATGGGTCCCATAGGGGCCATTTTGACAACTCAGATGCCAAGGGATAAGGAAATAAGGTTTAAAATGCAACTTTGTCGGGTATCTGATCAATTAAAGCCTCAGGATGCATAATATGGGTTAATAGGGGCCTATTAGTGATGGTGTAAATGTAAAATAGGGCTTGGGACACATAAATCAATGTGAAAGTGTGATTAAATATAGTTTACAACACTAAAATGAGGTCCACATAGCCTAGAAAGGCACAAGAACCAATGTGAATGTGCAAGACACATTACAACACTACTTTAACATTAAGTTTAATTAAAAAACCTTCTAGATTGATGTGATGATGTTATTAAATACATTTTATAATGTTGAATTAGGGAGAAATAGGTTCATTAAGTCTAGAAAAGTGTGAAAGTCCTTTATAAGACTTTACAACACCTTTACAAGACATCAATAAAAGCATGTTGTTCAATTTGCAAAGGTCCAAGACCTAGTGTGGATGCATAAAATGCCTCACAATACCCGAATCAGAGCCTTATTAAGTCAATTTATCATGAATTATTCCCATGCCAAGCAAAGGGTTTTTTTTTCTATGACACAATTTAGATATTTGAATGGCACTCCAGATTATGGATTATGGTATCCTAAAGATACTAAATTTACACTTAATGCTTATATAGATGCAGATTGGGCTAGAAGTATAGATGATAGAAAGAGTACAAGTGGTGGTGCATTCTTTCTTGGATGCAAGTTGGTGGCATGGTTGAGTAAGAAGCAAGATTTAGTCTCTTTTTCTACTACTGAAGCTGAGTATATTGCTCCTGCATCTTGCTATACACAAGTTCTATAGATGAAACATACATTGAAAGACATCACAATGCTATATGATGATCCCATTTCTATCTTTTGTGATAATACAAGTGCAATTAACATTTCAAAGAAACATGTGATGCACTTGAGAACGAAGCATATATCTATTAGATATCATTTCTTGAGAGAGAAGTTCATGGAGAATGAAGTCAATCTTGAGCATGTTATGAGAAAAGATCATATTGTAGATATATTTACAAAGGCTCATCTTAAAGATACTTTTTTTAATCTCTGGGAGAAGTTAGGGGTTATTTCCCCCCTTTCATAAACTATTCAGAGATGCAACAATCAAGTGGATTCAGGGTTCTATATTTTTGGAATGATGTTTTGGTGGCTACCTCTCAGGGGGAGAAAGTAGTTTCAAGTGTTGTCATTATAAGTATTATGTTATCATGTTAAAGGAAGATTCAATGAACATATCTTTTTTTTTCCTTTTCCATTGATGCCAAAGGGGGAGAGAAATCATGTGAAAAGGAGAGAAAGCTAATGAGAGAAAGAAAGAGATGATCTCTTGAGGGGGAGAAGCAAAAATTAAAATCTTGAGAACTGGTACGGTGCCTTTTATGGTTTTTCACATCATATGTTTCCATCAATGAGAAAAGCGGAGATTGTTGCAAGAATGGGAAAATGAATGAAAGAGTTGTCATTCATGTCAACTAGTCAACTAGTTATCTACAATTTTCTATTGGTTGTATATGTTGAGGATATTGAGAAAATTATATTAAAGGAAGTTTACAAGTATTTAGGATGATGATCTAGTACTTGTCCCTATGGTTGTGCGGTTCAAATAAGTTAGTCATGGTTGTTGAAGGTTGCTATATCCTAATTATTGGCTATTGGTTCTTTGTGGAGTTTGAGTTGTGTTCACCAGTTGTGAATTATGGTTTTTTGTGTTTTAGCTTAGGTCTGGGAGAAATTTTGTTGGTTTGATTTCTCTTTGATGAATTTTTTTGACTTGTGCTTCTAGAGATAAGATCTAATTTCATTGAAGATATTTTATTATTTCTAGAATGTTCAAGCTTAATTTTTCTATGTGTTTTACATTGGTTTGGCTGACTTTGTGTTAAGCACTATCTTCGAAGTTGATGAAGTGTTTTGGATCTATTTTTTGTCTTGATGAAGCATGTGTTTGGGTTTCCCTCATTCTAATTCCACCCTATGATGTTTTGGCACCGACCTAATTTGAATTTGAAGTTGGATGGCTGACTTTGTATCTTTTCAAGGTTAGAGATAGTATAAATACAGGATGATCTAGCAATGAAAAATGTACAAGAGAAAAGAAGGAAGATAAGTGAAAGAGAAGGAACGACTTTGATATTATTCTGAAAGTGTGGGTAAGCTATGTGTGTGGTAGATCAGTGTGAAGCTTAATGTTGGGTTTTTTGATGCAGTGAGCATAAGGCGAACTCTATCATTCATGCAAATTAATTAGTGATTGTGGTGGAATCCTTTGTTGCATTGGGATTATTGTCTCTGTGTAACAACTCTTCTTTGTTTTCTTTGTATCTCTATGGAAATGAGCCCTTCGGGTTGTAGTCTTGTTGGACAGTGATTCCTTATTCTTGGATAGTGAGTCATTATTGTAGGAAGCAAGCCTTATCTCAAGCAGTGAGCCTTATCCTAGGTAGTGAGCCTTTTTGTAATCAATTTTGACATTCTCTATAGTGTGAGTTAGTCCTCACTGTGGTTTTTTCCCTCATTGAGTTTTCCATGTAAATCTAGTGTTATTGTGTTTGTTTATTGGATTTGAGTTTCTACATTTTCTTTTGATGATTAATAATTTAAGGAGTTTATGTATTAGTTCTGGTAATTGAATTGAAGGTTATAATCTATGACAATTGATTCACCCCCCCCCCCTCTTAGTTGTCATATCCAACATGGGTATGTGCAAGATCCTGATGGGACAAAAAGTGGCGATATGATGGGTATGTGTAGGGTATGTGGTTGATGACATTTTTTTTTACCCAAAATTGATGAAATGGAAAGGGTTTTTAAAGGAGATTCTCAGCTTTCCACCAATATAAATTATGCTTTACTTTGCATTTAATAAATAATTATTATTCATTTTCTATTTGAATTGCAACTAAATTCCTGACTAATAGGTTGATTGAAAAACATCTATAGCTTTCAAATAGTATCACATTTTTGGAATCTATAACATGCATCACATTCTATGCTTCACATACTATAGGATTAAAAAAAATGAATTTCATGAATTTTTGAACAAGTTAAGGTGGTCATACATACGAGGTTTTATATTTTTTAAAAGTTGTAATAAAAAATTCATAATTAACTATTTACTTGGAAAAAAATTACAAAGAAATATGCATCACATCGGGACATGAGTCCTCTACTTATATCTAAAATCTTGTAAAAAATATTATCATTTTATTATGGTTAGGATGGTCAAACAGACACCTACTTATTTTTTCCATGAAATTTAAGTACCAATGCATTGAAATTTCAAAATTTCACCAAATAGATTTGTTTTTAAAATAAACCTAGTAGTTTAGAAACTACATTAAATTTTCTACAGATTCCATTCTTACATATTTTTGAAATAATATAGATAACTTATTCAAGTTTTTACATCAAGTTTCCTAACTCTGATTTTTCTAAATATTTTGCCACTTAAGGGCCTATATTTTCCATGATGATCCTGCACATACCTGCATTGTTTACATTATTGGAGCATTGCATGAGATGGTCAAAAGAAATTTTCTTTCTTGGTCAAACAATGTTAGTATCTTACCTATCTAGACATGTTAAGAAAAATTCCATCCCTCATCCTCATGAGAATGCTTTAGTGAAAGTGAATACAACCTTGGGAAATTATAACAATCATATTCTTTCTTCTCCTACTATCTCTCACATTTGTGAAGAAGGTATTTTGGTGTTAGAAGAACCAATGAATGATATTTTTTAGAGTCCTAGTTGTTTCTCTCATCCTATCTCTCTTATTAGGCAAGACATTGATGAACAAGAGGATGCAACCATAACAAATCATCATGATCACCTAACACAACAAGAGACCACTGAAACCTACTACATAACACTTCAACTAGTCTACATTCATCTCCCAAAATCTTTCCCTCTTGCGATAATGTTTTAGAGGATGAAACTGTAAGTGAGGAGGATATGTTGGTATTGGATGATCAAATATTTAAGATCTATGACAACCCTCTTTATGTTTCTATAGTGTAGGAAAATGCATACCTTTGCATTTTCACACTTTTTTGGACCCGCTTGCTTTGTTTATCCTTATTTATGTCTTAATTGGTCTTAATTTGCATCCACAAGCCTAATACATTACATCTTTTTATGGCAATCCCAAAACATCAATGGATAAATGATGATTTAATGATTATGGCTGAGTGTCCCTGATTTTTGGGTCAGGACTAATACTAGTACAAAAACAACAATATGTGACTAAAAGGCCTACTAAAAACTACTTATAAACAACTAAACATGGTCACGTGAGTAGTAGTAGTTTATTTCCAGTCATTTATAACACATCTAAATTGATGACTAAATCATTTTTAGTCATTCGGTTGATCGATTTGGTCATTAATTTAATTGATTGATTGATCGATATGGTCATTGGTTTAGTCGTCTGAGTGGGGTGAAGCCACAATAGTGGTTTACAATTTTATGGAGGAAGGAAAACTCACAAAAAATGATCCCATGGCAAAAAAATTGGTTTTAGGGGTTCAAACGAACCTATATGTTCGAGTTAACCCATAAGGGGTTTGATAGAACCAAGGTTCAAGTGAACCCACTTAAATGCTTGCCCCCCATTTCCCACCCCAGAAAAAAGGAAAATGAAAATTAAAAGGTGGTTCACTCAAACCCCTAGGGTTTCGTTTGTACCCCCTTATCCCTCATTCTCCCCTCAGACACCAAAAAAAATCTAAATTTTTGTAGTTTAGAGCTCAGGTTGAAGACAAAAATGGTGCAGACTTCACAAGCCCAATTGGAATCAGGTAGTCCTCGGAATGAGCTATCCAATTAATATAATTTTAATATGTTTCAAATGGTTTTATTATGTGTTCGTTTTTTTGGTTTTATTAAACGTAGGTTTTTCATCAAAAAATAAAGCTCTCTGTTATGCACATGTGGAAAAATAGTAGATTATCAAAAAAAAAAAAAAAATATGAGTTCACCAGATATTGAAGTCCTTGATCCAACAAAAAAAAATTGAATTTCGATACATACAAAAAACACATTATACGTGCGCTATGTTTGAATTGTAATTGGTTTGACTTTGAAACTTGATTAAAGAAAAAATATTCAATAAAAAACTATCTAACCAAGTGGAATCACTAGATATTGGAGTTAAAATCTAAATTCAAAAGAATTATAATTTTATCCTTCATAGAAAAAAGTTAAACATTATACGATGGTACTTTTAAAAATGTTCTTTTATGAAAAAACTAGTTTTCAAGGGAGATGGGTAAAGAAGTGCAAACTGATTCCAAAATTTTGAAAAAAATATATTTAGAATCTACAAAAAAAATGTCATGAAATTCTAGTTTTCACCATCTTCAAATTCCTCACGGTTTAGCCACTATAGGTGCCCGAAAGTGAAGATTTAGTTAAAAAAAATTATTTCAGTGTCCAGTTTGGCCAAAACTTGTAAACCACTATTGTGGGATCACCCAGTGATTGACTTACTCATTAGTTTAGTAATTTGATTGATCGATTTGGTCATTGATGTAGTCGTTAATTTGATTGATTTGGTAGTGTCTAATTTAGTCGTTAATTTAGTCATTGAATGTTTTAAACTGGTCACTTATTCAGTCATTTTTTTATTCACTGATATATTCTTTCATTAATTTAGTCATATTTATTCACTAATTTCCGTCCATTGGTAGTGTATTTAGTCATTAATTTTAATCATCATTTTGATGAATTTGGTAGTTATTTAATTGTTTTTGTTCACTGATTTCTATCAACTGATAGGTATATTGATACATTACTTATTAATTACATAATCATTATATTTAGTCATATTTATTAACAATGATTTCTATTAGTTGGTAGTATATTTAGTCAATTGGTAGTTTATTTAATTTTTTTTGTTCCCTGATTTCTCCCTATAAGTGTTGGAAATGAAAAAATTCTTTAATTAAGGTTAAAATTTATAAAAAACAAAAAAAACATAATCAATCATTCATTTGCACATAATGAAATGACTATTAAGAAGGAAAAAAACTAAAATTTTATTGATAAAACGTGTTCTTATAACAGATACAAGAAAAAAATGTGTCTTGCTTTGCAAAATGTAGTGTTACAAAGTGTGTTTCTCAGTGCTGTGATTGAGAAAACTGATTTACAATGCCTTTTTTTTGGTTATGCAAGATATTAAAATTTTTGATGACAATTCTATGATGCAACTTATTTGCAACTGCACATACATTTATGTTGCACTCTCTGCAACTTTTCCTCTTCTCTACACCTTCTTATCTGCTCTTTGTTTACTTCTTTTTCTGCACCCCTATTCTATGTGTCTATAACTTACATAGCAACATATCCCCTCTCTATAATGCACCAGTTTGAATGAGTGGAACTAAAAAGAAAAGAGAAAAATATAATCAAGGGGTTTTACATTACATGTGTAGTAAGATTGAACATTCTTTGTTCTACTCACATAATGTACACCAAAATCATATTTTTGTGGTTTTTGTTTAGCTTCAACTTATTTAGGCTCTGTACATTCTCTATCTCCAACTTCACTCTCCACACTCTATTGTTGCTAACCCTTCTTTTTCTCTTCTACGCTTACAGATAACTCTCTATGATTTTTTTAAAATATTTTAGTGGCCACCGTGTGAAGGTCCCTAGTTTCTCTTTCAGAAGGACAACTCCATCTATTTTTTCTGCATGAGGAAGGGGTATGTTACTTGAGACCTATAAAATACATACATTTGCATCTCTTGTTCCTTTCAATTTGACGCCATGTACAATAGATAGTGACTGAATCTGCCCAATGCCCACAACACCATCATGTGGATCCAACACCTCAATTGTATCCCCTTCTTGGATTTTATCAATAAATTTCTACAAAAACAAAAAAAAAAACACATTATATTGAGATATAAAACACACATTATAATTTTTTTTTGACAACTGTATGTAATGTCTTATGTCTTGGAACAAATTAGTTTTTGTATGTTCTTATATAAAACACTCTATTACAACTAAGCTCTAAGCTTCCATATGTAAGTTATATGTTCTCCCTTAATTCCATAATTATGTATACTAGCTAATTACACTTCACAACTATTTGAACATCCAACTTCTATCAAATAGGTAATGATTACCCTTATTTGCATAATAAAACAACCATTACTTACTTGAATAGTACTTAATTGCATGTGGTTTCATAGCACTCACCTCGAGTTCAACATGAATACCACTATGAATATCATGTGCATTCCCATTGAGTTCATCATTATAAGCACTATCAATGTCATTGTAGACATTAATTTGTACAACTTTGCAGAGAGTTCTATTGATAGGGATTGTTTCTTTTTGTCCTTCTTTCATATACTTTCTTTGCATCATGTGGTTTAATCATCATGCAAAAATTAATATAAGTCGAGTAAAGAATGCAAAAGCTATAATTTTTTTTCCAAAAGAACATTTTGAGCATGAAGAATGACAAAAAATTATGACAGATAACTAACAACTATTGTATTAATTACCTCAACTTCAGGACAACTAAGATGATTGTGCTAGACGTTCTTGTCCACTTCATCACTATCAATATTGGTAGCTCTGTTGACACCCTAAAGGAATTTTTCTTTTCCTGTTGCTTTAAAAAGAAAAAATTGTATGTGGTTTAACCATCATATAAAAAAATATACAAAGCATCCAATAGTCAAGTAAAGAATGCAAGCTATAAATTTGTCCAAAAGAACATTTTCTAGATCACTCCAACAATAAAGAAACTAGGTTGGATTCTCCTATGCTCAGATTTCAATAATCTACATATTTAGAGGAATTTGTATATAGAACTATCAAACAAGAAGAAATGAGATCAATAGAGCCTCTTACCTCATCTGAATCCATGGATTTATGCTCATTCCATGGAAAAACCATAGGGTTAACAGTTTCAACCAACTACAAAACTTGGTGAATGAGACCTAATATGCAACTCATTACCTTTTGGTACCCTTGTTCATATGAGTTGACATGATCTAGAGAGGCTCCTATTGGGCATTGAACAGATGGCTATGAAATCTCTATTGATGAACTAGATTTCAACTTCATCATACTCTTAGATTTACTAGAATCTAATGCTTCCATATAATTGATAAGATCTTCTGCACCTGCTTCTCTATTACTGTTTTCCACCTAGAATACAATGTCAATTTCAAACTATAGCTAGTTCAATAAAGAATTGAAATAAATATAACAATGTAAATTTAACCAAAAATCCATACACTTATTGCAAATTTTTTTATTTTGGCATGGAACCCACCTCGACCAAATGTATAACCATCCCTCACATTATCTCTTGCTCTCTTGCTTTTGTTACTCTTTACCAAATATTTTTCGAAATGCATACTTTCTGTCAATTCCTCCCACTCTTTGGGAGATAGACTGGAGTCAAACCTATCTTTTCCCAACATGATAGTTTTTCTCCACATGTATCTATAATTGTTAATCGAAACTCTCATCCTTTGCTTGTAATATTTTCTAGAGATTTGTCCACTAGTAGTCTCAAAAGCATTTTCCCTTTTTCATAACATTTTCCACAGATCATGGATTTTTCTCTGCAAAATTTGATTTGCAAATATCCAAATGGGCCCTACATCTTACACCCAACTTGATGGTCCACTTTGCAGCATTTGGCCCAATGGGCTCACCATCTCTTGATACTTCAACGAAGAATGGCTTCTTTCCTTCTAATTTTCTTTCTTTTGCATTCTTCTCAGTAGATGTATACAAATATTGACTCAATCTTTGTCTTTTCACAAAAGCATCCACATCTTCTATGAAATTAACACTACCACTATTTTTGGCTAATCCACTAGAGTTCCATCAAATTTTCTAGATACACTAGGTGCACTTTGAGGCACAACAGATGCAAGCAGTCTCTCTTCATGACTTTCATTAATCAAAACATCATGCTCCTTGGCCACATCAGGTGTGGCATGAGTAGGTAGATCAATACCAGTCTCCGTGGATTCCATATTATTAAACACATCCTTTAATGTTGAAAAAAAACATCTGTAGACCTATTGTTCCTTTGCGCTGATGTTTTTCAATAATCTCTCTTAGACTTAGTCCTAAGAGATCATCACAATGTTATGCATCACCATGTGCTATATCAGGTTGCACATCACCATGTGCTATATTAGGTTGCACATCACCATGTGCTATATCAGGCTACACATCACCATGTGCTATATTAGGTTGCACATCACCATGTGCTATACTAGGATGCACATGATCACAACTATCATTTTCACCAACTGCATTTATTGAATCACAAAAGTGTTGGCTTGTACGAGATAGTGACATGGTATCTTTTTTCCTTTTGTTTTTTCTCCGCAATTTATTTACACTATTTTTGTTGCCTATAAAATAAAAAAATATCATATTATGTCTTATATACATAAAGCTCTTGCTTGTAAAATTTGATTAAACACTATTAAACAAATAATATACTACTTAGTGGATTTACAACTTTCCTTTTCAAACACAGATTCAAAAAATATTCATTATTCTTGGCCACTTTTTCAATACACGCACACTCATATTTTGTCTCTAGAATTTGAACATTATGATCACTATCATCTAATTTGTATCTTAGAGTCCTTGTCTTCATTTCCTAAAGTACAAATAAACAATAATGTTTAAGTCAACAAATTGAATTAGTAAGACTTTATTGAGTTCATAAGTTGATAACTGTTGACTTTCCAATCCACTGATAACTGCAAATGGAAACTTAAAATAGAATTTAGTTTACAGATTAAAAACAATTTGTAGTCAATATCCAAGAAGATGTTTACAATTATAGGTATCAGAAATTTTTTTCCTTAGGGATATATTCACAAGAAAAGAACTCATAAAAACATAACACAAGGAGGATGAAGGAAAAAGATAGTCTAGTTCATCATGAGGTGTGTTAGAATCTTAAAAAAATTCGTAGTTCCATCATCACAATTAACCTTAAGATCCATGACCCGAGCCTTGACCCTTATATTCCTTTTTATTTTTTATTGAACATATAAATTTTTTAGGTCTAACTAACACTAAAAGACCTATACAAAGAAAGAAATTCATCATATATATACATAAGCAAAAACATGTTTAACTAAAGACATTCCAAATCCCTTAATAGTCTCTTACCGCGATCCCGTAGTAGTAATCTGAACCCTTGGTGGGATGGTGGTGTGTAATAGACAACATGAAGATGTTTACTGCCATATCATGGACGTATTAGGATGAGGACTTGGTTGGGAAATATGAGAGAATTTAAATACATCATAAACCACCATACCCAAGAAGGAAAAATGAAGGGTGTGGTATAGCGGGGAATAACTTGCCATCCCTCGAGGAATATCATAAAGGAATGTGGTAGGGAAGTTTGAACTGCTATACCACATAAGGATGTGATGAAGCATGTGGTATGGTGGTAACCGTTAATGTAAACTGCAATACCACACGTTAAACAAGTCAAGCTTGCGGTATAGAGGTAAGGATCATACTACCCCATGGTGAACTGAAAAGAAGCATGCAGTATAGCAGTTTATACCCCTCTATCTCATGGCAGTTATATAAAATGGTGGCAATAGAGTGGTATTAAATGCATGCATCACATCACCTATTTGATCTTGTATAATAAATAGTGTATGCTCAAACTCAAACTACGAGTAAAATATTTGGCATAAGGTTGATATTAATGTTGACATGACTTAGCTCAGAAGCCATTAAACCAAGAATTTGACATTCTCTTTGCACTCATTTTCAAAAAATGTCATACGAGGAGCTGGGAGTTTAAGGAGGTTAAGCTCAACAACTATCATAACCAGGTAAGTGCACAAAACTCTTGTGAATTAAGTTTTACAAGTACAACATTGTTTGGAATTCTGCATTTCAGAAGTATAGGAGAAGTAAGATAGTTAAACTATGAATTAATTTTTACGAGTACAAGATTGTTTGGAATTCTACATTTCATATACACTAGGAGAAGTAAGATAGTTAAACATCATGCCACCCAAGAAGAAATAACTTGAAACTAAAAAGGACATCATGCCGCCCAAGAAGAAAGAACGTCAAACTAAAAATAAAGAATTTAAGGTTAAAAAGAGGTCATTACACCAATCTATCATGGATATACTCCCTAAATCAATTCAGAGAGGATTTAATAATGTTTTTAATGATGTGGCTCACAGTTGTAGAGATTCCCTTATCCCTATCTCCAGGTGGGAACTATTCTGGTACTTTTATGACAAAACTAAGGGCAAGATTCCGGTGTCAAATCTATGGGAATTAGATTTGGCCAAGTTAATTGTCCCAAATGTTTTTATAGATGTAGATTTCACCAGAGTATTGACTCAAAGTTATCATCCTACTAATAGGTTTGTGATATTTACAAGTGGTTCACCATTAGGTGTGTTGACTAAAGTGCCCATCATTGAATATTTTGACCTAAACAAACAAGCCCTGACTAAAATTGATTTGCAAAGAAATAAAGAAGAATATACTAGATTGAGGAAAACCCATAAAAGTGATGAATTTCCCATTTGCATGAAAATGAGTGTGAACAACAGGGTGATTCCTATATCCCCTTCTACTACTGAACCATTTGAAGTCTCATATTTCCAATACTATTTCAAGAACACCTACTTTGCTTTCCATCATGTACTCGGGATAGATGAAGAAGAGTGGATTCTAGTTAGTTTAATGATCATGTCTATGAGGATCCAAAGCCTTAAGACGAACATTGAATATGATTTTTCCTCATATCTTGAGAAAGCATTGCATGAAGAATTTCTACAAGTCAGGGAAAATAGAGCCCCCATAACATTCAGGCAATATTCTTTTCTCTACCGCCTTATCTTTTCTTTTCCTTTCACTTTTGACTTGTGTTTTCCTTTTGGGGATGACACCCTATGTCTCCTCCATGTTGACCAATAAGTTTTTTCATTTTTTTTTCACTCTTTGTGTGTCATTCTTCTATTTCTATATGTATTTGGGGAATGATGATAGTTCTGAGCTCTCGAATATCATTGTAGCAAAGATAGATACTCACCCCAAATCCATAGATCCCTTATGTGTTTCTATGGGGGAGCCCTCTTTTCCTTTTTCCTTTTTGGGTACTTTAAAGTAATCTCTCACAACATGGTGTTAGAAATTTCTTTAAAGTGGGGGCATACATTGGCATTATTTTGGCATTATTCCATGTTCCTTGATGTGATTTTCTTACTTCATGTGATGTGTTTTTCTCTTTTTGGTGACATTGGGAGTAATATCCTTCAAAATCTTGATCTATCTTAGAATATTACATTCCTCTTAGTGGTGATGCGATGCACTACATTCCCTAAGTTGTGAATATTTTATCCTTTGATTGGTCCTCTCTTGGAGACATTAGGAACAATTTCCCGTAAGATTAAGACCTCACATGAACTAAGAAAAATCCCTTCAAACATCTCTTTTTTATTGCATTTTATTTTTCTACCTTATTAAAGTCATGGAGGTATATCTTTGATATGGTTCCCCTTGTTAGAAAACAATGATCTACTAAGAGGGGGGTGAATCAGTAGATACTCAAAATTTCGCTCTTAAAACCTTTAGTGCATATTACTTCCTGTTGAGGGTTAAAACAACACAACATTAAAAAAAATATTACTATTCTATTTCTCCTGAAAAATAAAGACAACACATGGTAATCGAACTCCCAAGGTCCTCATAATTGGTTATCAATTATGCTGATGCCACTCAATGGTTAATATAATTGTAATGTGCAAGAGGCCTTTGCTGGTAACAAGGAATAGAACTGCATGCAATCAACTAATCTATATTTGGGGGGTTTAAATAAAGATAAAAAGATAGATCAGAGCCTTAAAATAGAAGAACATGAATGAAATTTCTTAATATCTAGACATGCATATCAATAATGAGTGTTCATTCACCTAACCACAACCACAAAAAGATACAATCCATAGAATAAACTACACAACTACATACATCCATAGTGCTAATTCAATACCATCACTATTCACTAAACTTTACTTCAAAACAGATCATTCACTCATCATTAAACATAGATCAAATAGACATAACAATAACTTCATTCATAGATAACCCAATGAGATAATATTAAATTTAGTTTCCTCTATTGATTCTCATCAAATAGAAAAAAATTAGGCATAGCAAAATCACTAAAATGCAGATTGATCATGCATCATTAACCTTATCAAAATTGGTCCAAGCTTAACAACATACAAATCTATAAAAACTCTAACACGTAACCACGTTCAATTGAACTTTTTTAGTATCTTTGCTAACAAACATAAAATCCTAAAACTCATCACTATTCACTATCATCAGGTGGCTTATCTTCCTTCAATTAGCTCACCTTTACAAAATAGGACCAAATAGTACATATAGATGCCACATGCACAAGTTCCTCTCAATCATCAATTTAGATCCACCAATTGAGGAGCAAAAATTGAACCAAAAGACTAGACTCCTAATCTTGAGTTAGAAAGGTGGAGTACAATGTTACACAAATTATGACATCCAAAGAAGAAGGTTGAACTAAGGAAGGGAACCAGAGTTGAGTCCACATCAAAGCCTTGCAAAAGAGGAGAGAAAGGGATGTTGTGTCCAACGAAGAGAGCCAACTCACTTATGTGTTTCATGCTTAAGGGTGTACTCATCAAAATTGGAAAACACTTGTTGAAGGACATTAGAATCAGGCCCATCCAACCAATAATATTCAAATTTAATTCTTTTTAATTCTACTAAAGCCAATCCATGTACTTCCTTTAATTTAATTATTTCCCTTTTAGCAGCCTTCACTTCTTCTCTGATGTCCATGAACCTGTCCAATCACAAGTCCTCTTCATCATCTCCTTTCTGTAGGGCTTTTGATGTGGACTCAACTTCAGTTCCCTTCCTTAGTTCCACCTTCTTCTTTGGATGTCAAAATTTGTGCAACATTGTACTCCAGCTTTCTAACTCAAGATTAGGAGTCTAGTATTTTGGTTTAATTCTAGCTCCTTAATTGGTGGATCTAAATTGATGATTGAGAGGAACTCGTGCATGTGGCATCTATATGTACTATTTGGTCTTATTTTGTAAAGGTCGGCTAATTGAAGGAAGATAAGCCACTTCATGATAATGAATACTGATGATTTCTTGGATTTTATGTTTGTTAGCAAAGATACTAAAAAAGTTCAATTGAACTTGGTTACATGTTATAGTTTTTGTGTGTATGAAATATTGGATTAATTAAATAGAAATCAAACACATGTTAATAAGAAATTAAATCGAAAAGCTGAAAAGAAACAAAACAATGCAAACCGTAATCGCAGCTTCTCGAAACTGTCTTATCCTCCTCTAACTTCAGCGTTTTGTTGTTTTTCAAATGGCTCTCAGACCAGCAGATCCAACTCAACAAAAAGACAACATGAAGAACGAGATATGAAATGCATATTATGCGAAATGCAAATCTATGCTAATATGAAAGTATGGATGTGATGCTGAAAATGATATAAATGCATAGGTTGATTGCATGAACGTAGGTATGTGTAGGCAAGTGCATGCGTGTGAATGTGGCTGATTAACCAAGGCTTGGATTTGCACAGGATTTTATAGAGTTTTCAAATGGGTTTGATTGGATAAATCGATCAATGGTCCAGATTAAGCTTGTTTCGAACGGACGGCGGGAGATCTTCGAAAGTGGAAGAGAAGGATGGAAGGTTTCCCTTTTCTTTCAATTTTGTCATTGAGTTTCGAAGGGAAACTTCCATTTCGAAAGATGAGATAGAATTTGGAAGGGTGAGTTAGCGTGAGTTAGAAATTAAATAAAATAAATTTATTTAATTTAAAAGTCGAGATGAAAATGGAAACCCACATAATTAAATAACTCATATTTAATTATGTTTAAAATGAAATTAGAGTCAGGAATATTAAATAAGATATTTAATATTTAATTTAATTCAGATATGGGATGGAGAATATTCCATTATTCAAATATTTAAAAATATTTAAACTTTAGAACCAAATGATAATTAAATATAAATAAATTATACAAATTTATTTAATTTAATCAAGCGGAGGGTAGAAATGTTAGTAATTAAATAAAATTAATTATTTAATTTAAGGTAGAAGAATTTAGAAGATGAACGATATAACTAAATAACTAAATTTATTTATATGTAGATGACTTTAGAGGAATTAATTAAATAAATCATATTTAATTAATTAACAAGCTTAATCATGACCAATTTTAGACATATACATTTTGCCCCTCTTTGAAGTAATGTGTAAAACACATTGCTTCAAAGAAAATAAGAATTTTTTCCCTAATGTACTTTCGATATTCTTGCTGATGATGCCCCCTCGGGAGGTAAATCATGGATGAGAGGAAAGTGGTTTAGCTCGCGACAGAAAAGAAATGTCCATTATGAAAATAAAGTCCCATTTTACCCTTGTTTTGACCTTTAAGAGGTAAAAGGTTGAAAAAGACAAGTCATTTGCACTGTTGAGCTTTGGTGAAAACTGTAGCTGTGAAAGCGACATTGCGACATGGAGATTCTGTATCATCGCCACCGATTTGAGAGATCACGTAGATATCAGAGGCCAGCTGCTTATGGACCACTGGTGAGTCGATCGATCCTCCTATGCTTTCGAATTTTTTTGTTTGGATCGAAATTTTCATGATTTTCTGCGGTTTCTGTTTTAAAATTTTATGTTTGTGCGCATATAGCAATGTTTAGGCGCTTTCGAAAAAAACAGGCATGCATATAGTAGAAACAAATGCACATAGGGCATAGATATTAAAATGTTTAGAAAAACTAGTGTAGCGCATCCCATAAAAACTAGCGCGCATAGGGCAAGTTTGAAAATTTTAGGGATAGAGCGCATATAGGGAAAACAGACGCGCATACAGGAAAGCGCGCATCCAACAAAAATAGTGGCACATAGGATGAGAAAAGTGGCGCATACAGGAAAACGCGCATAGGGAGTCTATTTAAGCACATCCTGTAAAAAGAACGGCGCATATGGGATTTAGCGCATCTTGTCAAAAGAATGGCGCATAGGGGAAAATAGGCAGAATTGATGTGTTGATGAAAATGATGATGTGTATTTATTTGGTCAATAGATAGGTAAAATGTCATGTCATCATGCTGATATGGGTAAAAATGATAGAAAAATCGAATGATTGATTGATAACTTTGCTTCCTAGGGTAGAAAACAAAGAGTAGATTGAACTGATATGACTTCTGATAAATTTGCTTCCTGCGATAGAAAAAAAAAAATAGTAATTGATGGTAGGATAGATGTGATATGATATCCAGCTTGATAGAGTTGATTTGATTTGATTGATAGAGCTGATTGTGTGATATGGGTCATTGATTTGCTGCATTGATAGATATGAGCCGTTGATATGGGTCTGATATAGTTCATTGATAGATATGAGTCTGATTTGATATTGTGTGAATATTTGATATAAGTCTAATGGATGATCTTTGTAATGAAAAATAAGAGGTTTTCAAAAACCTTCAAATTAGAGAGCGACACTCAGCAGGATGGGATAGGATCCCTGAGTTGACTCCTGCTGACAGAGCATTGATTGATGCATGCATTTTGAGACCCTTGTTGGCGATGCCGCCGATTAGGGTCAACAGAGGATTGTTGACAGCACTTGCAGAGCGATGGCATTTGGAGCACAACACCTTTCACATGCCGACCGGTGAGGTGTGACAATGACTGAGGATGTGTATAGGATCCTAGGTATTCCAGTTGTCGGAGCCCTTGTGTATTACGATCATAAGGAGCTTGGGGGTACAGATGCCTTAAGGAGAGTGTACGAAGAGATAGATAGCCAGGTACTAGGTACCGTGGGCAGACTTTCACGGATATCCAGCCTTACCAGCAGTTTTGGGTGCTTTCATCGAAGGTCTCCTTTGTCCGGATCACTGGGCAAAGGGATTGTCAGTGGGCTTGGCAGGATTCTAGAGCAGATGATACTACAGCCGAGGAGATATGCATGGGGGAGCTGCATGCTAGCCCATCTCTATCACGATTTACACCAGGTGGTCTACAGAGGATCGTCCAGTTTATCTTGTGGGGTTACGCTACTACAGATCTGGGCATGGGAGCATTTCGCTGTGACAAGGCCGGCATGTCTCAGAGTGAGGCCACCAGGCAGGCCGTATATCTATATGTATGCCGCGTTCCTTACCCAGCCCAAGCTAGGCAAGGTAGATTATTGGAGACGACTTCTAGACGACATAGATATAGTCATATGGCAACCATATTTGTATTGTGAGCCATGGGCGACTAATGATATAGAGATGCCCTATGTCTGTATTCCGCGGTTCCTGATAGGGAGGACTCCCTTCATTTTGGAGAGATTTTTGGCATTGCGGGTGCAGAGGCAGTTCGGATTTACACAGGGGATGCCTCAGGGGGTTGCACATTACGTCTAGAGTAGAGATGAGGCTGGATGGGGGTCGTGTATTTTGTATCAGGCTGCCTACACAGAGTTCATGGCATTGGCACCTGAGGCATGGGTTAACAGACGAGACATTGTGGATGTTGGGATGTCTGATGAGTATGCTACCTATTTCCATACGCATCCATTTCCATGATTTACTAGCCCGGATGAGCCAGCGCCTATTTTGATAGTACCGCAGCCCGGGGCAGGTGGACAGGAGGATGTGGCCGGCGGTGAGCAGGGAGCAGTCAGACGAGAGGAGGTGGAGAGCGGGGACGAGGAGGATGGCTCAGATGATGATGATGATGGTGGGGATGATGGTGGAGAGGGGGGACATGTGCTGGGGAGGTCGGGACTGGATATCTTGAGGGGTGTTCAGCTTATGTGGCGACCGAGGATAGGGATAGGATGACGGACAGTGATCTGGATGGCATCCTCCTCGCAGCAGGGATAGATCTCCACACTTCAGGCTCAGGTGCAGACATTGCAGGGGTAGCAGGGTCAGCTACAGGGTCAGCTGTCACAGGCGCAGGCTATTATCGTGCAGCTATAGGCATAGCTCGCACAGGCACAGGCACAAGTACAGGTACAGGCACCTGCCCCAGACCCACAGTTAGCTCAGGTGATCGCAGAGAGGGATATTTTCAGGCGACGGGCAGTAGAGGCTGAGGGCGTGGCTCAGAGACTGATGGGTACTATAGATAGTGTGTCACTACGAGATGCCATTGCAGAGGGTATGGAGATGGCTAGGGAGGCTGAGTACTACAGGGTGAGGTATGAGGAACTATGCCCTCCAGAGCGCAGAGAGCCATACCCACGATCCCACAACAGGACTCGGAGCAGATCACAGACACATACCCAGAGCAGGGGAGTGACAGGGCCACGACAGGACCCAGATGCAGGCACTAGTGGCAAACCACCTCCCTCTGGACCAGCACCATCAGGAGCATCGACCAGTTATACTTTATGATGTATAGCATTTTTGGAGCATGTATATACCATTTCTGATCATATTTGATGTATTGGAAATTGTAGTTTCATTAGACATTTGGACATTTGTATCATTTTTTATGAGTGATGATATGGAGCGGCGATGATTATTTTGATGATGATGTGATGTGAAATTTCATGAGTGGATAAAATGTTATGACATGGGATGATAGGAATACTTCTATGAAATAGTGATGTATAAATAGTGATGTATGAAAAAATGATATGTGATGAAATGTAAAAAGAGAATGATATTGATAATGGTAAAGAAAATGATGAAATGATAAGGTTAGATGACAATGCAATATTAAATGATGATGAAAATGAAATGAGAAATGATAATGAAATACTAAATGATAATGATAATGCAATATTAAATGATGATGAAAATGAAATGATAAATGAATGAATGATAAATGAATGAAATGAAATGACTATAGTGAAATGATAATGAAATATTAAATGATAATGATAATGGATATGAAAATGAGATGATAAATGAATGAATGATAAATGAATGAAATGAAATGACTATAATGAAATGATAATGAAATATTAAATGATAATGATAATGGATATGAAAATGAGATGATAAATGAATGAATGATAAATGAATGAAATGAAATGACTATAATGAAATGATAATGAAATATTAAATGATAATGATAATGGATATGAAAATGAGATGATAAATGAATGAATGATAAATGAATGAAATGAAATGACTATAATGAAATGATAATGAAAATGAGAATAAAATAAATGATAAAGGTAACGAAAAATGAGTAAAAATGAATGGAAAGATGATAATGGTAATGAATCATATATGAAACGAATATGAGTGATAATGGTAATGTGATGATTTGAATGATAATGATAATGAAAATAAACTGAAATGAATGAAATAATATAATGATTAAGATGATACCTAATGAAATGAGGAAATGATAATGTTAATGAAAAAGCAATGATAAGATGATAATACTAATGAAAATGCAATGATAAGATGATAATGCTAATGCAATGATGATGATAATGAAAATGCAATGATAAGATGATAATGAAAATGCAATGATGAGATGATAATGAAAATGCAATGATGAGATGATAATGCTACAAATGTTTGTATTGGCCTCCACAAATAGTCCAAAGAAATATGATAGCGGTTGACCGTTCGAAAACTCTCGACGCAAATCCAATATGCAGTTATGACCTAAAATGAAAATGCCACTAAATGAAACGACCATTTTGTTGAGCCTTTTAGTGAACCTGCTTAAATCATCATAGAGTGTTTGAAAATGTTGAAAGTGTGTACAAGCATCAGAGGGGGAATTAGCACCAATGATGACCTGAGTACAACTTTCATGAGTTTTGATATAGCAAGTGAATACAAGCATCTAGGTATAATTGAACCAAGATGACCTGAGTATTTCTTGCATAAACAGACAAAGACTAACCATTATCTGATGCAAATTTGGAACTGTCCTCAATGATAAACTTTGGAAATCATGTCTCGCGACATACTTGCAACAGATAAATGATTAACCTCAAGACAACAGACAAAGAAAAATCATCCTCTTTCCTTGCCACTCTAGTTCAGTACATCATCGAGTGTGCTCCAGAGAAATGATGTCGAAAAATAAACAACCATTGTTCAACAAATGAAATATTGTGATTCCAAATATTATTTCAGATTAGAGATCATCCAGATATGAGTCATGGTAAGGTATGCAACTGAAAGCCACTGTGATATGGATCAATGGTTAATTGCTTTGTTTTGCGTGATTGGTTTTGATGTCATTGTCTTATTGTTTTGGGAAGATCTGAAAGTTGATTGCCCCCAGTATGTCCATATTTTCCCTTGGTATCAATACAACTTGCTGAAATGCATATGTTCAATAATCAAACCATGGTAAGACGTTATCACTCAAGGCAAATGATGGCATGGTGCTGGTGTGACCCTAAGATGATGGAAAAAAAAGATGCGTGAAAAATGAAGACTAAGCAGTTAAGTGCAGAACATGAACTAATAGATGGAGAGCTACAAATAGCGTCTGTTTGCCAGATTTTCACTATTTGTTTTTATTGCATTTTTCTTGTCAATAGACTGCCTGTTTGCCAGGTTTTCACCCTATGACGGTTTTTTTTTTTTTTTTCTTTTTAGGACTTTTTCAGATTTTTTGGATTTCTTCAGGACTTTTTCTGAATTTTTTGGATTTCTTCAGGACTTTTTCTAATTTTTTTGGATTTCTTCCAGACTTTTTCTGATTTTGATAACTGTCTTAGACATAATACTTTTTCAAATGCATGCTGTTGATAGGCTCATCAAACAGGTCCCCTTCTGGCGTTGATAGCTTGTAGGCTCCTAACCCATAGACTGCGATAACCACATAAGGACCTAGCCAATTTGGCTCAAACTTTCCTTTCTTCTCTCTGTCTTGTTGATTGCGTGGATTCTCTTTCAGAACAAGATCACCCACTTGAAAGGTACGTGGATTTACTTTGTGATTGTAGCTGCGAGACATCATTTGTTAATATGCTTTTAGATGATCAATTGCTCTTTGTCTCTTCTCATCTATGAGTTCCAATCCTTGGAGTCGGGAAACTCGATATTCATCATCTGTTGTAAGGCCTTTCAATGATACTCTGAGTGAGGGAATCTCCACTTCTAAGGGCAATATGGCCTCTGCTCCATAGACAAGAGCAAATGGTGTTGCTTCTGTTGGTGTACGGATACTGGTTCGGTAGGCCCATAGAGCAGGATTGAGTTGAACATGCCAATCCTTCCCTGAAGTATTCATAGTCTTCTTCAAGATTTTCAATATTGTTTTATTCGAGGCCTCTGCTTGGCCATTCCCTTGTGGATAGTAAGGTGTTGAGTATCTATGTTGTATGTGAAATCTTTCACAAAGTTCATCAACATCCTGATTTTTGAATGGATGTCCATTATATGTAATAATGGAGTTGGGAATGCCATACCGACAAATGATATAGTTGAGTATGAATGATGATATTTGTTTGTCGGTGACTTTAGTAAGAGGGACTGCCTCAATCCACTTGGTAAAATACTCTGTTGCTGTGATGATGAATTTATGACCATTTGAGGAAGAAGGATGAATTTTTCCCACTAGATCTAAACCCCATTGAGAAAATGGCCAGGTTGGTGTGAACGGTTGAAGTTTCTATGCAGGAGCATGAATGAGATTGCCATGAATCTGACATTTTGAACATGTTTTCACAAAAGTGAATGATTCCCTCTCCATCGTAGGCCAGTAGTAACCCATTCTAATCAATTTTTTTGGATAAGGTTAGTCCACTCGAATGAGTACCACATATACCACCATGAACTTCTTGTAAAGCTTTGTCAGATTCCTCGCGTTCAAGACATCAAAGTAAAGTACCATCAAGACCACGGTGATAAAGGGTGTCAGCGATGAGGGTATAGCGATCGGATTGGCGGATAAAGTTGCGTTTTTGGTTACGAGATAAATCGAGTGGTAAAATGTCATCTTTGAGGTAGGCATAAATTTTTCCGTACCAAGGCGAATCGGATCCTACCAAATGACAAATGATTTGGCTTTCAGGGGCATCATATGCAGGTGTAAATGATTGTTCCACCAGAAATTCATAACGATTTTGAGTTTCTGGGAGTTGTAACAATGATGCGATTGTGGCCATGGCGTCAGCTGCTTTGTTATCAATCCTTGGAATTTGTGTAAATTTAATGTCCACAAAGTATTTCTTGAAATCATCAACCATCTTTTTATATGGTAATAGTTTCTCATCTTTAGTTTGATAATCATCATTGATTTGATAGATGACCAACTGTGAATCACCATACACCTGTAGTTCTATAATTCTCCATTCCAGTGCTATTTTGAGTCCAGTGATTAATGCTTCATATTCAGCTATGTTGTTGGTGCATGGAAACATTAGCTGATATGATCTAGGAATAGTGTGTCCTTGAGGGGTGACGAAAAGTATGCTTGCCCCCGATCCATGTTGAGTGAAAAAACCATCAAAATATAGAGACTATGTTTGTTTAGATTCTACAGTGAAGACATCGGCATCTGGAAATTCAATGTGCAGAGGATGATCTGTTTGTAATGGCGCTTCAGCTAGTTGATCAGCTATAACTTGTCCTTTGATGGCCTTGCGATCAACATAATGTATGTCAAACTCACTTAGAATCATTACCCACTTTGCTAACCTTCCTGTTAATGATGCTTTGCTTAACAAATACTTAAGTGGATCAATTTTTGACACCAGATTGATCGTATGGGTTAGCATGTAGTGCCGAAACTTCTGCGAAGCAAAAACTACTGCCAGACAAGTCTTCTCAATAGAAGTGTAGTTGATCTCATGACTTGTTAGTGTTCTACTGATGTAGTAGATTGCACATTCCTTTCCTGTAGTGTCTTCTTGTGCTAGTAGTGCCCCCAGGGAGTTCTCTGTTGCAGCAATGTATAAGATGAGTGGTTTGTCTGGATTTGGTGATACGAGAACTGGTGGAGTCATTAGATATTCTTTTATTTTTTGAAAAGCCAATTCACATTTGTTATCCCACTTGAAAGGAACATTTGTATGCAGTAGATGTGTGAAAGGTAAACTTTTGTCGGCCAATTGTGCAATGAACCTCCGTATAGATTGAAGTCGTCCTTGTAGTGATCTTAACTGACTGATGTTCTTTGGTGGAGGCATTTCCATAATTGCTTGAACTTTTGTTGGATCTACTTCAATTCCCTTTTCTGAAACAATGTACCCCAAGAGTTTTCCAGATTTGACCCAAAAAACACATTTCTTAGGGTTAAGACGAACTTTGAATTTCTCTAATCTTGCAAATATTTTGGACAATACTTCAAGATGTCCTTCTCTGGTGTATGATTTTTCTAGTATTTCATCCACATAATCTTCCATGAAACCATGCATCATGTCATGAAAGATTGTAATCATGGCTCTTTGGTAGGTAGCTATAGCATTCTTCAGACCAAAAGGCATGGCGTTCCAACAATAAGTTCCCCATGGACACGTGAAAGTTGTTTTCTCTTGATCTTCAGGTGCAATCTTGATTTGGTTATATCCAGAAAAACCATCCATTAATGAATACATGGCATGGCTAGCTGTCAGATCAACTATGGTGTCAATATTTGGTAATGGGAAGTCAACCTTAGGACATGCTTTGTTGAGATCTCTAAAATCTGTGCATATTCTGACAGTTTTATCTAGTTTGGATACAGGTACGATGTTGGAGATCCATTCTCCATAGTCGATTGGTCTGATGAAGCCCACATCAAGAAGTTTTCTCAGTTCTTCTTTAACTAATAATGCAACATGAGGGTGCATTTTTCTGAGTTTTTGTTTTACCGACTTGGCCCCTGGTTTGATAGACAAATGATGCATGATAAGATCAGGATCAAGACCAGGCATGTCAGCATAAGACCATGCAAAATTGACCTAATTTTCTTTCAGGAATTCCATGAATTCTGGTATTTCTTTTTCAGTCATTGATGCAGCTAGCTATAAAATTCTTGGTTTGTTTGAAGTCTCAAGATCGACAGCATTTGTAGGCTCAATTAGAATAGGCGATCATTCATGGTAGTGCTCCGGAAGAGTGTCAATATACCCATTGTCTGGTGCCTCAAAGAGGTTTTCACCATCAGATACGCTCTTTATTTTATCTTTTGTTTGATCTAATACTGCCAGATTCTGGTTTTCACCATTAGATCTTTCTTTTTTGTTTTTACTTTTGCAGCTGAGAGACTTGACACTCTCCTGATCAAAAACTTTATGTCAAAAATCACTGGTGGAACAATCATTTGTATCTTCTGCAAAAAGGAAGTTTACAATAGCTTCATCACTTGGAAACATGGGTATGTTAATAGATTTCGTAAAATCCCAATCAATGAGGTCAGGATGAATTAAAGGTAGAGGATCGTCAGGTTGTGTGAGATCGGCTATGGTTAAGGTCATAACAGAGTAGTTTGTAGGATCTGAGGTATAAGGTAGATCAATGATGATACTGTCCCCATGATAGTCTTGTTCATTTAGATCTAATTCAGTATCACTAGAATCATAATCGATTTGTGGTTCAAATTCTTGCGGTTGGGACCCTGAACCTTGTCCTTCAATTAGAGTTGGGGCATATTGGTGTATTACATCAACCTCTTTGTCCCTCCAAAATTCATCATTGTAAATGGTGTCCCATTCATATTCAGCAGAGTCTATGTCAGAATTGTTGTCTAGGAAGTTCTGAACTATTGTCAAACATGCTTCCTGTGAATCTGAGCCTTCTTGCAATGTAAAGACAGTGTCATGTTTGGATGTGCTTTCTTTGGAGTGAGTATCGTAACCCAATCCAGTTTTCTCTTTTGCAGCAAGTCCGCGGAGGTGAATGGGTTCAACTACTCCTTCCTTCCTTTTTCCGATAGGTCCTTCATCATAACCCATCTTTTGCATGATTGAATACCCCTTTCCATACTTGTCTGTGGGTAATTTGACATTAGAGACTGCTTCATCTTCATCTTTATAGAGCCAATTTAGAATTTCCATATCCTCAGGGTCTTCCATGGGGAATTTTTTTTTGATGAATTTCCCATTAAATTTTGTGATTGGCTCTATTGGTGTTGGCTTTGATGTTGATGCTGCTGATACTTGATGTTCCCTGATAGATGGCTGCCCATATGATCAGGGTGATGTAGGTAAATTGGCAAGGCAAAGAGAGTATTCTCCAACTCCATGATCCTTGAATTTCAACTTTTTGTCAAAATTATTAGTCAATTGACTAATTTCTGTGTCAATTTTTAGAGAAGTACTAGCATGAGCTTCTCGATTATTAGGGACCAAAGTATCTTGACTGACTTTTATGTTGGCACAAGTTTGAATGTTGGAATTATCAGCAGGTATCATGATTTCTTTCCCATCATAAGGAAACTTGAGACATTGATGATAAGTTGATGGGATGGCTTGCATTTCATGGATCCAAGGACGGCCCAACAAGATGTTATATGCAAGATCACGGTCCAGTACTTGAAAAAAAGTATTCTTTATAATAGGGCCCACTCTGATCGGCAGCATGATTAGACCTTTAGATGCTCTTTCTTCATCATCATAAGCCTTTATGGTAATCTTTCTTCTAAAATCAATGGAGTCTTCAGAAAATCCTAAGGCTTTGACCAACTTCAAGGTACAAATGTTCAAACCAGCACCTCCATCTATTAGAACTTGTCTGATGCGAAACTTGTGAACCATGAATTCTAAGTACAAAGAGGAGTTATGGGGATGAGTTATGGAAACGTCATCTTTATCAGAGAATGAAAGACAAGTGGGTGAGGACAAATGTCCTACCATGGCTTGAAATTGATTTACATCCAGTTCAGTAGATACATTAGTTTAAACGAGGGATTTGTCTAGAATTTCCTTATGGGCTGGGGAAATATTTAATAGTTCCAGAATGGAAATTTGAGCTGGGGTTTTTCGAAGTTGGTTAACCAAATCGTATTTATGTTGAGGTGGAGGTTCAGTGGATTTTGAAGAGGTGCCCTTTAAGACAACTTTGGCTTGCACTCTTGTTGTTGCGTTGACTTCTCTATATTCCACCTTCTTGTTGACTTTAATGACATTTACCCACTCGTCGTCTGCGTATAGATGGTTGATTATATGATCATCATTGATATGATTCACATTTTTTTCAGAAGATTCACCCTTTTGATAATTAGGCAATGGATTGCGAAATGCTTGGTGATCTGCGTTGGTTTGTTGATTTCCTTCTATTGTGACGATTTCATTGTCGATTAAGTCTTGAATCACATTCTTCAAAGCTTGACAATTGTTTGTGTGATGACCTTTACATCGATGATAATCACAATAATATGCCTCATTCCATGATGGAGGTTTTACACTGGGTTCATAATTCCGTTGAGGCGGTAAAGTAATGAGATTTTTGGCCATCAATTCTTTGAATGCGGATTCTACGGATTGACCCAATGGAGTAAAAGTTATTCTATTCGAGAAGAATGAAAATCTTTGTGGATTTGAATTCGAGGTATTCCCTAAGGCATTTTGATTGTTATTGGTTCCTCGATAACCCTAGTTGTTGGAAGTCCCTTGGGTGGGAGTAGAATTTTGATTTGTATTGTTCCTCTGAGGAGGAGGATTATTTCTGTGATTTGCAATCGAGTTGATGTTGTTGTTGCGAGAGTTTGGAGTAGTGAGGACAAATGGCTTGGTTGAAGCATGATTTGCATCCACAACACCATCATTCACCATATTTTTGTTGCGAGTCCAAAATTTGGATTTGTCCTGATTATTATGATGGTTGGATGAGCTAGGATTTTCTTTGTCATGTTTTATTATGCCTCTTTTGACCAAAGCATTTTCAATGATTAAAGCATCTTCAATCATTTTCTCAAAAGAAGAAGGACAATGTAAGTTCAAGTGATAGCTCATTTCCAAATTTAAATTGTTGATGAAAGTAACCATCTTTTCTTTCTCGGGGACAAGACGTGGATATCTAGCAAACATTCTTCTCCATCTCTGAAGAAACGTAATGAAAGGTTCACCAGGTTTCTGTGCAACTTTACAAAGATCTATCATGGTGATCTGATGTTGTATGTTGTAAATATATTGTGATATGAATAAATTGATCAATTCTTCGAATGTTCTGACGGGAGGTGTGATCTTGGATAACCATTCCATAGAGTGTACTCCGAGACTCCTAGGAAACAGTCGCATCAAGTAAGTATCTTCGTGAGCGAATTTCAATGTCAGGTTTCTGAAGTCTCTGACGTGATCGATTGGATCCGTTTTCCCGTTATAGCGATCAAATTTTGGCATTTCACAATACTTGGGAAAAGGAATCATGTTTAAACTTCTGTCAAACGGATAAGGACAAATGTCCTCGAGAGTGTATTTCTTTGTGGTTGTTCCCCCTTGTAATTCTCTAACTTGTCCTTGAAGTGCCTTGATTTGTTGGGTCAAGGCACTAAGATTTGAAAGGGGTGTCTCTTCAGGTTTGTTTTTCAAGTTTTCAGTGTCAAAGTCGTGAGGTAATTTAGCCCCTTGTTCGGCTAGATAGTGAAAATATTTTTCCTTATCTCGCTGCAAGATCTTTTCAATGGCTTTATGGAATTTTGGATCTTGTTCAGCTTCTCTAAGATGTTCCTCATCTTGTTCCTCATCACTATCCATTGGCGCTTTATTCATGTCTTTGTATTGATGGAACATATTTTCTTCTCTATTGTCCATGTTTTCATTAAAAAGTGGATTTTGATTTATGCTGAGAAGGGGATTACTACTTTCTCCTTCCTCTTGAGTTTTTTGAATATGACTTTCTTTTTGGATTGTATCCTTCAGTTTATTGTTTTGAGACCTTGTGGAGATAGGCATATGTTTTTGGAATTTTTTTCTAAACTTAGATCCTAGTTTTTGACAAAGTGCGATGGTAATGATATCTTGATCCGATAAGATATGAAATCTTATGATATGATCAAGGATACTTCTAATTTATTGGTTGTGGCTTCCAAGTTTGATGAAGGATTTCAGAATCCTGTTGGGGAAGTTGAACCAAAAACTAAAAAGTTGTTTTGAGAGATGCACTTTTAAAATTTTGATCTTTGTTTTCAAAGAAAGGTTCCAAAAATCAATGAAGAATTTGATTGGGGTGTGAAGGATACTCTATGGAAGGTTGTGGTACGTTGTCAAATTCAAGAGGTTGGTTATGATTATGCCGTTGGGACAGAGCTAATCTCTGATAATAAGCTCGGGAATCTAATGGATCTACAACATACTCATCAGTGAATCCTCTAACAAAATCCTGATATATGTGAAGAAATCCTCGATAGTGAAGCAAAACGTGTCGACTTTTGTACAAGAATTTTCTCTTCTGCAGTGTTTTCTTGTATCCTAATGGTTTCTTGGGTTTTCTGATCCTTTTAGACAATGACTTCTTGGTAAATTTTGTTGACTTCCAATCTCTAAGCATGAGAAAATTGTTTGGAACTATTTTTGAACCAATGATATGAAAATCTCTTAAGTGGCTTTCAGTTGTTCTTCATGTTCCTTTTGGATGATTTCTTTATCTAAATTAATGTAAAGGAAGACATAACAAACATTTTTGAAAATAGTTGTTCTTGAAGCCCTATACTAACATTGAAGTGTTTGATCAAGAAATGTTTTTCATCAAATGTTTTCACAGGTTTTCCACATTAAAAATAGTTCAGACAGACTCACTCTTAAATGCTCAAGTAGGTCACTCTAATAATCAACAGCCCACATCTTAAAACTGCGTCGACTCACACAGCTGTGTCACCCCTGAAGGGGCACCCGTGTTTTTGTCTTTTCCAGGTGCGTACTCAGAGTTACGGAAGTGGATACCGGATCCCCTGAGCAAACGGTCCTTGGCAGTTATATGGTGAGTGTCTTGGGGGCAGATTCTTCCCTCCCCTTGCACTGTGATTATCAGAATGTTTGGCAACTGACTCGGCTGGCTACTACACTAGGTTTGTAGTAAGGATTTTCATTCGGTGCAGCAATAATAAACTCCCTCAGGAGACCTCCCAACCTTTAGAACAAAGGCTTTGGGGATGGTTATCTTGCACACTACTGGCAAAAGAGGGTTTCCCCAGATCTGCTTTAAATTTTATAGTGGGGTGGAATAGCCTGGCTTTGGCTTGAACCCACTTGAGTCGTTCCTGTAGGGTGAGTACCTTTTCCCACTACGGTAGGCTCTCTAAAGGATGTAATTGAAACAAAAACATTGTATGAAATTAAAAAGGCAAGTCTGGTATTTTGATCACCCAATTAAGGGGAGAGCATAGACCTATTGCCACAATCAAAGTAAGTAGATGTTCTTTTTAAAATCCAAATAACAATGAGCTAATCTAAGTGAAGATATTGCTTCACCAAAAAATAGATTATTCAATTTTAACTGCAAAATTCATTGTTTGGTGACTATCCTAGATTGCTTCATTTTAAAACCTTTAGGAAAAGAAACAGAATTCTGTCTGTGGAATGTGTTAGACTCATAATTCTGTGATTTTGTTACAGACTATATGTGCCTGAACAAAAGCTGTATGCACCGAAACATATATGCACCTAAACAGAGACTGTATGCGCCGAAACATATATGCGCCAGAACAGAGACTGTATGCACCGAAACAAAGACAATATGCGCCTAAACAGAAGCTAGATGCGCCTGAACAGACACTATAAGCGCCTAAACAAAGACTAGATGGGCCATAAGAAAATGTCAAAATAATTACTGTGCATGCAGGAAGGAAATTATATGTGCGCAAACATTTACTCTATGCGCCTAAACAAACAGTCACTATATGCGCTTTAACAGTCACGAGATGCGCTTTTACAGTTATGGCATGCGCCCTAACAGTTATGAGATGCACGCTAACAGTCACGAGATCCGCGTCAAAATTCTGCAAAACAAAAAGTTAAATTTTTCGTATGCGCGTCAGAATTTTTTGAATGCGCCTAAACGTCAAAATTTTCTGAAAAGCCGACTCCAGAAAGCCGAAACTATCAAAACAAACTTACAGAAATCATTAATTTCGTGGGTTTGGGCCCCACGGTGGGTGCCATTTTATGTGTGTATGAAATATTGGATTAATTAAATAGAAATCAAACACATGTTAATAAGACATTAAATCGAAAAGCTGAAAAGAAACAGAACAATGCAAACCGTAATCGCAGCTTCTCGAAACCGTCTTATCCTCCTCTAACTTCAGCATTTTGTTGTTTTTCGAATGGCTCTCAGACCAGTAGATCCAACTCAACAAAAAGATAGCATGAAGAACGAGATATGAAATGCATATTATGCGAAATGCAAATCTATGCTAATATGAAAGTATGGATGTGATGCTGAAAATGATATAAATGCATAGGTTGATTGCATGAACGTAGGTATGTGTAGGCAAGTGCATGCGTGTGAATGTGGTTGATTAACCAAGGCTTGGATTTGCATGGGATTTTATAGAGTTTTCGAACGGGTTTGATTGGCTAAATCGATCGACGGTCCAGATTAAGCTTGTTTCGAACGGACGGCGGGAGATCTTCAAAAGTGGAAGAGAAGGATGGAAGGTTTCCCTTTTCTTTCAATTTCGTCATTGAGTTTCGAAGGGAAACTTCCATTTCGAAAGATGAGATATAATTTGGAAGGGCGAGTTAGCGTGAGTTAGAAATTAAATAAAATAAATTTATTTAATTTAAAAGTGGAGATGAAAATGGAAACCCACATAATTAAATAACTCATATTTAATTATGTTTAAAATGAAATTAGAGTGAGGAATATTAAATAAGATATTTAATATTTAATTTAATTTTAGATATGGGATGGAGAATATTCCATTATTCAAATATTTAAAAATATTTAAACTTTAGAACCAAATGATAATTAAATATAAATAAATTATACAAATTTATTTAATTTAATCAAGCGGAGGGTAGAAATGTTAGTAATTAAATAAAATTAATTATTTAATTTAAGGTAGAAGAATTTAGAAGATGAACGATATAAATAAATAACTAAATTTATTTATATGTAGATGACTTTAGAGGAATTAATTAAATAAATCATATTTAATTAATTAACAAGCTTAATCATGACCAATTTTAGACATATACAGTTTTTATACATTTGTATGTTGTTAAGCTTGGACCGATTTTGATAAGGTTAATGATGCATGATCAATTAGTATTCTAGTGATTTTATTGTTCCTAAATGTTTTCTATTTGATGAGAATCAATAGAGGAAATTGGATTTAAGATTATCTCATTAGGTTATCTATGAATGAAGTTATTGTTATGTCTATTTGATCTGTGTTTAATGATGAGTGAATGATTTTTTTTGAAGTAAAGTTTAGTGAATGGTGATGGTATTGAATTAGCACTATGGATGTATGAAATTGTATAGTTTATTCTATTGATTGTATCTTGTTGTGGTTGTGGTTAGGTGAATGAACACTCACTATTGATATGCATGTCTGGATATTAAGAACTTTCATTCATGTTCTTCTATTTTCAGGCTCTGATCTATCTTTTTATCTCTATTTAAACCCCCCAAATGTAGATTAGTTGATTTCATGGAGTTCTATTCCTTGTTACCAACAAAGGCCCCTTGCACATTACAATTATATTGACCATTGAGCGACATCAGCATAATTGAAAACCAATTACCAGGACCTTGGGAGTTAGATTACCATGTGTTGTCTTTATTTTTTAGGAGAAATAGAATAGTAATATTCTATTTAATGTTGTTGTGTTGTTTTGAACCTCAACAAATCTAATGCTAGAAGGAGGGCCTGAGGAACAAACTGACTTGAATTGGGTCATTCTCACCAGATTTGTATGAGAGAGTTCTTAGATCTTTTTAGAATCCTAAACCATTGGTCAAACTCCAAACCCCTATTAGGTATAGGCCCCAGGCTCGTAGAGTCTTGATTCCACCACTAACACCACTGCTCACCCCACCTGGGTTTCCACCGAATCCATCCATATCACCTCACAGGCCAAACTCACTCTTTCCACAACCTGCTCAACCAGTATCACCACCAAGAATGATGGCTTTCTTTGTCAATAACCCCTCACCACTAGGGACTATCATTGGGGGGATAAATGATCTCCGCAAGAACTTTGCGAGGTTTTGTCCCAAGTATATGCATGAAGAATCTAGGAGTGTTGAGGAGCACATACAGGAATTTAAAGATGTCTATGCTCATGCTCAGGTGGCCCATCATGACATTGTGTACAGATTGTTCCCCTATTCCTTGGGAGACATGGCATACAACTAGTATCTAAACCTACCCCAAGGGTCTATTCTAAGTTGGAAAGACTTGGAAAATGCCTTTATTAATCAATTTTAGGTCTATGTGGACCTTGGTATTCTCTACCACCAATTTTCCACAATAAGGAAAGAGCATCATGAACCACTGCCCTTATTCAATACAAGGTTCTAGAGAATGTACAGAAGGTTATAGGATCCTTACCTGGTTGTCGAGAACATTGTCCTTTTGGTGTACTTAAGGGCTATGGATCCTTTGATTGGCCTGTTCTTGAAGAGGACATATCAACTAGCCAAAATTGATTCTTTGGCTAAAGTATATCACCTTGCCATCCAATTGCAACAATAGATAAGTTTTCAACCCGAGAGTCTAGGAGGAGTTCTTCCTCCTATAGGATACCAAATGCCCAATCCACCCCTTTATTCAATACAGTCTCAGGATATCCTATTCCCAATACGGACCTATGTCTAAATTCCAAGCTTCACCTCCCTTACTATTCTTCACCAATGGTCCCTAGGACTCCTCCCAACAAACTCAAAATTACCAAAATCAAGTTGGAGGATCAAATCCTGTTAATCAGCCCTCTACAGTGAAGACTGCAAAAAGTGAAGACTATGCAACTGACTAATGAGATGGAAACTCTTAAAAAGACTCTATCTCAGATGTCTAATGATATGGCTCAACTGAGACAAAACCTTGCTCAAAATTAAAATCAATACTTTCAAAATTAGGGAGGGTACTCAAATCAAGGGGTTACTCTAACCAGAACTCCAACGAGAATTACAATACCAATCAGAATTAGAAGAACTATCAGAATCAAAATTCCTTTGACCAAAATTATCAAAATCGAAATAGAGGATACAATCAAAGGTATAATAACAATAGACAGTGGAACACTAGGCCTAATAATGCGGGAGTCTCCCATAATTACCAGGCAGGTGATGAGAAGCCACAAACTACTAACATAGCAGACCTCAACTTCATGACTAATTAGTGTAGGCTACCTGATATTGTAGCCCATTCTGAGGTGAATTTCCTGGAGATGGAGAAGATAGTTAAGATAGCCCAAGCTGATGCTCCATTACAAGGTGCTTCTAGTAAATCTAGCGGATCTATTGATACTACCATGACTTATGAGTTATTTGACGAGTCTTCATTTCCTAGTCAGGAAGAAAATGAACCAGTGGAAGATGTGTATGATGCCAAGGATTTCCAAACCAAGGGAGGTCATTTCCTTAGAAATCAAAATAAAAGGCCATTCACCACATCTTCTCCTCCTAATAACATGGTCCTGCCAAATCAGAATGTGGATAATAACCCACCACCACCAAAGGGGCCATCAGATTTTTAGAATAAAGGTATTCCACCTTCCTTTCCTAAGTATTAGATAAAGAATGATTCATAATTTTATTTAATTGTAGAGATGCAGAGGCAAAAAACTTCAATTTCATTCTTTGAAATTATGAAGTGGTGCCCTGCTCAAAAGGAAATTTTGTTGAAAGCCTCGGAGTAAGTAGAAAATTCAAAAGGGAAAGGAAAGGTGACTCCCACTAACGAGATGAATGCAACACTTTATAAAGGTAAGACTAGTACTCCACCTTTCCTTTTGAGTTTAATAATTTTTGGAAAGAATCTACATAACTGTCTACTAGATTATGGGGTGTCGGGAAATGTCATGCCCTTTTCAATTTGTAGGAAGTTAGGTCTGAGTCCACTCCAGACTAATGAAAATGTTATTCAATTAGATAAAATAGAAGTTAATTTGGTAGGAGAGCTTAAGAATATTCATGTACAGATTGGATCTGATCCAAGGATCCAAACTTATATGGATATCCAAGTTGTCGATATCCTAGAAACCTATGGTATGCTCTTGAGAATAGACCTAATGAAAAGTATTGGGGGATATTTGTCTTTGGATTTATCACACATGTGGCTGCCCTAGAAAGGGATAGAAAGTCATATCACAATTGAAAGTGATCCTAGGATCAAATACATGATCACCGAGTATGATTCCCCTAATGAGGTAGCCTATTTCAAGACCGAGATAGGAGTTTACAAGCAAGAGGAAATAATGACTTTCTCTATGCTTCAATTTGATGATCTATTTCCTCTAGAACCAATTGGCCTGATGATTACAGTTAACTAGCTAACTAGCAAGTCTTAATAAAAAATTTGCAATAGGATAGGCTGGTACTGGGAAAAGAGGCTGATATGTGGAGTTTATTGTTTCCTAATTGGTGTAGGGTCCATTACCATAATCATTCTAAGTTAACTTGTCAACCTTTTGTAGATATCTTGAACCATGTTTCCCAGGTTGAAGAAAATTGTGAATTTCAATCTCAAACCTCTACCAATAAATTTCCATTTGAAGCAAAGGATGCAACCATCCCTACGAGAGCCAGTCTTGCTCAAAAGGAATCATCTTCCCAACTTGAGTAGACTCGGGTTCTATGATCTGAACTACAAAGAGAGACGGAATAATCTCAACCTTTTCTTGTTACACCAACCTCGGATACTCTTCCAATGCCCAAGGAATTGGTGAAAAATGTACTAAGTTGTGATCTAACCCAAGAAGAGGTTCAGGAATCAGTTCCTAAACAAATTTTGAATCTAGGAGAACTTTCTGATGAACCGTGCCCCCAATTACCTTTAAATATTGATGACCAACACCAATCTGAGCCACCACATACTTCTAGCAAACCAAAAACTATAAACCCAAAGAAGAAAGAGATCCCAACTCCAGATCAATTATGGAGTCTAAAATTTGATGGCTCTAAGTCCAAATTAGGAAGTGCAACAAGGATATAATTAACTAACCCAAAAGGGAAGACTTACTTTGTTTCTTATAGGTTATAGTTTGGTTGCACAAAAAATGTGGTTGAGTATGAAGCACTTTCCCAAGGCCTGATGTTCGCCCATCAGAAAAAGGTCACATCTCTCATGGTGATGGGGGATTTTGAAGTAACTATCAAACTAGTTCGCAACCAATATACTTGCCATAACAAAACATTGGCTACTTAAGAAAATAGAGTTTGGAATCTAATTGTGGATTTTGATGCTTTTGGAATCACTTTGATTCCTAGGGAACAAAATTAGATTGCAGATGCCCTTGCAGTCACTGCTAGCACTTTGGAGCCTATGCAGGACTCCAAGTTGAAAATATTTTTAGTTGAACTAGTCTCAATCCCAACAGTCCCAAATAATGTCCATAATTTTTAGGTTTTTGACAATGACCAACACATACTCACCTTTTTGGAAAGTTCTGATGTCTTTAAAGGATAGATAATAGATGAGTTAGAAAGAGATCATGGGGATTGGGATCCTGAGAGTTGTGATACTAAAGGGATAATGAATTGGAAAAGTAACAACACTCCCAAGGGGATGGTAGCTTTAGAAAGAATATTTGATTCTAATCCTTGGGCTCAGGAGAGAATGCCAATGTAAAGTGGTGGAGGGAAGTATGAGTATATTAATTTGGTTGATTTAGGTCCTGAAAGAAATGTTCTTATAGGCAGGACTTTCCCTAAGGAGATCATAAATGAAATCATTAAGGTGCGAAAAGAAGACATTATGGCAATTGCATGGAGCTATGAAGATTTAAAGAATTTTGACACCTCTGTGATCACACATACAATACCTCTGAAGCCAGAAGTGAAGCCCTTCCATCAAAAACAACGCCCGGTCAATGCTTTGATTGATCCATTAATATAGAAGGAAGTGCAAAATATTTTGTCAGCAAGAATCATCTTCCAAGTATGACACTCCACTTGGGTTGCCAATTTAGTTCCAGTATGTAAGAAAAGTGGGGAGATTAGATTGTGCATTGGCTTCAGGAACCTAAACAAATCCTGAGAGAAGGATAACTATTCACTTCCTTCTCTTGATGAGGTATTACAAACTGTCAATAGATCTCAGATGATGTCATTCTTGGATGGCTATTCTAGGTATAACCAAGTACTTGTCAGCCATTAGGACAGGATGAAGACTGCCTTCACTACTAAGTGGGGGTCATTTTCTTATCATAGAATGTTGTTTGGACTTATCAATGTTGGAGCTACATTCCAGCATGCAATGGACATAGAATTCAAGGATTTGATAGGTAAGTGTATCATTATCTATGTATATGACTTAACTATTTTCTCTAAGAATAGAAAGGACCATGCTACTGATTTAGCAAAGGTCCTTAAGAGATGTATAAGCTATGGAATGTCCCTAAATCCCAAGAAATGTGTGTTTGGAGTTTCTAAAGGGAAAATTTTAGGCCATGTGATATCAGAAAAGGGAATATCCATAGACCCTAATAGAGTTGAAGCCATCTTGAAACTGACAATGCCGAGAAGTAAAAAAGAGATGAGATCCTTCTTTGGAAGGATTAACTTTGTGAGAAAGTTTATGACAGTGTTTGCAAAAATTGTGAAGCCACTTAATGAGATGATGAAGAAAGATGCAAAAATAGAATGGAGCAATGAGGCAAAATATGATTTCTCATAGATTAAACAATCAATATTTGAGGCACCAGTCTTGACTAGCCCAGATTATCTAAAGCCCTTCTATATCTATTCATTTGCATCTAACCATTCACGTGCAGCTATTCTAACACAACGAAGAGGAGAGGGAGATGGAAGGCCAATTTCCTTCATGAGTTCCCCATTCGAAAATGCAGAGGTCAGGTACCTACCTCTTGAGAAGTAGGCCTTTGCATTGGTCTGAGCAGTAAAGAAATTTAGACATTACATTCTCAGGAGCTAGGTTGTTTCCATAGTTCCTGATCCAGTTGTCAAGTCTCTCCTTATGCAGAGTGAGTTAGGAGAGAGGAGAGGAAAATGGATGGATATTTTGCAAGAATATTATTTAGAAATCCATCCAATGAAGCTCATCTAAGGATAGGGATTATCAAAGGCTATGGCATATGTTGACAAGAATATCACTTGCCAACAGTATATAGTGCAGTCATTCACTAAGGATCCATGGTATACAGATTTGATATTCTTCCTTCTCAATAACAAATGCCCAGAGGGGATGAATTCTACTTAGAGGAGGGCACTAAGGATGAAGAGTGCTCATTACATGCTCAAAGGATGATCCCTATACAGAAGAAATTATGAGGGAGTTTACTTGGGATGTCTAGATCAACAAGAAGCCAAGCATGCTATTGTTGAATTTCATGGTAGACACATCACATGGCATGGATATGTGAATTCATTGGCTCATCAAATCCTCAGGTTAGGTTATTATTTGCCCCATGTGTTTAGGGATGCACATCAACATGTTAGAACATGTCACACCTACCAAACCTCTGCACCAAAGGAGCTTAATCCTGTAATTCCCTTCCAAACAGTCTATGATGTAAGACCATTCACCCAATGGGCTCTGGATTTTGTAGGGGTAATTAACCCAAACTCTTCTGTAGGAAATAAGTTAATCTTAACAACTAAAAACTATTGTATGCACTGGACTGAGGCTCAGCCATGCAAAAATAGCACCACAAAGGTGGTTATCATATTTCTTAACGACAACTTTATTACCAGGTTTGGAGTACCATTTTCCCTGGTATGTGATAATGGCCCTGCTTTTTCATCTATTGAATTTATACAATGGGCCTATGAGCATAAAATCATTTTGAAATATTCATCCAATTATTACCCATAGGGAAATGGTGTAGCAGAGTCTACCAATAAGAACCTGTTGAAGGTAATAAAGAAATTGCTAGTAAATAATCCTAGAGACTCGCATACCTAGTTGAGATTTGTCTTATGGGTGGATTAAACCCATATTAAGGTTTCTCTAGGAAATTCCCCATTTAAATTAGTCTATGTCCAAGACCCGATTTTCCCCATACATTTGTAGATACCTATTCTCAAGTTTGTGTAGGAATTTTATACAAAGGTCGATCGGATTGAGGTAAGGCTAAATAATCTTTTAAGCATGGAAGAACAGAGAGACACTGCTTAATAGCAGTTCTTCAAACATCAAGATGTTGTCAAACATTGGTTTGACAAAAGACCTAAAATCAAGGCATTCTGGATATTAGATCTTGTGTTGTTGTGGGATAAGGCTAAAGAGAAAAAGGGTGACCACCAAAAGTTTGATAGACTTTGGTTGGGTCAATATCAAGTAGCCGAGATCTTGGGTGAGAATGTTTTTCACTTAACCACCTTAATGGGATAACCTATTACATTGCTCGTCAATGGATAGTTTCTCAAGCATTATTTTGTCTCATAGGGGTTTGATTTCTGAATTAATTATATATATGTATCATGTGTAATTATTTTTTCTTTGTTTCTGTTGGTTGTTTGTCTGTTTGTTCTTTCTTTCTCTTTGTTTATTTTTTTGTTTTGTGTTTTTTTTTGTCTTCTTCTTTGGGGACCCTCTTTTCTTTCCATCTTGAAATGTAGGGGTTGTTATTCAGAGTATGTTGTAGCCACTAGGAGAGAAATTGATTTAGGAATTTTTAGGCATATCTGTCAAGAGATTTTATTCTAAAACTTATGTCTTATGGTCATTTTAGCATGGGTCTGAAAGTTATTAAGAGTAAGGTATACTATAGATAACCTCATGAACTATGATTGAAATTTGTCACAAAATAGATAAAACATCTGACTATAAAGTTCCTATTCATCTCAGGGTGATTATATCTCTTATTCAAGTGAAAAATTTGATTTCCCAAAAAATTGTCATAGGGTCCACTGTAGTTCTCAACCTAAATTTTGGACAAGTAATGTCTGAGTATTGAGAAATTTTTAAAAATAATTTCCACAAGTGAAGCCTGTAAAAGAAAGATCAAAGAAAACTACTAAAATAAAGGAAAACTCAATACTAGATGGGTGATAGAAGTATCTCTATCGGGGCTATGGATTCCTGACTAGCAGTAGAGAAATGATTTTAGAGAACTAGAGGTATCTTCATCGAGGCTATGGATGCCTGACTGGTAGTAGAGCAATGCCTAGGATCTAATTGCATGATAGTTGAAGGACTCAACCTACGTAGTGTTGAGGGTAAAAATAGCACAACAACATTAAACAAAATATTCCTATTCTATTTCTCCTGAAAAATAAAGTCAACACATGGTAATCTAACTCCCAAGGTCTTGGTAATTAGTTCTCAATTATGTTGATGTCACTCAATGGTCAATATAACTGTAATGTACAAGGGGCCTTTGTTGGTAACAAGGAACATAACTGCATGAAATCAACTAATCTATGTTTGGGGGGTTTAAATAAAGATAAAAAGATACATAAGAGCCTTAAAATAGAAGAACATGAATGGAAGTTCTTAATATCTAGAAATGCATATCAATAATGAGTGTTCATTCACCTAACCACAACCACAACAAGATATAATCCATAGAATAAACTATACAACTACATACATCCATAGTTCTAATTCAATACCATCACCATTCACTAAACTTTACTTCAAAACAGATCATTCATTCATCATTAAACACAGATTAAATAGACATAACAATAACTTCGTTCATAGCTAGCCCAATGAGATAATCTTAAATCCGCTTTCCTCTATTGATTCTCATCAAATAGAAAACATTTAGGCACAACAAAATCATTGGCATGCATATTGATCATGCATCATTAACCTTATAAAAATCGGTCCAAGCTTAACATACAAATGTATAAAAACTCTAACATGTAACCAAGTTCAATTAAACCTTTTTAGTATCATTGCTAACAAATATAGAATCCTAGAACTCGTCACTATTCACTATCATCAGGTGGCTTATCTTCCTTCAATTAGATGACCTTTACAAAATAGGAACAAATAGTACATATAGATGCCACATGCACAAGTTCCTTTCAATCATCAATTTAGATCCACCAATTAAGGAGCTAGAATTGAACCGAAAGACTAGACTCCTAATCTAGAGTTAGAATGTTGGAGTACAATGTTGCACAAATTCTGAGATCCAGAGAAGAAGGTGGAACTAAGGAAGGGAACCAAAGTTGAGTCCACATCAAAGCCCTACAAAAGAGGAGAGAAACGAACGTTGTGTCCAATGAAGAGAGCCAACTCACTTATGCCTTTCATGCTCAAGGATGTACTTATCAAAATTGGAAAACACTTGTTGAAGGACATTAGAATCAGGCCCATCCAACCAATCATCTTCAAATTTAATTCTTTTTAATTTTGCTAAAACCAATCCATGTACTTCCTTTAATTTAATTATTTCCCTTTTAGTATCCTTGACTTCTTCTCTAATGTCCATGAACCTATCCAATAACAATTCCTCTTCATCATCTCCTTTATGCATCACCTCTTCAAATCTTCCACTCCATTTCTCCCTCATCTTATCTAAAGAAAGACCTTCCTTAATTGAGGTATCTAGATTGACTAAAATAGCCACAATTGCCTCTAATTCTTCCATTTGTTGATTTAAATCTTTAGTAACCTCTTGAATCTCACTTTTATGCTCATGAATAGATTTGGATTTGTACCTTATTATCCTTATAGTATTTTCAATGAAATCCACATTATCCTCTTCAAGGATTGATTGCTCAAGTAGAGTCAACTAAGGCACCTGGCTAATATCCTTAATCCGTTTAGCATGTTCCTTATATTCCTCACCTTCCTTATCTAGATCTTTGGTGTGCTGGTCTAAATCCCTTGCCAACTCAAGTGTTGCCTTATGAATCTTAAAACTATCAACAAGATCATCATCAACCTCCTGATTGAGCTTGTCAAACCATCTTTCCATCATTCCCACTTTTCTCCTCGTATGCAACAAATCATCTACTTCCTTCTTTGTTAATAAAATTGGAGATTCAAGAGCAGCAACTTGTTGAGAAATTGGAGTTGAGACATCCCTCAAAAACTTATGCAATTGATCCAGTTGAGGCTTACGCTCATATTTCCTTATTTTATCTTTGATCATCTTGGACTTATTAGAGGAATCCACAATATCAATCAAATTCATTTTTTGATTTCTTGTAGGCCTTCCCAAATTTACTATTCCCAATTGATAATCAATCATCTACATATCATCCCAGTTCTTGTCCACCATTAGTATTGAACACTTAACAATGATCTTTGTTGTGTCTATAAGCTTGGTGGAGTGAAGAACTCTATCCTTCCTTTTAGGTTTCACCTTCTCAATTTCCCTCATCATTTCATCCCAGTTTAAAGGTTGTGGTTGAACTATTTTATTTCTCTCCAAGTCAAGCTTTAACCAAGTAGGAGTTGTAGGAGTAACAACTACTTGTGCTAAAGAAAAAGCAACAGTGGTAGAAGACAAAGGTTGCAATACAGTGGTTCCAAGTTGAGAGTCAACCTCTTATACATTCTGCTTCTTAGTTTGTGCTTCTTGTACAAAAGATCCATGAGTGGATGCTTCTCCTACAATAGATGTTAAAGCATAAGCTTCTACAATGGTCTCCCCCTCTTCTACCTCTAGCAGGTCTTGAGCAACAACCTCCTCTTCTATATTAGAAGGAATAAACTACAAGGGTTCCTTAGGATCCATCCTTCTCTTTGTCTTTCTATATCCTTGAGTTGTACCTGCAACCTTCCTCTTTTTGGATGGCTAAGCTTCAAGCTAATTAATCCTCAAGATAACCCAGTGTACACTTCTATCCAAAACCAGTCTGGAAAATTGTTTTATATCAATAGATTCTTCAACGTCCAATCCACTAGATCAAGATCCTTGGTCCTGATCTTATCTACATCATATTGGGGATCCAAAGTTACCCCTAAGATCTCTGGAATGTCTTCCTTGATCCCATAGTCAACTAAGAGTGGGATAGATAATCTTTCATAATTTATCCTCCTAAGATCATACTCGTCCTGTAAATCCATTCAAAAGTCCTCCAATATATTACCATGTATGGTGACTCGGCTAGGAAAATGGTTTAACCATTTTTAAGATACTGAAGAATTCATTTACCCAAAAACCTCTGATTTATGAAACATGTTAACTTTAAGTATGATTAGAATATTTAAGTAAAGTTGAGCTGGAATCTTAAATGTAAATGAACATAAACTACTTTTGAATTTGAGTGTGTGCATATATGGTGCATCTTTCTTCACAAGAACTTTCTACACATCTAAAAAACTATATCTAAAATCCAAGCTACGTGTTATGCCTTGCATAACCACCCCATTTTATTTTGGAACAAAATGGGTCCCCCTTGGTTTTGTTTTTTCTTTGGTTGTTGTTTGGGTCTTAGGAGTTGTTTATTTTTCTCCTAAGTCTTTTCTTTCTTTGCTCTGGCAGAAGCAGAGCTGGAACCGAAGTTGGACTCTAAACTTTTCCAAAGTTTATAGTTTGGATTTTGTTCCGACTCTGGCTCCACCTTCCTTCCTTGTTCCTTTTTTTTGTTTTTCAGCATGTTTTGTGCTCTTGGGTTTGTTCTTCCCTTGAGTTGTTTGTCATTTTCCTTGTGTTTTGTTTTTCCCAAGCGGAAGGAGAACTGGAGGTGGAATAGAACTTTGAACTTTCTAAAATTTCTAGATTTTGTTCCCGTTCTGATCTTGACTCCACTTGTTTGCTTTGTGTTGTCTTCATTAGTGTTTCGGCTAGGTCTAGTTCTTATTTCAATCCTTCTTACCTTCGTTTTTGTTTATTCAGTTTCATTTCCATTTCTGCCCCTTGTTTCTTTTCTTCATAGTTGTCTTTGTTGTGGGATCAAAGCCAAGTTCAAAGTTGGGTAAGGTACTTGTGAGAGTTTTTTTATATTGTCTCAGACCCGGATCCACGTCCTCCATTCTTTAGGTGTTGATGGGACTTAATTTTTTATTCACATTGTTTTCTCTGCCTCCAACCTACTGTATTAATGGCATTAATTGCAGCCTCTTCGCATGCGTAAATTGATTTTAAATTCCTAATCATGTTTAACTAGCTCATTATATTTGTTATTCAAGATGTTTAAGTCAACCAAAGCTATAAAAACTTTGAGAGGATCGATTTGATTGCAGAGACGAGTTGTGGAGCGAATCTTGATTGGATTTCAGTCTTTCCCGAAGAGTGTTTTAAGGTAGAGATCTTCTCCTTCTTTCCTTGTGTTTATGTTTTGTCATTTTTTATTCATTTTTTATGTTCTGGTTTTCTCGTGCATTCGCAAAGGTCTTCTTCTATGAATTCTTTGTTGTTCTTTCTTTTTTTTCTTGTGTTTTGTTTTGTCCTTCTTTGTTTTCCTTTCCATTTTCTTGTTTTCCTGTTTTCTATTTGTCACTTTATGTTAGCTATCACTTTCATGGTAGGTGGGTTTTGTCATGCCCTAGTTTCTATTTAGGGTTTCCCATACTCTAAATGTCTAAAATCTATTTGAAACCCTTTTGATCTTGTTTCTTTGTCGATTTTGTGTTTTCTAGGATGGGTTTGTGATGCCCTAAATTTCTAAGTCGACATATCGAGCAAACTAGGGTTTGCTTGACGACCTTTTACAAAATTGTCTTTTCCTAGGGTTTAAATTTTCCTTCGTACAGTTGGGCTATGGGGGGTTAAACCATTCTATTTATGATTTTCTTGTTACCCATGTGACGTGGGTCCTTCAATTTATATGACCATGTCTTGAGAGATTATGCTCTTTTTTTCATACTAAGCTATTGGAAGCAAACTCAAGAGTGAACTTATCCTGAGGTTGTCTTCCAATTGAAATTCATTTCTAAAAATGGTCCCATTTTTGGTCATTGGGAGTTTTTTTCTTTACGCTTGACCTTTAGTGGAGTCAGAATTAGAACAGATATCGAACTTGGAACTAGTGATTAGTTTTGAGTTCGGTTTTGTTTCTTATTCTAGTCTGGGTCTCACTCTAGTTTCGGTCCCACTTTGTATCTGAATGACTCTTTGTTTCCTATTTTCCTGTGGTTCCACCTCTGATGAAGATTGAAGCTGGTTAAGTTTAAATGTTGTTTCAAGGAGATGGAGGTAGGTATTGACTAATGTATTGACTTCTATGTTTTTGATCATATAATACAAGAGTTTAGTGTAGGGATTAAGAAATGTCTGGAGCATCAGAAGAGGCTTCCCAAAGGAGCCAACCTATAGAAACTTTAAGGTAGGGGGCTAGACCAAAGAATGTTAAAGTGGAACAGCTCCCCTATGCTTTGAGGTACAAACGTAGAGAAGCTACCCTTACCGCCAAAAAGATTGATTTTGACTGGGCGGATATTACTGACACCAATTTAGGCCCTTTCAACTATGAGGAGTTGGTGGACGAAACCTTCAATGAATATGTGACACTAAGGGCTCAAAGGATTGCTCAGTTAGGATTGGCACATGTTGCATTATTTCCTTTGTTTGTTAAATGTCTGAAGTTGATATTAGCAGATGTTGGGGCCTACAATCTGACTGCTAGACAATGTGTAGATTTACAGGGAAATTTTATTATTGACTTCACATCCTAGATGATCATATTTGTGTTTGATGCATGCGTTCATCAAAACCTTAAGTAGTTAAATGAAGCAGAGGCATTGAAGCTTTACAGTAACAATAATGAAGCTAACAGGTCCTACATGAAAAAAAATTGGACAAGGATAGAGAAGAATTTTTTGACTAAGCTAACTGACGAGCCAAAAAGGGAAGATTTCAACAAGGAAATTGGGGATATAATCATGCTGCTCTCTAGGGTATTTGGAAAAAGAGAGTCTTCATAGTTTAAAGAATGGATGTCCCCATTTATCAAAGCTATCTTGGATGGAAAACAATAGCTTGAATAGCCTATGGTGGTAGCAGAGAGCCTACACAATCATATGCTTATGGTGAGAGAAACAAATATTTTCTTCATGACTTCTTATGTGATCTATCCTAGACTCAATACAGTGGGAATATTAGGAGAATCCCAAGGATAAAACAAGGTATGGGAGAACTATAATCAACTTACCTTACAAGCATCAGAGTCATACTATAGGAGAGTTAATGATGCAATCCTTTATGTTATCATTAACATGCTCACTAGAGATATTGGGCATAGATTGAGTAGGGAGGCAATTGCCTTCATCAATGAATGGGGACATTGGTTTATTCAATACCCCACATTTACTTATTTTAGATTGGGAGAGTTTGATGGTCATCCTCATTTGATCCCTAGGTGTTGCAACAAAAGAGTTGTGTTAATGGAATTCATTTTCCAAGCTCTTGCTGTTAATTTCAAATTTTGTACTAAGCATAAGACTGGTTGTCATAAGTTTCCCATGAAGTTGGGTGAGTTTACCTATCCACACATTGTGGTAGCTAAAGTTTTTTGTGATGAGTTGATTTATCTAAAAATGGGTTTATATACTTCTAGGAAGCATTATGACCCCAGACACAAGATGCAGCCTTTGCTTCCCAGTCTCTTTGACAAACATTTCAATCTATTAGAGGAATTTTGGATGGATTTGTAGGACGAGTATGATCTCAATAGGAGAAATTATGAAAGATTATCTATCCCACTCTTGGTTGAGTATGGGATGAAGGAAGAAATTCCAGAGACATTGTCTGATGATAGGGTAATTTTGGATCCCCAATATGATGTAGATAAGGGGTATGTGCAGGATCATGATGGGCCAAAAAGTGGCAATATTATGGGTATTTGTAGGGTATGTGGCTGACGACTTTTTTTTACCCAAAATTGATAAAACGAAAAGGGTTTTTAGAGGAGATTCTCAGCTCTTTACACCAATATAAATTATGCTTTAATTTGAATTTAATAAATAATTATTATTCATTTTCTATTAGAATTATGACTAAAGTCCGATCGATAGGCTGATTGAAAAACATCTATAACTTTCAAATGGTATCACATTTTATGCTTCACATACTATAGGATTAAAAAAGAAAAAATAAATTTCATGAAGTTTTGACCAAGTTAAGGTGGTTAGAACACGAAGTTTTATATTTTTAAAAGTTGTAATAAACAATTCATAATTAATTATTTACTTGGAAAAAATTACAAAAAATATGCATCACATCCAACATGAGTCCTCTACTTATATATAAAATCTTATTAAAAATATTATCATTTTATTATGGTTAGGGTGGTCGGATAGACACCTACTTTTTATTTTTCCCTAAAATTTAAGTACTACTGCATTGAAATTTCAAATTTTCACCAAATGGATTTTATTTATTTTTAAATAAACCTAGTCGTTTAGAAACTACATTCAATTTTCTATAGATTCTATTGTTACATATTTTGAAATAATATAGATAACTTATTCAAATTTTTACGTCAAGTTGCGTAACACTGATTTTTCTAAATTTTTTGCCACTTAAGGGCCCTTTTTTTCCATGATGATCCTGCACATACCCAAAGATCGGCACCAAGGATCTTGATCTAGTGGATTGGAATGCTAAATAATCTATTGATATAAAACAAGTTGCTAGACTAGTTTTGTATAGAAGTGTACACTAGGTAAGCTTGAGGATTAATTAGTTTGAATCTCAGCCATCTTAAAAGAGGAAGGTTGTAGGTACAACTCAAGGATATAGAAGGACAAAGAGAATGATGCCTCCTAAGGAACCCTTGGAGTTTATGCCTTCTAATATAGAAGAGGAGGTTGTTGCTCAAGACTTGTCAGAGGTACAAGAGGGGGAGACTATTGCAGAAGCTTATGCTTCAACATCTATTGTAGGAGAAGCATACACTCAACCCCTAGTTACTAAGCAACCAAGTGAGGGAATTCCTATACGAACACTCCGCGGAGAAGCTGAGTTGTTAAAAGAGAAGGAGCCTAAAATAGAAATACATGATATTGCAATAGATTCTGAAACTACCCCATCTGATAAAGAAACTCATACACTGGCTTCCCATGATGTAACAAATGATGCATGAACAAAGTATATGTTAACAAAGGAGGATCAATGTAAACTCTTTGAGGATGCTAAAAGGGAAGCTGAATTCAAGGCACAAGCTAAGGCATTGTATAAACAAAAAGAAACAGATGCCAAGGCTCAAGGTAAGGCACTATCTAGGCAACAAGAGATTGACGCTAAGGAACAATCTAATGCATTGAAACAGAAGGAACTAGAAGATAAAGTTAAGGCTGATGAATTGGCTCAGAAGCAACAACAAAAGGAGTGGGAGATTAGAATGAAAAATGAAATGGAGAAATTGGCTTTACAATAGAAGATCCATGATTTGGAGGAGGAAAAGGCCAAGAAGAGAAGAGAAAAGGAAGATCTTGAGGCCAAATTCAAGGCTGCAAAAGAAGCTCATAGGAAGAAAGAAGAAAAATAGCACCTGGAAATAGAAAAGGAGGCTATAGAGCTTGCTCAATATGAGAAGAAATCCAAGGAAGCATGGGACTATGTGGAGGAGTTAAAGAAACAAAGGGACCAAATGGTAGAGGAAAGAAAATTGGAAGAACAACATTTGCAATGGGAGTTGGGGCCCAAAAGGTGAAGGAGAAAACATATAAAGAAGAAGCTAAGAGACTTCTACAAGAAACAGAAACTAAGTATATCGATGATGCCCATGGTCTGTGGATCTTCCTCTCAGTAACAACCACAACATTCTAACTTCCAACGGCTCCCATTCGGCTTCTCTTATTGGTCAAAGAAACAACACGTAGGATGGTTTCCCAATCGGTCAAAGGAATTCACAATGTATTTGCATGTCAGTGAGACACTAACCATGTCTCCCCGATCCCACAAGACCTAACTATAGCTGTCACCAAGAGTCCTGACCATCAGCAAAAAATTATACTGAGTTCACAAGTCGCATCGACCTCAACATTCTCAATGGTGAGACTATCACTATTCGCTAAGAGATCATACCGAAGTTCTAAAGTCACATAGACAAGAGTATTCCCATTGGAAAGACTATCGTCCTTCGCCAAGAGATCATACAAAACTTTCATGTTATATTGCAATGTTTCACTATCAGCGACACTTCGTTCATCGCTAAGACTTCGTACTGAAGCCTCCATGTTATATCGATGTGAACACTGTCAGCAAGACTTACCGCTATCGCTGAGAGTTCTTACAGAAGCCACAAGTCATACCAAGCACCAAACATTCACCAAGAGTCATACCGACAATAGACTACCCCTTCGCTGAGACAAACATCCATCGCTAAGACTTCATACTGAAGCCTTCAAGTTATCTCGATGACTTTGAGTGTAGCTATTTGGTGAGACATTCCATATTGATAAGAGTTCATACTGAAGCATATGAGTTACTCTAATGACCACAAGTGTATAACTATCGGTGAGACTTTCCATATCGGTAAGACTACATACCAAAAAATATGACTTACTCTGATGACTCCAGTTGCTATGAATCTCCCTGACACAGCTTGATGCCTAGAGTCTCCCCAATATCCGATAAGAATGGCCTGTCGGCTAGACCAACCCACTCGACAAAAGGTTACACCGAACGTGAGTCACAGTGATAGCTCTAGTCGGCAAGACATCAACAAGGTCTCGACTACTTGAACATTTCACAAGGTTCCAAAGCTGCTAGTTGGCCAGATAATATGGATGTCACACCGACTTGGCTTTTTCAGAGGTTTCAACCTGTGAGATTGAGACACATATTTCCAACAATCTCCCACTTGACGAAGATCACATAGGAACCTCTAGAGCGCAACAAAACTACTAAAATTCATGGGCACTGAGGCCCATCGAATTGGCACACCACTTGAACTTGTTTGTGCTCACTGGCTTCGTCAATGCATCTGCAACATTCTCTAGAGTATCCACTTTTTCTAAAGAGACCTTTCCATCCTCCACCATATCTCATACAAAATGATACTATACATCTATATGTTTTGTCCTAGCATGGAAAGTAGGATTCTTTTCCAAACAAATAGCACTCTGACTATCACAATAAATTGTTAATTTCCCTACATCAAAACCAATGTTAGAACACAAATGTTTTAACCAGATTGCTTCTTTACAGGCATGTGTTGCTTCCATGTATTCTACCTCTGTAGTGGACAAAGCGACTACAACATGTCACTTACTCATCCAACTAACTGCACCACCATTCAACATGAAAGTATATCCATTGGTGGATCTTCTGTTGTCAATGTCCCCTGCCCAATCAACATAACCTCGCATACTGAGAGTCCTTTGTGATTCAACCAAGTTCCCATGGTAACACAAAGCATATTCTGAAGTGCCCTTCAAATATCTAAAAAATCTTTTCACAACATCCCAATGTGTCCTTCCAGGATTAGCCATAAACCGACTAAGTACTCCCACTGCTTGGGCAATGTCTGGCCTTGTATAGACAATTGCATACATTAGAATTCCAACCGCACTAGCATAAGGTACACTGGTCATGTCCTCCATCTCAGTAGGAGATTTTGGACAGTCTTTAATAGATAGCTTCGTTCCCTGCAAAACTGGAACAACTAGCTGCTTGCAATCATTCATACAAAATCTCTCTAGAATATTCTTAATATACTTACTTTGATTGAGCCAAATTTTTCTATCCTTCCTATCCCTAGTTATTTCCATTCCCATAATATACCTTGTTGCACCAAGATCTTTCACTTCGAACTTTGCAGACAACTGAGACTTAAGATCATAAATCATTAACTTTTTATTGCCTATGAACAACATATCATCAACATTGAGAGCAATAATAAGAAATTGATCACTTTCAGCTTTGTAATACACACAATGATCAAATTTTGATCTTGCAAATCCCAATGACAAAACAAAAGTGTCAAACTTTTGGTACCACATTCTAAGAGATTGCTTTAATCCATACATAGATTTATTCAACTTGAAAACTAGTTTTTCTTTACCTTTCTCTACAAAGTGCTCAGGCTGGGACATATAAATCTCTTCTTAAAGATCAAAATGAAGAAATGTTGTCTTCACATCCATCTGTTCAATCTCTAAGTCATATGCTATTGCAAGTGACAAAAGAAATATAATGGACATCAGCTTAGCTATAGGAGAAAAAATTTCCCCATAATCAATTCCCTCTACCTGGGAATAACCCTTCGCAACCAATCTCGCCTTATATTTTTCCACACTTCCATCTAGACCTATTTTCTTTTTAAATACCCATTTGGAGCCAACAACTTTTCTGCCTTTAGGCAAGGGCACCAAACTCCAAGTATCATTCTTTTCTAGTGATGCATTTCTTCATTCATGGCTTCCAACCAAGAGTTTGAATCAGACATTCTAAATGCCTCTTTCATAGTCCTAGGCTCATCAGTGCTAGAAATTAAAGCATAGGCACAAGTAGAATCTATCAAAGAGAACCCATACCTATCAGGTTGCTTTCTTTCACGAGTTCACCTCCTCACTTGCTGAGGCTGAGGTTGTTCTTCTTCATCGGAACTCTCAGAACTACTTGAGCTCTCCTCAGTTTCAGGTACATTTTGAATTTTCAATTCCTCTTTATCTGGTGTCGAAGGAATTTCAACTACATCCTTTTTGTTTTCTGATTTTGTCTTTGACTGGAAATCCAATGTAGAAGGCTTGAGCTCATGAAAGATAACATCTCTGTTGTATAGAACCTTCTTTGTATCAGGATTCCAAAGCTTGTATCCTTTGATGCCAACACTATAACCAATAAAAATACATTTGACAACCTTGTTCTCCAATTTAGATCTTTTCTCATATGACACATAAGCATATGCCTCACAGCCAAAAACTCGAATGTGTCTTAAAGAGGGCTTTTTACCAGACCATGCTTCCAAAGGCATTTTCTCAACAAGAGCAGAATTTGGAGAACAGTTTATCAAGTAACATGTTGTAGCAACTGCCTTAGCCCAGAACTTCTCCTCCAAGCCAACACTGTTCATCATACTTCATGCTCTTTCCATCACTGTCCTGTTGAATCTTTCTACAACTCCATTTTGCTATGGAGTATAAGGTGTAGTATTATGTCTTTTAATACCATGATCTTTACAGTACCTCTCAAAATCATCAGAACAAAATTCACCACCATTATCAGTCCTTAAACATTTTAGTTTTCTTCTAGTCTGATTTTCTACAAGGTTCTTAAATTCCTTAAACCGATTGAACACTTCTGATTTACTTTTAAAAAAATAAACAAATGTTCTTCTCGAATAATCATCAATGAACATACATAGTACCTTGACTTAGACAAAGAAGGAACATTCACTGGACCAAAAACATTAGAATGTATATAATCAAGCAAACTAGAATATTTGTGAGGACTAGAATAAAATGAAACACGATGTTGTTTACCATATATACAGTGTTCACAAAACTCAAATTCGAGGTTACAATATTCAAGCCCCTCAACCAAGTTTTTATTCTTCAAGGTTTTTAAACCTTTTTCTCCAATGTGACCTAGCCTATGATGCCAAAGCATAGTCTTTTCTGCTAGAAGTTTAACTTCCATAGAGTTTACACTATCAGGAATTTCTTCCTCTTTTCCTCAATGAGTAGCTTTTTGTGACTTGGCAGAGACACTATTGCATTGCACAACATGTGCATCAAGCTTATACAAGGTACCAACACGAGCACCTCTTGCTAGCACCATAGAGCCTCTAGTCATCTTGCAGCCATTTCCAAAGAATGTGACTTGCACTCCAATATCATTCAGCATACTAACAAAAAGTAAGTTTTGAGCCAGACCTGGTATATGCATTACATCATTGATTCCCTTCACTCTTCCATCAGGGAATTGAATTTTGACTCTTCCACGGCCAACAATTTCCAAAGATGAATAACTTGCCAAATACACCTTTCCACCATCGTATTTTTCATACTTCATGAACTAGTCTCTATGAGATGTCATGTGGAAAGATGCTCCAGAATCAATCAGCCAGACATCATCAGATGCTTGCATAGCCAAGGCTACAATGAAAGCACCTGCATCACTCTAAGAAGAATCATTGTCGGAAGAATACTTCTTCTTCTTCTTTTTCTCCTCTTTACAATCCTTTTGGACATGACCAGGTTGCCCACAATTCTAGCACTTCACCTTGGACTTCTTTCCAGGAGACTTTGATCTCCCCTTTGATTTCGATTTGGACTTCTTGTCCTTCTTCTTTCCTTTATCTTTTGATCTACCTCTAACAACAAGAGCCTCCTTCGCCATCTCAGAAGATTTCCTTCTCATCTCTTCTGATAACAAAGAAGCAACAACATCTTCCATCTTAAAATTGGATGTCATACTCCTAATATCCATCACCAAGTGATTCCAAGAATCTGACAAAGAACATAATAATAGCATACAATGATCCTCTTCATCAATCTTCACGCCCATAGATGTTAACTGTGCAATCAACATGTTGAATGTGTTCAAATGATCATCAATAGATCCTCCTTCCTTCATTATCAAAGAGTACAACTTCTTCCTCAAGAACAATTTATTCACCAAGGACTTGCCCTGATAAATAGCTGTCAGTGTTTTCCACAAGGAAGATGCAGTCTTTTCTTCATGAACATTCTAAAGAACAGAGTCTGCTAAACAGAGCCTTATCAGCCCCTTTGATTTTCTATCTGCAAGGTCCCAATCCTCTTGCTTCATGCCTGTAGGCTTCATTCTAGACACAACAATCCAAATATCACGATCAACAAACAAATCTTCCATTTTAAGTTTCCACAACTCAAAATTGTTGCCATTGAATTTCTCAATTTCAATCTTTCCTGACGTGTTTGCCATCTTAACCTGTAATTCAAATTACCAAACTTCTACAAGACTCCCACTGAATAGAAATTGACTCAAAAAACCTAACATACCCACAAGGATAACACAACTGGCTAGGCTCTGATACCACTTGTAAGGAAAGCTAAGGTGTAGAACTAACTTTCCTAACGTCAAAACCTCAGGGAAGAATTTAGAGCTACATTAAAATTTTCAATTACTGTCCAATTAAGATACACTTGAAAGTAATAACAGAAACAGAGAAATGAACATACACAGATGAACACCAGATTTACACGGGAAAACCCTTACAGGAGAAAAACCCACCACATCAAGAAAAACTCCTTTGTATTACAGTAATGAATTTACATACAGAATACATGCTTCACTCTCTCTGATTTCAATTTACAACAGCATAATCATAGACCAACCTTGTATATAACATTCAAGTTACAATACACCTAAAATTCAATTCACACTGATCATACATCAAACTATTCATCCAAACATTCATGCAACCATCGAACCAAATTACATCTACAATTCCCGAGTATATCCATGACGCCCATGGTCTGTCAATCTTCCTCTTAGTAATGGCCACAATAGTCTAACTTCCAACAGTTCCCATTTGGCTTCTCTAATTGGTTGAAGACACAACACATAGGATGGTCTCCCAATCAGTCAAAGGCGTTCACAATGTATTCGCATGTCGGTGAGACACTAACCATGTCTCCCCGATGCCACAAGACTTGACTGTAGTTGTCGCCAAGAGTCCTGACCATTGGTAAGACATTATACCGAGTTCACAAGTCACATCAACCTCAGCATTCTCATCGGCGAGACTATCGCTATTCGCCAAGAGATCATACCAAAGTTTCAAAGTCACATAGAAAAGAGTATTCCCATCAGCAAGACTATTGTCCTTCGCCAAGAGATCATACCGAACCTTCATGTTATACCGCAATGTTCCACTATTAGCGAGACTTCGTTCGTTGCTAAGACTTCATACCGAAGCCTCCATGTTATATCAATGTGAACACTGTTGGCAAGACTTACCGCTATTGCTGAGAGTTCTTACCAAATCCATAAGTCATACTGAGCACCAACCAGTCGCCAGGAGTCATACCGACAATAGACTACCCCATTGCTGAGACAAAAATCCATTTCTAAGACTTCATACCGAAGCCTTCAAGTTATCCCGATGACTCCTAGTGTAGTTGTTCAGCGAGACATTCCATATCGATAATACTTCATATCGAAGCATATGAGTTACTCTGATGACCACAAGTCTATAACTATCAGCGAGACTTTCCATATCGGTAAGACTACATACCAAAACATATGAGTTACTTTGATGACTCCAGTCACTATGAATCTCCCTGATATCTGATAAGAATGGCCTATCGGCCAGACCAACCCACTCAGAAAAAGGTTACACCGAACACAATGAGTAACAATGATAGCTCCAGTCGGCAAGACATCAACAAGGTCTCGGTGACCTGAACATTTCACAAGGTTCCAAAGCTACTAGTCGGCTAGACAATATGGATGTCACACCGACTTGGCTCTTTTAGAGGTTTCAGCCTATGAGATTGAGACACATATTTCCAACTTCAACATGTGGAAGAATTAGAGGCAATTGTAGCTATTTTACTAAATCTAGATACCTCAGTTAAGGATGGTCTTTCTTTAGATAAGATGAGCGAGAAATGGACTTGGAAGATTTGAAGAGGTGATGCAGAAAGGAGATGATGAAGAGGACTTGTTATTGGACAAGCTCATGGACATTAGAGAAGAAGTGATTACTGCTAAAAGGGAAATAATTAAATTAAAGGAAGTACATGGATTGGTTTTAGATGAATTAAAAAGAATTAAATTTCAAGATGATTGGTTGGATGGGCCTGATTCTAAAGTCCTTCAACAAGTGTTTTCCAATTTTGATGAGTACATCCTTGAGCATGCAACGCAGAAGTGAGTTGGCTCTCTTCACTAGACATTCTCTTTCTCTCCTCCTTTACAGAGCTTTGATGTCGAATCAACTCCGGTTCCCTTCCTTAGTTCCACCTTCTTCTTTGGATGTCAGAATTTGTGCAACATTGTACTCCTACTTTCTAACTCAAGATTAGGAGTGTAGTCTTTTGGTTCAATTCTAGCTCCTTAATTGGTGGATCTAAATTGATGATTGAGAGGAACTCGTGTATGTGGCATCTATATGTACAAATATTTGGTCCTATTTTGTAAAGGTTAGCTAATTGAAGGAAGATAAGCCACTTGATGATAGTGAATAGTGACAAGTTCTAGGATTTTATGTTTGTTAGCAAAGATACTAAAAAGGTTTAATTGAACTTGGTTACATGTTACAATTTTTATACATTTGTATGTTGTTAAGCTTGGACCGATTTTGATAAGGTTAATGATGCATGATCAATCAGTATGCCAGTGATTTTTTTGTGCCTAAATGTTTTCTATTTGATGAGAAACAATAGAGGAAACTAGATTTAATATTATCTCATTGGGTTATCTTTGAATGAAGTTATTGTTATGTCTATTTGATCTATGTTTAATGATGAGTGAATGATCTGTTTTGAAGTAAAGTTTAGTGAATGGTGATGGTATTGAATTAGCACTATAGATGTATGTAGTTGTATAGCTTATTCTATTGATTGTATCTTGTTGTGGTTGTGGTTAGGTGAATGAACACTCATTATTGATATGCATGTTTGGATATTAAGAACTTTCATTCATGTTCTGTTAGAATCCAAGATCACCTGCATGCAATCACCTATTACATGCAAAAGACATGAAGAACCAAAAATGATGTTTTGTAAACCTCTCAGTAAAAATGCATTAAGAGAATCGATTATTACAAAGTGATCAATCCTTATGAAGGAGATCAAGAAACCCTAAAAGGAAACCCTAAATGAAACCCTAGTGTGCACACTTAATAATTAATAATTAATTATTAATGTGCCTAAGTTTAGCTTAAGTAATAAAGAGGAATAAGTGACTTAATTAATTAATCAATATGATGTAATTAATTAAGCATAATAACTTATTACTCTAACACCCCCCCTTAAGATGAACTTAGGAAGAAGCTAAAACACTACAATAAGATGCATGAAAGCAAAGATGGGTCCCGGCAACTAGGCCTGATCAGGTACCCATTTACAAATGCAATATGATGTAGAGAAGGAAAAACCTAGTGGGACAAAACCCCCCTACAATGAGATAACATGCTGCAAAGAAGCACTGGAAGAACTCTGTAGAGTAACACTGGAACTTGATATAGGCAAGTAAGGAAATATTCTTCTGTATACTACTGAAACCGGATGAGAGTCACTGATTGAATCAAGGAATCATGATAAAGCAACAGAAAACCTGATGCCACGGAACACTCGAAAACTCCAAACGGGAACAACTCTAGAATCTATGAAGCAACAAATAATTATTGAATGATGTATTACTGAAAATGAAGTGCAAAGATGCAAGATGCACTCTCCCATCTGCCAAAATATCCAAGTAATCGCCAAACAACCCATCGGGCCAAATATGGACTAACTGATAAACCTAGGACAGATACAGAAAAAGGGCATGGACAGCAACATAGAGCTCCTCAATACCTTTCCAACGCCGCAAATGAGGCAAAAATCAGAGATCGTGGCAAAAAGTTATGAGCTCGGAAGTCCAAAAACAACATCTGACCTCAAACAGAAATAAATGCAGAAAAATAGAAAAATACTATAAAATAAACTGCACCAAATGAATGAGCTCAGAACCAGCTTTCCGGCGATATCTCGTTTGCCCGATTTCGATACCGTATGCCCAAGTTATAGCCAAAAGAAAAAAACTGCTCTTTTAGGGAAAACTAGGGTTTGGAGGGGCATAGAGGGCCGGCCGTACGTTGACGTCATGCTGACGTCAGCAGTCCGCGAGCTTAAAATTGACGGCCGTCTGGCTGTCAGGGCAAAAAATCACCCCCCCTGTCGAAATGAAAAAATTTTGGGCCCCTAGTCCTGTGGGCGACCAGGGGCTGGCGGGCTGGTGTCCTTCGGCGGAGCTCCTGGTTCTCCATGTGGCCGGGGGCTGGGCGCAGGGGCCGGATCTTAGCTCCTAGATCCTAATATGGCCGTGGCCTGGCGATTGAAGCCCGCGGGGGCTGGGCGGATGACCCGTGGTTCGCCATGTGACCACGCTGGAGAGGAGGGGGCTGCATGCAAGCCGGCGGAGCAGGGTGGCGGCGGTGGCCGGAGGCTTTGCTGGCGGCGGCGGATGGGTGGCTGCCTGGTGGCCACCGGGCGGTGGAACCCTTTAATACTGGATGCACCGGCATGAATTCCAACAAACGACATTTTTGGCCCTTTTTTTAATTTTTTGAGCCTCGATCTGCATGTTGGGGAGGTCGTACGGCCCCTCAGACAAATTTTTTTTGCCTCCCGGATCAACTGCACCAAATTGGACAATTTGACAGGCGTTTCTAGGGTTTTGGGACGCTGCGAACGCAATGGCGACGTCCGTTTGAGCCCATTGTGTCCTGAAAAAATGGCCACCCCCAGATCTTGCAGAAAAGATGCCTGTAGAAACCCTTGCACTTGAAACTCACAAAGAGGCCATATCTTCAGATCACGAACAAGCAGCTGCAGGTTTGGAGCTCTGATACCATGTTAGAATCCAAGATCACCTGCATGCAATCACCTACTACATGCAAAAGACATGAAGAACCAAAAATGATGTTTTGTAAACCTCTCAGTAAAAATGCATTAAGAGAATCGATTATAACAAAGTGATCAATCCTTATGAAGGAGATCAAGAAACCCTAAAAGGAAACCCTAAATGAAACCCTAGTGTGCACACTTAATAATTAATAATTAATTATTAATGTGCCTAAGTTTAGCTTAAGTAATAAAGAGGAATAAGTGACTTAATTAATTAATCAATATGATGTAATTAATTAAGCATAATAACTTATTACTCTAACATGTTCTTCTATTTTAAGGCTCTAATCTATCTTTTTATCTTTATTTAAACCCCCCAAATGTAGATTAGTTTATTTCATGTAGTTATGTTCCTTTTTACCAGCAAAAGCCCATTGCACATTACAATTATATTGACCATTGAGTGTCATCAATATAATTGAGAACCAATTACTAGGACCTTGGGAGTTAGATTACCATGTGTTGTCTTTATTTTTTAGGAGAAATAGAATAGTAATATTCTGTTTAATGTTGTTGTGTTGTTTTGACCCTCAACACTTCCTTTACTATTTAATGTGTAGATATTAATATGAGGAGACATAAATATGCATACACACAAAATCATCACATAACACCATGTATATGTGGAAAACTCGATATGGGAAAAACCATGGTGACCAAGGTTGCTTGAGTCTACTACTCAAATCCAGCGTCACAAATGAAATCTCTATTATAATATTTTAGGGCTACAACCAAAGGAAGCATCAACTACCTAATTTAGAAGAAACATCTTCAAGGATGTAACAACCCCATGCTTTAGGAGCTACAACTCCAAGGATGCAACAATGCCCTAGTTTAGAAGCAACAACTTCAATGAGACTACAATCCCCTAATCTAAGATACAACTCAGTATAATGAGGCTACAACCTCTTACAATGCTTAAAGCTCAAATATGCATAAATTGGTTCTTCCTAACTTATAATGCATCATTACATTTAGTACATTGCTACACTTACTGCAACTCACACTCTGCTACTGTAGCTGCACTCTCAACAACACTCCCCTTTTCTACACTCTCTTCGGCTCTACACTATCTTCTCTACTTCATTCTTAGTTGTACATCACTTTGTTAAGCACTATGTGCACTTGAAAACTCTTCACACTTCTCCTCACATCTAGATTCAACACATCACACACAGCTACAACAACTCTTATATAATTTCCCACATTATCTTTTCTCATCGACCTACATTCAATGCCTCGAGATTCTTATACATGATAAGCTCATCTCACATCTTTTGTTAGGGTTTTCTTCATTTGCACACTTCACCAACAAGCTACCTATTTATCGAGCTACACACCATCATTCCACTAAACATTAAGGCATCTAATAGGGTTTATTAGATATCACCATCCCTCTACATCAGGCCACTCAACATTTAATTTTGATACAAAAAGATTTCTAAGAATAGCATCCTACAAAACCTTAGGATCAAATTTGAATTAAATGCATTCTACTGTCCATATGAATAGAATCGATCTGATCTAATCTCTATCACCTCAATAGTCTATTCTACCACCTTGAAGATCAAATCTTCATTTACTTTGGTCGCTTGTGTAGTTGGACCAATTAATTCATTCTTCTATGTCGATTACCAAATTTAAACCCTATTTACACAGACCTAGCCATTGTAGTTCTTCATTTTTAAATCTGGGTCATTGATCACTTATCTTCGTGCCACAATCCTCTGGCTCTCCGTTCATATCAGAACCTTTAAAACATGATTGTCAGATCATCTTCTTTAAATGTGTGTCATTGATCTTCAACTCATGCCTATCAATTTTTCTTGGGCATATCTCATTCTCACTTAGGGAACCAAGACTAAATCCATGATGTTAGATCTTCACCTCATGATCTATTTCATCCATCACATCCTCATAATGCATCACTCACCTCTAAGTCTAGACCATCAAATTAGGGTGCTATCATAATAGTGGTTTACAATTCCTGAGAGGACGAATTTTAGCTGAAATCACATATTTTTAGAAAATATAATGATTTAAGCCTTTGAAAGTTCCATTTTAAGGATTCCAATTGAAGAGGGTTTGATCAAATCACTTTAGATCAAACCCCCTTGGATAGAACCTCACTAGTTTTAAACCATACCTATAAATAAGTCTCCTTTACACCTATCAAAATGCGGATAAAAAATCACTTTTGATTTAGCTTTTGGGGGATCGAATGAATTCATTTAAAATTTATTTCAAATGATTATGGTATTCCTCAGAACAAGCTATCCAATGAATATAATTTTAATATGTTTTGGTTTTGTTATGTATTTGTTTTTAAGTTTTATTAAACATAGGTTTTTCATCGAAAATGAATTTCTTTGTTCTTCACATGTGGAAAAATAGAAGATTATCAAAAAAATTTAAAAATATGAGTGCACCAGATATTGAAGTCTTTGATCCAACAAAAATTAAATAAAATTTTGACATATACAAAAAAGTTAGCGTTATCCATGCTATGTCCGAATTGTAATTTGTTTGACTTTGAAACTTGATTAAGGAAAAAATATTCAATAAAAAACTATCTAACCAAGTGGAAGCACTAGATATCGAGTTACAAATCTAAATTTGAAAGAATTAGAATTTTCTCCTTCATGGAAAAAAATTATGCGTTATATGGTGCCACTTTTTAAAAATGTTGTTTTATGAAAAAATCAATTTTCGTGGGAGATGGAAAAAGAAGTACAATTTGATTCCAAAAATTTTGAAAAAAATATTTTTAGAATCTACAGACAAAATTTGATGAGACTCTAGTTTGCACCATCTTCAAATTCCTCACAGTTTAGCCGCTATAGTTGCTCGAATGTGAAGATTCAGTTAAAAATAATAATTTCAGTGTCCAGTTTGGCCAAAAATTGTAAACCACTATTATGGGATCACCCATTAAAGATTCAATAATATAGCTTCATCGATCTCCACTGACTAATGATCATTGCTGGATCATTTTTCAAACCATTTGCATAGTCGATTTCCTTCATACACCGCTTGCCATATGCAGGGTCCACCAAGACATGCGTCCAAAGTTTGTTGATCCTATGAGATTGAAAATGATCCCACACACACCTTGTAGAGTTAGAGGGTTTTTCCCATTTTTCATCCACATCATCACCACCTAATTCACAACAATGATGCAAATTAGCTTATTGAGTAATCATTGTTCACCACCTGTTCATCACCATCACAATCTATCAACATATCAGGTCCCACCAGATTTTCTATGGGAACTATCAGATCTTCCTCTTTTAATCTATTCATGGCATACGTCATCTTGTGTAGCCTTAGTAGGTCTCACCATTCATGCATCGTGCACCATTCAATCAACCTTGATCAATCTTCACCATTTCCCACTAGCCTTGAGGGTCTTGAATACGTCCCACTAAATTCTCAGCAGGGTATGCGAGTTGCTGCCACATATACACCTCTGAGATCACCTTCCAATTACTTTGTGTGCTACCTTTGTAGGTCCCATCAAACATCAATGATCCTAATTCATTCATCGTGGATTAATCTCCACTATTTTCCACTGACCCTACGAGACTTAGCCAGGATCCACCAAAAACTCAATGGAATCCACGGGCATCATCCGATCTTCTTGATCGCAATCATTGATCAAGTGAAGATAGATATTTTTATGATACATAGGGAATATTAAACGCACCAAATATTTTCTTGACCGATAAATGCAAGGTGAAGGGGTCGGTTCCCCACACGACTTTAAAGAATTAAGTGGTAACTTAAGCTACCTGCAACCTACTACAACCAGTCAACGACGAATTAGAAGAAACTTGTTATGCCCATGAATCTTTGATTTGCTAGTGGCTTGACTATGCAGAGTCCACACTTCAGTTTTTTTTATTGAGCGGTAAGTTAGACAAGTTCCTAAAAAGACCACCATCCTTCAAGCATGATCTTCATAAGTTCATCAACCTAGACAAAACATTGCCAGCACTATATGGAAGGGAGTTAGTGAAACATAGCAAAACACCGCCTGAGTTAAACCACATGCCAAAAACACTGCCAGAGCTATACTTATTAAAAATCCTTGAAGTGGTAAGTTAGAGAAACTTATAAAAACACCGCCCAAGTTATGACAACCAAATTTTCCTTTTCTTCTAGTGCTCAACAGACTGTCAAGGGGATCGAATAAACTGTCCTACCGAAGCACAAATGTCTCACCGATGAGACATGTAGACACCACTAACCTAGGTAATGGGGCCGGTCACCAACACGGGAAGATAGACTTAAGTTATCACATAAGTTACTAGCAACTTGTCATAGCAAGTCAAAAAATAAATATAACATTGTAACCAGCTCCGCCATGGCATGAAACGCATTAGGGTTTATCTGTAAACCCTAATATCACCCAAGAGCATAAAAAGATCATTTATCCAGGAACATCCTTCACTTTCTAGACCTGTAGAGCACATCACTAGAATGCTCTTGAAAAACCCATCACAAATCTGCCACTAAATTCACTTTTAGATCCACTGCTCTCCATTCATCCTTTTTCATCATGCCAACAATCTCCTTTGCCTGATTTTCCCTTTTGACATCAATGAAAACTTTATGTGCTTTTGTACGGGATCAACACACTTCTCCTTTGATCCCCTTTTGACATCAATGGCAATATATTAAAAAAAATCCCCCTTTGTCATTAATGGAAAAACATTAAATTCTCAATGATATCAATTAACCAATTCAACATTTGTAGCAGTATCATCTTTACCTTCTAGTTCTATTGTTGCTTTCTCTAATTCTCCTCTTTTGAGCATTTGAATGACTTTCTCCCCCTTTGACATTAATGGCAAAAGGGATCACTCCTCCTGAAAGAATTCTCCCCCTTTGACAAGTAGTGCAAAGGGTCTAGTTGTTCTCTAATATCCTCCTTTGACATTCCTTCTCCTTTTCTCATTACATGAGAATCTTCACAACTTTATCTCTTATGCTCTACTTTGAGCATTGCTCACTTCTTCTCCCCCATGCTCAATTATTTTGAGCATTTACTCATCCTTTCTCCTCTTCTTTATCTTAGGTCACCATACTACTCCAACCTTCACTTATTCTTACAAATGGCAAAGGGACTTAGCTCCCCCTTTGATTGATACCAACTGAACACAAAGTTTTTCTCTCATGCCAATTGTTGCAATCAACCTTTCTACTGCAATGGAAAAACCATATTATCCAACCGCCCTATACCAATTAACAATATATGATGTTGGTTTGAGTGCCATTACATGCTCAGTGCCAATCAGGTTTGATATCAATTATAGATACTCTGATTCATGCTCTATACCAATTGATATCATATACTTGACACCAATTGATGATATCATGCCTTGATACTGATTATCATTCTGATACCAATTGTGAATGTTTTCACTTTATGCTATGTACCAAATGATATCCTGGACTGCATTGTATAAAGTATATCATTGCTTTGATACCAATAGTAGCTCCCCCTCAGACCTTGCTCCATTCTTCACTAGCTTCATTTCAAGGGATTTGTACCAACTAACTTGTTCTGAACCAATTTGTAATGGTCTGAAACCAATTAAAAAAATAATATACACATAAAAACTCCCCTTAAGACATATATCTTATCCTTGCAGTCAAGGAGCATTTCTCTCAACAGAGCATTTACACCACTATTTTTCAATATTTGATATCAAATGTTGATATCAATTTATGCAACTAACTATCCACTTCTCTACTGATGTTCTTATCCTCTGATGAGCATTTCAAAGAGCAAGAATGTGACCATAAATCTGCAACCATCAAGTCATTAGAAATTTGTAAACATGTTTTACCTGACTTGATCTCCATTTCACCTTTCTAAGGATGAATGAGATACCATTTTAGCTTCCCTTGGAACCATGCCCTATCACTACAAATTAGTGATGTAAGGAAGAAACAACCACATTTGGTGCTTCTTGCTGACCTTTCACTATTCACACCTTTCTAAGATTTTTATCTTTCTTTTCATCCTTCTTACTAGGAATATGTGAACCACTGTTCACTTTGGAAGAAGTATCCTTCCCTATATTCTTCCTCTTTCTCTATACTACAGGTCTTACAAGATCTAGTCTACAGTCTTTAGCTATGTGACCAATTTTTTCACACTTGTAGCATACCACATATATATTCCTTATAGGAGCAAATGAATTCTTATTTACATATTTAGTGCTCCTTCTAAGTGCAGCTCTACATTCTCTAGCCCTATGACCAAAATGATTATAGCTATAACAATAACCATAGAAACATGAGGAATACTTGGTCATAGTTTCCTTTTGTTTAGGATGAGGTGGTCTTCTTTTTATTTTCTTCTTCATGTATCTTATCCATGTGAATCTTTCTACATCAGCTCCCTTTGTGTACTAATTTTTCTTCAAGTTTCTAGGAACTAATTTCTCCACTATTTTCTCTATTGTGGGCTTCTTTTCTCCTTTTTCTTTCTTCACTCCAGAAGTTCCTTTATCTAATTTTCCATTTCTAGAGCATGGAAAACTTTAAGAAACCCCCCCCTCGGTGAAGGTGTAAAATCCTGGAAAATCTTGTATACTTCTCGTTAAAAATATTAATTTTAGTGGCAAATTATTTCATTTTTCGTGAAAAAGAAAATGTCCATTGGCGAATCTTTTCTAATCGCTAGAAGTATGTGGAAAATCCTGGAAAAATGATTTTTTTTTAAAACTACTAAATTTTTTCCATTGGTGATTAAAATCTATTTTCAAACCAATAAAATATTTTGATTGGCAAATTAAACCTGTTTTCAAACCAGAAAAAATAATTTTGTTGGCGATTAAATTTTTTTTTCAAACTAAAAAATAAAATTCATTGGTGAATTAAGCCTATTTTCAAATGATTAAGAAAAATAAACTGGTGATTTAAACATAATATCAAACTAATAATAAAAATGTAGTGGCAAAGTGTCAGTGCAAATTTTCCTAACCTTAGTTGCAAGTCTTTCTTGGTCATCTTTGCAGTCGGTGGGTCGTAGGGTTTGAAAACTTTGAAACTTCAGACTTTGGTTCTAAGGTTCCAAGTTTCAATGACCACAAAACATTATGGACCATGACCGTTCGATGAATTTTTGATGGATAGTTGTAGTTGCATTCCCGAAGTATATCTCTCAAGCACTAGATTTGTGAATTGAAACCTCTAGAATTACACTAGAACTGTTAGATTTTCAGAAATCAATGGTTGAGATTTTATTAATTATTTAGGTTTGTCGGTCATCCTGCTCTTCTTTACTATTTAATATTGCCTAAGTCAGACCAAAATATTTTATGACAAATCCTTGAATCTTAACTCTTTAATCCCGAGTGTCGAGTCTCGTCAACCTAACAATGTTCCCATTTTAAATTATGCACGTGCATAAAGTTTATTTTAAAAGAGGGACAGTTCAATGAATTTTCAATGGACAGCTATATATGCATTCCAGAAGTAAATCCTTGAAGTACTAGACTTGCAAACTGAAACCTCCAGAATAATAGTAGAACCATTAGATTTTCATAAATCAATGGTTGAGATTTTATTAATGATTGGTTTCAGAAATCAACATATAGTTCTGATCATAAGTGAGCAAAATTTATTATGACTTATTAGCTAGGACATTGATAATCATTAAGTTAGAACGAGACATTTAATTTTCTCTTTTCAATGCATCGAAGTACTCTACCTTTCATTTATTCTATTGAAATTCTCAATTTGGCCATGGTACTAGGCGGCGGCGTGGATTAATACCATATGAATAGCTAGAGTGATTGATTGGATAGATTTATATTGAAAATTGCATGATGTACTATAGAATCGTATATGATGATGTCAATAATCCATTGATTTTGACAATCGACAGCTTGTGTGGCAGTGTCGATTTTGACAATTGAAAGATCATCAACTTGAGCTACAGTTTGCAACTTTGCATGTAGCTAGCTTGAGGTATTGATTAAGTTGGATTTTTGGTTTGCACAAATCGCAATTATTGCTAAGTAGTTAGTAGTAATTATACACAACCTTAGAGCTCACACATGACATGTGTGAGGTGTACAAGGTACCAGGCTAGTAGTAGCACTTTTGGTAGCACTTTTGGCCCATAAATAAGGATAGTGAGCACAAATAAAATAATTCATTTAATTGTCATAAAGGTTTTCATTTTGTAGGGTTAATAACTTAATAAAAATTCAGGAAGAATATGATGTAGTATTATTGGGGATGCTCTAAATTCTCCTACCTCTAGTTATGTAGTTACAGAGTAAAAGACCAATTTCCTTCAAGTTCAGAATGGGTGGAATTGGAAAGAAGTTGATTTGGTTCACCTGACTTCTCAGACATGTTTTTAACCAGGATGAGGAGCTCTCATGGACATAAGTGCTATCCCAATGCATGTAGGTTACAAGTTGAAGATGGGAGCAGTTTTACTACCCCTTATCATCCATATGGTTGCCCAGGAAATTCCCATGCATTTAATTTTAGTGCTCATCTTCTGCATGGGAGTTGTTTTACTAGCACTCATCTTTTGCATCAGTCTGATTCTAAAAGGGGCTAAATATATTTTGTATCCTTATGGCTCCCATTTCCCAGTTTGATCGGGCCCCCTTTCCCCATGCATTTATTTTCAGAGTGTATGGTTGAATCGACAAGTCCCATGTGTTTATTTTCAAAGCTCATGGTTGACTCAACAAGTTCCATTTATTTTCAGAGATACATGTATCACATTTACGTTTTCAACTTTTCACCAGCGGTCTAGTAGAAGCTTGTGCTTGCACTTACAATTTTATTTGTACTATGTAATAATGTGACATTGTAATTTAGTTGTAATAAAATAAATGGTTGTGCTATTAGTGTGACATTGTAATTCATTTTATTAAGTCCTTTTCAAGTTAAGTGCTATTAATGGTTGTGCAATGTGCTATTAATGTGACAATGTAATTCATTTTATTAAGGCCTTTGAAATGTTAAGTTTTTGGCCCCTTGGCCTTGATGTCAATCCTAGCGCATTAAACTTTAAAGAAAATTTAAAACACATTTTTTATGTTTATTATTTATATCATAAATTACTCAACTGTTCGATGAAAATTTGATGTATGGTTGTAGTTGCATTATGGAATGAAATGCACAAAGTGCTACGCTTGTGAATTTAAACCTCTAGAATCACCCTATAACCGTTAGATTAACAAAGATGAACAATTTATAATTTGTTGTCAATGTAGGAGTAAATTATTGTTTTTAATGGCTTGTTTTAAATGTTGTCAGTCATGTACATTGTACTACCTAATTGTGTACTATGTAGTTCGTAAGTAACGAGTAGACATTTTGGTGTCATTTAGTTTTCTCATTGCAGTGCACCACCCTATTCTGGGTTGCACAATTCCACTTCCAACAAATCCATTCCAGTAACCCTATTTCAAGGTTCAATGTAGTTTCAACTTCAATAATCAAAATTCAAAATCTAGGTAAGTTAAAAAATTCATGTGGCTACGTTTCATCACTTGACGTTTCTTAAAATCTTGTTTTTTCAAACTTTGAAGTTTAGTTTTAGGGTTAAGAGGCTTCAGAATTGAGAAAAATTAAGCACTAATAGGGAATTCACAAATTTCATATTGTTGATTGTATCAACATGTCTACCACCAATACCACTAGAGCAATGTCGGATAAAAAAATACATTATGCAAAATTGCTTAAAACCCCAAGTTTCACTGATGAATACCATGATATTTATGATCCTGAAACCTATGGTAGGCATACCTAAGAACTTAGATTTTCATATGAGAATAAGGATACAAAGCAAATGCAATTGCAAGTTAATTGTATTAGTGCACTGTGGGTAATTGGATTAGGGACATGATGTTACATGAGGTTTTCCCTTGCCTAGAATTTTGCATGCCTCCTTGAAATGGTGTATAATATCCATTATGGTGTTCCACATGCCAAGTATATTTTTATTGAGCACATTGTAGAATCCATGCATAAACAATTTTTAATTATTACAGGAGGTTCCACTAAGAAATTTAGGTTCACAACCTACTTGTGCTATATTTTTCTATTCAAATTCAGAGGAATGTTCAAACCAACAAGCTTCAGATTCAGCCCTATGGTAATAGTAATTCTAAGGAAAAGAAGATGGCTCCAGTATATGAATGGACCACTATTATAAGGTTACATGATTCTCAAAGGAACTATAGTCATTTTGTAGACTACTTTTTGGTTCCATTGCATCAAGAAATTACAAATACTCCAATGCCTAGATTGCCTATGTCATGTAGAAACTGCATCCAACTAGGAAAATAAATACAATTGGCTAATTGGTACTTAATGGAAGAATATACTATGCTAATATTTTATGGATTGAAAGTACAACCATACAAACTTCCAATACATGTGATAGAAAGGTTTTTTGCTTTGGAATATGTAAGGAAGATGCAAAGTACTAATGAAAGACACTTTAGCAGTCAGGGGAAGAAGACCTTATTTCCTTCTTTACCTTTTTCATGTGGAGGGATGACATTCGAGAGAACAGAATTCAGTGTGGCACATGATCTTTTGATTTTTTTTTATTTTGAGGCTATCTTTCATTGGCCGTATGATCCATGTGACACCATTAAATCAATGATTGTGCTCAATAAGAATGCTAGAAGTAGAATTCAACATCAAAGTAAACCCTTGCTTGAAAACCTGAGAAATAAGGATTCTTAGGATGAGGTCAAAGTAGCAATGGAGAAAAGTGCTACTGAGAATGGTATTTCTTTTGAGCAATTGTTAGTAGAAATTATGGTATTGCATCAAAAGACAATTAGGAGGTACAAAAAAAATTATGAAAAAAGTCATAAACCATCTAGTAGAGTAAAAATGCTAGATTCCCTAGAGAAGGAAGTTACAGGAAATAAATGGTCACGATAAAAAATAATTGCCTTTTGGTCTATGAGGAAGGAGCTAGGTGATCCAAGAGCTCTTGCAGAGTATGGAGATAATAAAGAAGATCTTGAGTTTAGAAAATTATGGAATATAGAGCATCCAGATGAATGAGAAGATGAATAAAGTGATGATGAATCTAATGATGATAGGGAAGAAGAAAGCCATGTCGATTTCAAACTTGGTTTAAGTGAGGCCACAAAAGAAGAATTTACTATAGGAGCAACCATAGCTGAAAAAATGGGTTATGAAGGTGGTATTTTGGGGTCCCAAAGATAAGGCCCTTGGATGGTAACAGATCTAGAGCATAGACAACCTGTTGATAAATCTGGCCTTGGGGTTGGAGGTGAAAAATTACACCTAGGGTATACAGGTCAATTTGTTAGAGATTCAAGTTCAAATCCCCATCCTCATGGTTAGACACAATTATCACAACTAGGATATACCCATGGTGGAGGGGTTAGTGCAACTAGCACTGCCTCTGGTGGTGATGGTATGGGTAGTAGTACTAGTAGTGTTCAGCATGTGCTACAACAAAAAATTACACACAAGAGGACAAAAATAAAATATACCACAGAAACACCAGGCGATCAAGGAATACAGAAGAGGCAAAGGATTTTGGTAGGTCCAACTTCAAGTCACACTACTAGTGGATCCACCACAAAGGAGTTATTTCTAGGCACTCCCCCAATGCCAGTTAGTCTAGCTGCAACATCATTAGCAACTGTAAGTACTCCTATTCCTTCACCATTCAAGCATTCCATTGTTCCTGCATCCCCGGGTTTTGATTACATTGAAGAGTTTAAAAAGAAATCAAAATTGAATAAAAAAGAAAAGAAGCAACTGATGGAGAGTGCATCTGCTCTAACTTTAGAGCATGCAACAACCATGGTATTACCTACATTTGACACAAGTAAAGAAATCATGGAGTACACATTTCTTGTTCCCACCGTTCAAAACAAACCAACAAATTAGATGGCTCCATCTGAATTCCGGGTGAACAATTTTCAATTGGATTTTTTTGGACTCAGAAATACTGACAAAATTAATGTATCAAAGAAGAACAATGAATTGGTGTACACATCATTGCTAAAACAAGATAGAGAGAAAAAAAGGCTGTAGACTCAAATTGAAAAGTTATAGGAAGACCTAGCAAATGAGAAAGCAAAGAGGAAAGCAACAGATAACAAGAGCAATGAATTAGAAAAAATAATTAAAAAATCTGCCTCTACATCAACAAGCAAAGATGATAAGCAGAATGAGACTGCAATGAATGAAATGAAGCAAAGGCTAGATGAGAGCAACAAGAAATATGATGAGGAAAAATCCACTTCATAAAAATTAAGACTAAGCATTGTAAATGCAAATGCATAGTGGGAACAAAAATTGGAGAAGGAGAGAAAAATAAATAAAAGATTAGAGGCAGAGCTGATGGAAGCAAACAATGAAATTAAGTCTTTTCAAAATAAGTTATCTGCATTTTTTAGAGAAACAATGAGGCATATGAAAAAAAAGCTTTGGGTTTAAATAATGCAAGGGATTGATCATTTGTGTGACATGTTTCAATTGATTGATGCTATCAGACAACATCATAATAAGCTCAACAAATATTTAATGGACAACAAAAATGTGCTAGCATTAGAGAAATCAACAAATCAAATTCAACAAACAGTCTACAAAGCTAGTGAAAATGTTTTGAAATCAAAAGGGATTACTAATCACCTTACTACATCAATGACGTCATCTATCATTGAAAAATGTTTGAGAATGCCTGAATCAAAGGAATATTTGCATTTGGCTGTAGAAAAGATGAAGATGGTGGATGAAAAGGTAAGGAAATTCACAAAGCTTGGTTTTCTAGAGGCTTTTGACACAAATGAGTGATTTGTTGGAAATAATGATTTCAGAAAGAAGATGGAGGATGCAAGGAAGCTTGATTTGGACCAGTTTCCTCATAACCCAGATGTGGAGACCTATTTGGATTCCATCAAACCATTGTTAACCCTGAATGCAAAATTGACTGAAGAATCCAAGACAAGTTCCAATTTGAATCATGAATTGTTAACAAATATTCAAGTCAAATAGTATCAGTTAGAACAAATGAAAATTCCAACACCTCAAGAGTGGGAATTTCTAGAAAAGGTCATGCAGTGATTTAATTTTTGATAATATGAGTTTCCAAGTTCCAACTCAGCTTTGTGTAGAGTTGTCTTTGAGCAATATTTTGCATTGCCAATGCCTCTATGTATTCCTTCATGTGATACAATGATAACCAATTTAAAAGCTCAAATTCAGACTTCAGTAATGTGTTGATGTTCAATTATCTGTATTATTTATTATATCATTTGAAGAAAAAGTTTGGTAGTGGTTTCAACTTGTAGATACACTTGTTATTATGTTCATTGTTGTTAATATGTTATTAAGCATTGAGTTTAGTGATGAATCGCTGAGTACATGTTCAATTTTTACTTTTAACATAATTAAAATATGAACTATAAGGTGATTTTAATTCTAGGCATCCATAATCTTAGTGAAATTGCATTACAGTTCACATATCAATACTCAATCTCCATGACTACTTAGCATATCCACTAAAAATTTATATGAATTCATGTCGTGGATTATCTATTATTGGAATTGGAATGATATATTTTTGGTTAGTTTCATAGTTGTGGTTACTATCACTCAAAGTCGTGGTTTTGGTGCTTTTCTTAACCTTAGTCGCTAGCCTTCAGAGTTTTATAACCTTGTCGCGGAGCTCTAAATTTTCATAACTCCTCGATTCCCTGACAAGGTTGATAGTTCAATTTGTTGAGTTGCAAGTCTTTCTTGGTCATCTTTCTAGTCGGTGGGTCGGAGGTTTGGAAAAATTTGAAACTTCATACTTTGGTTCTAAGGTTCCAAGTTTCAGCGACCATGCGACATTATGGACTTATCTTGCCTTAACTTTTCAAAGGTGTTGTCATCCGACACCTCATTGAATACTATGTACAGACTAATGCAAAATATAAAATACAATATAAAATATAAAATATCACAATTTCATGGAATACGACATAAAATATCATGAACTACAGTTTGACTTTAGAATATGATTCATGAAGTGCACTATAAAATAAAATATCATGAAGTGCAATGATTCAGAATTTCATTGAATACAATATAAAATATCATCAACTATAGTATGGAACAATGGAATCTGATCCTGAGATCCATGAAGTGTAATATAAATACCTAAAATATGCTAATTCTCTTCCATTTCCCAAATAGATTAGGGGTCCTCAAACTAACATTCATCATCAGATAAAGTAAAAGAGTTGTCTTGAATTTGATTCAAAGTCTGACCTTCATTTTCTTTGGTTTGTGTCTCAAATTCAACATTCATTGTGTCATTTTTGTCAATTTCATATGTCTGAGTCACATTGCCACTGCTAGTACCACCCTTTGGAATTGGATTTTTACACAATCCGGTCCCTCTTCTTTCACATGTGGACCTCCAGATTGCGAGTGCCCTTCCAAAAGGAAAATTTCTAACATTATACGCTGTTCCTTTCATTGTCAAGCAATTTTCCAAATTCTTTTCTAGTTTATTTCTTAACTTTTATTTCAAAAACCCCAATGTACTAAAAACTCTCTCATCCTCCATCGACCCCAATATCATTGTTTGACATAAATTAGCAAATTTGAAATATTATCATATCGAACCAGGCAATATTTCACTCTGACTTAGGTTTTTCCAAACCTTTTTTATTGATCTTGATTCAAAGGCCTTGTCCTTTCCCATGGATTTATACTAGTCCTTCATAGCTATTGCAAAACTCCCACATTGTTTTCTAAGCTTAGATTCATCTAAAATTCCTTCTATTTTCTGCTCATTGTATGTTACAATTTTTGAAAATTGTTCAATCAAGATTTTTATCTGAGCATGAAAAAATATGGGGTTATCTTAGTTTTCCCAAAATTGAGGATACACAATAACCATGGCTTCAAGTATTTCATGTCGAGGGAATCTTTCATGAATCTCTGAGGAAAGAGATTTTGCAGTTTCCTTCAAATTATCACCAATAGATTTAACAATTTCTTCAAAATCTTCCTCGTTAATAGCTACTTCTCTGCTAGAGCGCCTGGCTATCTTACGTTGGTACATTTGTATCTCATATCCACATACACAGATGCATAAGTTTCCACTTGCATTAGACTATAAATAATTATAAGGATCATTCAAATCGGTAATTTTCTACCACATGAAATAATTTGGGCCATCTTGTGTTAGATCTAGATATAGATGATCGAGGGCCAAGAATGTACTTTTATGTAGATTGGCATATTCATTAATATACATAGTTCTGTCTTGGGAATTCTTCACAAGCTCATTCATCACATCCAACATGGGGAGAAGACTAGTTAAATTCAAGAATGTCTATATATCACTTAACCTATGTAAGAGGTTAGGAGCTTTGTCTATTGTGTTGCGATGCTCGTACATCACTCCAATAAAAGACTGATATTATGAAACAACTTGTTGCGCTGGTCCATGCAAGGAGATCCATCTGGTATCAACATCCTTGAGAATCTTGTTTCTTTGTGTTATTCCCTTAGCAAAATTCTAAAATTTTGTGAAACATTTAGGACTTCGGCAGAAGTATGTGTGGATCTGGTGGACTAGATTTTTGACTTTTGATACTGTAGGAAACTTGCTAACAATTTTGAATGCTAAATTCATTCTGTGGGCCATGCAGTGAATGCCAAGCATGTATGGTGCACAAGTAGTTTGTAACTTTGTGCAAACAACGATCCTTTGACCTTGCATCACTGCAACTCCATCAACATCTACACACACCAACTTTTTTGCAATTGTCAACTCATCCATACCTGTAATTTCATTCAAAGATTTTTTGACTAGTTCAAATATATTTTTGCAATGTTGAATTGTTCTTCATTTTATGAACACGAAGAAGATGAGCTTGGAAAACATGTTGTACATTATAAAAATGCATATAGACCCAAGAAGTATTGTCTACCGCAATAACTTCATCTAAAGATAATGCAATGAAATTTAAATTTTTTACTTTATCTTTTAAATCTTCCTTTTCCACTGTAGCAAGATAGTTTTCCCAATTCCATCCAATGTTTACTGACCAATGTGAGTAGGGATAGTGAGGAAAATTCAAATAAGATAATAAACCAAAATATTCTTGGCAGTCTATCATTGGATGCCCTCTGGACAAAACATGAAAAACAACACTCATCTAAACAATTTTTGACAAATTTGCTCCTTCCATTGCTTTTCCAAATTGAACCTCAAGTGTACCTTTACATGTAGTAATGTTTGACATTCTTTTTTCATGCTCTTCATAATCCATGGCATAACTAACATGAAGACATTATTCCTTTGATTTCTATCATACGACTGATTCTTCCTTTCATTCTATGATTTATTTTTTATAAACTTTACCGATATGCTTTTCTATAGTGTCAATCTTTAGCTGCAATGTTTTGGCTCTTCCACATTTCCTACCACAAATCTTACATTTGGCCAATGTTCCCTTTTCAATATTGTTTGCATTACCAATCCCCACTGGTACCATGAATCGGTATTTTGACAACCAACCAAGTTGAAAACACCTTGTCATTTAACACTTGCACCCCCTATTTGGTTTATTTTTCCTTTTCTTGCTACCAACATCATCATCCTCATCCAAGTCAATTATCTCATTTTGGCTAACTGGGCCTAGGGTATCACTTGGAACATCTTATGTGGTATTTCTATCTTGATTTGCTACATTTTTATTTAAATCAATGACAATCTCAAATTGACCTTCTGGTGGCGATGAGGTATTGGGAATGCTACCAATATTTGGTAGAAGAGTTGATGATGTAGCTCCATCTTGTCCTAATGGATCAGAAGCTTTGGAAATTCCAAAGTAAGACTATATGGTACATCTATTTTTTTTGTGTTTTGATGGCCTCTCAGTCTCTTCATCACCCTAAGGAGCGGAAGGAGTCTCTTCACCACCCTAAGGAGCCTAAGGAGTGGTAGGAGTCTCTTCACCACCCTGAGGAGCCTAAGGAGCAGTAGGAGTCTCTTCACCACCCTGAGGAGTGGTAGGAGTTTGAGTAGCGACAGGAGCCTTACCACCCTGAGGAGTGGAAGGAGTCTGAGAAGCGATAAGAGTCTCTTCACCACCCTAAGGAGCAAGAAGAGCCTTACCCTTGCTACTCGAGTCGCTTGACATATTGATCTCTGATTTTCTTGACATATTCATCTCTCACTTAGAATAAAAACTAGACAATAATGACTTCCGAATAAATTGACACTTTTGATTGTATTTATTTTTGTTCAAGGAATTGATTAATAATATTTCTTTCAATTATTTATCATAGATTGTGTGAATGGAAATGCAATAGGAATTTATAAGTAGTGTGATAAGTGTTGTTCTTTAAAAATGGTGCAGAATCACATATCAAATTCAATACAATGGAATACAATATAATTTTTTTGGCTTTTCCCAAACTTAGTCGCTAGTCCTCAAAGTTATATAACCTTGTCATAGAGTTCTAAATTTTCATAACTTCGCAATTCCTCGACTTGGTTGATGGTTCACTTTGTTGAGTTGCAAGTCTTTCTTGGTCATATTTCTACTCGATGGGTAGGAGGTTTTGAAAACTTTGAAACTTCAGAGTTTGGTTCTAACTTCTAAGGTTCACTTTGTTGAAGCAAGAATGGAAAATAGATAAAGAAAATTTATTATTATAACTAATAACACTATGAAGAAATGATCACCCACCTTTTAAGTCTATGTTTTTGACTTTCCCTGACTTTCAAATGGAGAAGTAGAACCTCAGAACTGAAAAAAAATGTGTAAGAATAAATGACACTTTCGATTGTATTTATATCAATCCATGATTCCATATTTGGTGAGTTTGGTGAATTCCACATGATTTTTAAATGGTATATTAAAAATTTAGTGAATCTTGCATTCTTATACAACGATACGTTGTAATTTTCAAGGAAAAATGTGTCCTCAAATGTATTGTTTTTTAATGTTATTGGCGAAATAGGTCCTTATGAGGAACTATTTATAAATTTTAATTAGCGAAATGGGTCTTCACAGGAAACTATTTGTAAATTTTAATTGGCGAAATTGGTCCTGATACAATGTTGTTTTAATAGTATTGGTGAATATGTAGGTGTTTTATTAAATGCTTTCGGGATTCCAGGAAAAAATATTAGTCAGTCTAATTGAAACGCATAGTTTATCAATTGAAAATTTGTTGCTTAAACATGCCTAAAAAAAACTCATTGTCGAATGGACATACATTGGACCTATAGTTCATAAAATCCAGGTGATTTGGACACCCTATTGGGTGCGAGAAATTTTCCAATTTTGCCTTGGCTGATTCCAAGAATTTTCCAATTGGTGAAGATTTTCCACTAAATTTTTCCTTGTTCCAGAGGTACTTTCTCTTGAGAAAATTGTGTAGGCTTCCTCTTCCTTTGTGCAACATATTACTTCTGCTTTAAATCTATCATACAAGTTTGTAGAAGCACTGGTAGAGGGACTCTTTTCCTTCTCAAAATGAAAACTAACCTTTCTTTTGGTTTTGATGGATTTTGTCATAATACCAATTCCTCTAATATCTTAGAGCCACCTTTCAACTTTAGACCTTTATCAATCTGTTCCTTGGCTTTCTCCAAATCTCTTCTCAGAACAAATATCTCGGCTTCCAACTTCATGCACTCAACTGATTTAGACTGTAGTTCAGATTTAACTACATCTTCTATCCTCTTAGCTTCCTCAACTTGTGTTTTCAAACTAACTATCATTTCGTTAGAATCTTCAAGGCTTTTAGTTAGTCTTTCTATCTCTTTCTATGCATGCAACTTTTTTTCTTCATTTTATTTTCTTAATTTCCTAATCTCATTCAAAGCACTAATGAGTTCACCTTCTAAGTCTACTCCTTCATTTTCAGAGGTTTCATCTTCTTCATCTTTATCAGACCTCTCAATCTCTTCATTAGAGGTCGTTGGAAATGGGTCAATCCCATAGAAACTTCCATGTTCATCATCCAATATACCACTAGCATAAGATGACCTTGTTTCTTCACTTGCATGCAAATCCTTCTTCTCATTCTCCTTACTATCCTCTTCTTTCTTAGGATTATCCTTTTTATTATGAAATCATTTAGCAGCTATAGGACTTATTCTACCAGACTTAAAATGTTTAGAGGGTAGCTTACCTTTGTATTTTCGAGAGCCTCTTCTCAATATCCTAATGTAATCAACTTCCAGCTCATCAAACTCCTCAAATCCAAAAGTAGATGCTTCTTACTCATTAGCTCTAGATGCACATTCTATTTTGGATGTATTTGTGGTCTTCTTATCCTCATTCAACTTCACATTTTAAGGCTCTCTTCCATATGTCTAAATCTTGGCCTATGGTAAACTTTCATCATCTCCATACATCCTTTTCAATTTATTCCACACTTCATGTGATGTTTGACAATGCATGACTTTGACCAACACAAAACTTGATAGTCTATGAAGAATTATATATCTTGTTGTAGCATTATCCTCATTTTCCTTCTTTTTAGCTTCAGTTATTGGAGGTGTAGAAGACACTGTATATCCATATTCCACTAACATCCATACATCAAGCACTATGGATACCAAATGCAACTCCATTTTGTTGCTCCACCATATATAATATGATCCATTAAAGAGAGGCACTTTTGCTACAGATGAATCTTCTTGACTTGCCATTATGTTCACCTATCTAAGATCTACCCGAGTTGATTAAGCTTCTCCTAGGGAACCTAGGGCTCTGATACCACTTGTTAGAACACAATGATCTACTAAGAGGGGGTGAATCAATAGATACTAAAAATTTAGCTCTTAAAACCTTTTTTGCAGATTACTTCCTTTACTATTTAATGTGTAGATATTAATATGAGGATACATAAATAAGCATACAAAAAAAAGCATCACATAACACCATATATACGTGGAAAACCTGGTATGGGAAAAACCACGATGACCAAGGCTAATTGAGTCTACTGCTCAAATTCAACGTCAAAAATGAAATCTCTTTTACAATATTTTAGGGCTACAACCCAAAAAAGCATCAACTACCTAATTTAGAAGCAACAACCTCAAGGATGCAACAACACCCTACTTTAGGAGCTACAACTCCAAGGATGTAGCAATACCCTAGTTTAGAAGCAACACATTGAAAGAGAATACAATACCCTAATCTAAGCTACAACTAAATACAGTGAGGTTACAACCTATTACAATTCTTAAAGCTCAAATATGCATAAATTGGTTCTCCCTAACATATAATGCATCATTACATTCAGTACATTATTGTACTTACTACAACTCACACTCTACTATTGTAGCTGCACTCATCAACATGCCCCTACTCTACACTCTCTTCAACTCTACACTTTTTCTCTATTGCATTCTCAGTTGTACATAACTATGTTAAGCACTGAGCTATGCACTTCTAAACTCTTCACACTTCTCCTCACATCTAGATTCGACACATCACACATAGCTACAATAACTCTTAGACAATTTACCAAATTATCTTTTCTCATCAACCTACATTCAATGCCTCGAGATTCTCACACATGATCAGATCATCTCAAATATTTTGTTAGGGTTTTCTTCATTTGAAAACTTCACCAGCAAGCTATTTGTTCATTGAGCTACACACCATCATTTCGCTAACCATTAAGGAATTTGATAGGGTTTATTATATATCCCCATCCCTCTACATCGAGGCACTCAACATTTAATTTTGATATAGAAAGTTTGCTAAGAATAGCATCCTATATGTTGGAACTATTAAAATCTGATGTTTTTACATGTTTTTTGTCCCCATGAGTTTCCAAAACAATTATCATCATGAGCACAAAGGCCTTCCATCTTGACATTTTGCTTACATTTTGGCCTATATTTATCCCATAAATATTTTGTGTCATGCATATTTTACATTTTGGTTCCTATCGGTGTGAGAATGCCATTGTCTCCCCGACCCATTGTGCGTTTTCTGCTAACATGAGTCTGTGTTGCGTTTTAGCAAGACTCATTTGATGTCACAGTGATTAAGATTTGTATGTAGGCACCATTCAACATGACTTCTTCATAGTCTCGATGACAGAGGTTGATTCGCATTTCGACAGGAGTCTAGTCATCGATATAATTTTTCACCGAGTGCTTTATGTCTCGGCGACCGGCTTGAATGAGGATACATCAGCATGAGTTGCACCGTCAGCACAATGTCTTAGCGAATTCTTGGGGTCTCCCAGACAAACGCATTAGGGATTCACTTCGGCCAAGCAGGTTGCCTTCGGTGAAAGGTTATAGCGAGATGCATTTGTCTCACCGATGGAGCGCACAAAGGGCTTCTTTCTTTGGTTTTCGATGAGAAGTTTATTATGTCTCGCCGACTAACAACTTAAAGGGATGTGATACCAGTATGTGTTAAGGTTTTCGGCATATGGTCCCGGTGAGTGACCTTCAGTCTCGCCGATGGAAAACAAAAAGGTCTTTCTTGGAGAGAGTATGATCTTGTCACAGTGACTCAAAATGGAGGACTTTTGGTGAAACAAAGTGAAATCTCCAATAGGTCTCCTCAACATTGTTTTGTCTTGCCGATAATACACGCAGGAGCTCTTTCGGTAAAAAAATCTAAGGGTCTTGGCGAAGATTAATGTAACAGTAGATACTGCTCGGTGTGATTTGTTTGTTTTGATGTGTGGTCTTGGCGAGGTGCCCGGGGTCTCACCGAATAGAAAGCAGAAGTGATTTTGTCAGCATAAAAATTGGGTTATCACGATGACTTGAGATATATGAAGACCTTCGGTGAAACAAAGGTAATCTATATAAGGTCTCCCTAATACCTTTGAGGTATAGCGAAGTAGGTGAAATGAAAGGTGTAGTTCGATGAAAGACCTCTTATGTCTCAGTGACTTAGAAATGATAAAGGACTTTCGGCCTGACATAGTGTGTTTGATATGTTGTCCCCTCGATATCACGATGTCATAGGGAAACACAAGGGAAACAAAGGAATACTATATGGCTTCGGTGTGACCAACGGAATGCTATAGCGACATATAGGAGGCGAAGACGTCTCGAGGAAACATAATGTGATCTACGGGACATCTCCCCGACTCGGATGAAGTCACGGCGAGAGAAAAATACAAAGGTAGAGTGATTGATGATTGAATTTCCTTCAGCATAGCTGTTGCATTGTCTTGCCGACTGTTCACTGATGATTAATGAATTCCAAATGTTGTGGCTGACATGTATACATTTGGTAACCATTGTTGGCTGACTCGATTGGAGCCTGATTTCTATGGAGGGCCCACATGATATTTCAATATAATTTATTTTCTCATGTTGGTGTATAAATAGGCATTTTGTAATTGTAAGATGAGCTATCAGTTGTTAGATTTTGATATACAACAAGTAGATACAGTAGAATAAAACTATCAGATCAGAGACTATTGTCACATGATTTTAGAATGGATGTATTTATGAAAATTAGTTGATGTTGCTGCATTTTTTTGGTGTCAATTATCTTTTGAATTTAATGAAAATACTACTAAGTTGTCTCCAAGATTGATGTTGTCTAGTTGTTTAAATTGACATAACAAGTTTATGTTCAGTTTATCAATGCACATTTGATGTATCTGTGCGATTAATCAATTGGTTCTTTCAAGCAGAGATATTCATCTGGATTGTTAAAATAGAGCTTAGTAGTTATAGAATTGCATGTTTATACAAGTTGTAAACAAAATATATGCCAGATAATTTGAGTTTTCTCCAGAGAGGTGTTGTTCATCTTAATTTCATTTTGACTCTACATACCCAATAAGGCACTGGTCTCTGCAATTTCATCATTTGATTTCATTCAATTTCTATATATCTATTAATTAAGCATTTTAGGATCTAGATTAGGAAGATTGCTATCAAGTTTGAATTCATTTGTTCACCTCCATTTTCCATTGTGAAAAAATTGTTGTAAGAAGTATAATCATATGTCTGCTTAATTCAGAAAGGTACACCCGCCCAAGGTTAAGTTCTCTTGACCTTGTCTGTTATCCTAAAGCATATCAAGAGATTGGCAGCCTCTTGAGGCATTCAACCCACATTTTTGAGAGCTAACAAATTGGCGACTCTGCTGGGGAATACATTCAGAATCAAAGCCTTAATCATAGAGTTAGGAACTTTATACAGACTCCACTGGGAATAAGAAACATCAAGTATTTTCTCATTTTTTGACAAAAGTGAGTGGCGACTCTGACATAAATTTTGCAGTTGTTCATCATGAATGGAAGAAGATCTCAGTACAAGGGAGGTCATACTGGAGCCCCTGCTAGCATTAGTAAGTGGAGGCACAAAGATGTCAAGGTTGATAAGGGAAAAGGGATAAGTGAAGATATGTGCCTAACAAATAAAGATAAAGCATCAAGAGCACATTGTGAAACATATGATTGCTATGATGCATGGAAAAATGATTCAAGTGTTGAGCCTTGTACTACAGAAGATCAAAGAAATCCTTTCTCTTTTCTTGATCCTCAGAAATAGGCTGAGTTTGAAGTTGCATGTGAGGCTAAATGAATCAGAATTCAGCATGAATATGATTAGAAGATGGAAGGTAACCAAAATGACTCTTTTAATCATGAGCTTCCTGAGGAAGTAAAAGCACATTTTGAGTCATAGAGGAAGGAGATAGAAGAGCTAAAGGATACCTTGCAGAAAGTCCAAATTACTTCTCAGACAGCTAAGTCCCCCTCGAAGTATATACCACCTCATAAGAAGGGTAATCATGGTGTTGAGCCCTCTGACTCATCCAAAGCCCCCTACCATCAGACAAGGAATCAATACATATAGCCAAATCATCCACCTCTTGGTCAGCATCACATCCCACAGCATAATGAACAATACAATAACCCTATGCATCAGTATCAGTATCCACCTATTCCTCCCCCTCAACAGTATACAACAATGATTAGACAGTTTGATTTGGTAGGGATTCATCTATGCCCTTACCCTATGGATGGTAGTTGGAGGGGTATGGTGCCCAAATTTACAGGGAGAAATGTGGTCACTATTGAAGAACATTTAAGGAATTTCAATATGTTCATCCAAGACATAGGTATGCCATATGAAGATCTGCATATGAGGCTATTTATGATGTCACTTATTAAGGATGCTAGGGATTGGTTCAACAGTTTGCCAGCATCTGCAATTGATTCTCTCCAAGTATTTTAGAACTGATTTCTTAAACAATATGAAAATATAAATGCACCAGATGCTACTCTTCATGAACTGATGTGAATCCAGAAAAATCAAAATGACTCAATTTATGACTTCAATCGAAGATTCAACAAGTTGCATACTAAGGTACTGCCTGGATCAAGGATGCTAGATTCTATAGCTTTGAGTGTCTATTTAAATGCATTTGATCCTAAAACAGGGTATGAACTGAGAAATAGATTCCCAAGAGATCTGGCTAAAGCTCAGAAGATAGCATTAACAATTGAAAACAACAGGAAAGCTGCTAGTATAATCAGTAAAAAAGACAACCCGAGGCCTCCTCAGCAAAGCAACAATTATTAGTATAGACAAGAGAATATATACAGAAATGAGAATAGAAATGAGAGGCCTAGGTTACATGACATGCCTTATAATATAGACTAGAAGGATGTAAAAGCTATAACAACTAGGACAAGAAACAAAGAGACTCCTGATCCATTGAGCAAAAGCGGAACCTATATGGTGAGCGATAATTATTTCTGTGAAGTTTGTGATCAGCCACATTCCCTAGATTATTGTGTTGTAGCCCGAAGATTGCAAGAGGAGGGAATGCTAATAGAAAACAATGGAGAAGATCACACGATGTATTTGACTTCAAATACTTTTCACCATGTTCAGGAGAGGTACTCATCTTTAGAGGATGAAGGCTATGAAGAAGATTATGAAGAAGATTATACTGAGCCACATTGTGTTGAGGCGCCTATTCAATGCAGTGTGAGGAGACTCACTGAAGATGAAAAGGAGAAAATAACTGCTGCTGCAATTGAGGGAGCAAGAAGTAAATACTGGTTGTGAAACAGAACAGTAAATGAGAAGGAAGATGTTCCTGGGGGAATATTTATGAAAGATCAGAAGGTGACTCAAGGAACTGTGAAGAAGTTAGAAAAGAGACTGCCTGATAAAGATGAACAAAAGCCTGTCCGAAAATAGGAAGTTAAGGAAGAAGTGAAGGAATTACATAAAAAGATACAAACGTCTGACCAGCCTGGTAAAAAAGAAAAAGAAGAAAGTAGAGGAGAAGCGCCAGAACATAAGAAGATTGCTAAGGTAGAGTGCTCTTCTTTTGACTTCACTCAGGCGTTGTCCCAGGTAAAAATGTTTGTCCCACTACTTGAAATGATGAAAATAAAAGAATATAGGGACACTGATGTTCAATTCATAACAAGTGGAAATGAAAAACATGTGAATTCTAAGAATAGTGTAGCTATTAAAGCAGTCAATAGGTAGGAGAAAGTAAATATCCCAGAGGTCTGCTTGAGTGATGTGTTAACAGCCCCCCCACAAGTTGATCCTTTTTTCATTACATTGCTTATAAATAACAAACTGCTGAGGAATTACATGATAGACTCTGGTGCTGCTATAAATATCATGCCAGTAGGAGTAATGAAGTAGCTTGGCATGTGGGTTGATACATGTGAATGGAAATGCTATGCAATGGATAACAAACCTGTTCCTGTGGTAGGCATTATGAGAGGAGTTGATGTCAAGCTGGCTACTTATCCATAGGTGGCTTATAATATAGATATCATAGTGATTGATACTCCTCCGTAGTTTGGTATGCTTTTGTCAAGACAATGGACAACAGCAGTTGGAGGAAATTTCCAGTTTGATTTATCTTATGCTACTATTCCAGTGAATGGTCAAGATGTCAAGTTGTATAGGAAGCCAAGAATGAACCAACTTGTTGATTGTGTACTGCAAGATTAGATCAATTTTTTTTGTGATGTTGATCTTGAGAATTTTAAAATTGAACTAGATCAGCCAGAATTAACCAATAGTGATCCAATTGAAAAACATGTTGCACAGAATTGCAATGGTGTCTGGAAGATGTATTTTGATGGAGCCTGCAGCTAGGAGGGTAATGGAGCTGGGATTGTATTTTTTTCACCTGAAGGTATTACTTTTAAATATTCATTTATGTTAGCATTTGAATGTACAAACAATGTGGCAGAGTATGGAGCTTTATTGACAGGTTTGAACATAGCCGTGAAACACAAGATTAAGTTGCTGGTTGTTTCAAAAATTAAATCCAAGTATGCAACAAAGCACAAAAGATTAAAGCAATATAGGAATGTTGTATGGGATAGAATTGAATTTTTTGATGCATTTTCAATTGAGTGAATTGACAGATCAAAGAACATAATGGCTGATTTTTTAGCAAATGTGGCACTGAAAAGAGATGATATCACATTGGCTAGCGTTTCACAGATTGAGTTCAAGATAAGGCCTACTGTTCCTAATAACATTTATAATTGGAAAGTCTTCAATGATGATATTGACCTTTTGAAATTTCTCAATTGTATAGATCAGTATGAAGCTCAGGAAATTGATTTCAATGCTTTTGTTGATGAAGTTGATGGGAAGCAAACAGTGTTTGGAAAATAAATATTGCAGCTCAAAAGGGCTTAGTGGCACTAGAAAGGGTGTATGATGGAAATGATCGGTCTCTTATAAAGCAAACACCAGTCAGAAGAGAAGATATTGAAGAAATCAATTTGGGGACTGAGACAGCACCAAGAAAGGTGTACATAGGAAAGAAGATAAGACCTACAATTAGAAGAATGCTGATAGAATTACTGAGAAAGTATAAAAACATGTTTGCTTGGTCTTATGAAGATCTGAAATCATATACGGAGGATTTATTTCAACATGAAATACCATTGAAGCCAAATTCCAAGCCTTTTGGACAGAAGCAAAGGCCTATAAATCCAACACTGGAGCCTAAGATGCAAGAAGAATTGACAAAGCTCAGAGATGGAGGAATTATCAAACCAATTAGGCACTCAACGTGGGTTTCAAATTTGGTTCCTGTGAGAAAGAAGAATGGTGATATTAGATTATGTGTGGACTTCAGAAATCTGAACATGGCATCTCTCAAGGATAATTATCCTCTACCTAATATGGAGGCTATACTGCATAAGGTAACATGATGTGAACTTTTGTCCATGATGGATGGGTTTTCAGGATATAACCAGGTCAAAGTCAAAGAATCTAAGTAGTATAAGACAACATTCACAACTCCTTGGGGAACATATGTATACATAAGAATGTCATTTGGTCTCACTAATGCTGGAGCAACTTTCCAAAGAGCTATGGATGTGGCATTTGCAGACTTGATCAATGTTATCATGGTGGTGTACCATGATGATCTGACTGCTTATTCAAAGAGGGCTAAATATCATGTGCAACATCTAGAAAATTTATTTATCAAAGCTCTTGAGTATGGTATTAGTTTAAATCTAAAGAAGTATCTTTTTGCAGTTACAGAGGGTAAGCTCTTAGGCCATATTGTTTCAAAAGAGGGAGTTAGAATAGATCCTGAGAGGGTTGAAGCTATTGATAAAACTCCCATTCCTAAAAATGTCAAGGCTATACAATCATTCTTTGGACAAATTTATTTTGTCAGGAGATTTGTTTCTAACTTTGCTGAGATCATTAAGCCTATATCAAAAATGCTGAAGAAAGGACAGAAAATGGATTGGACTGCTGAAGCTTTAGATGCTTTCATATCTATCAAAAGGGCCATCGAGGATGCCCCTATTCTTAAATCTCCACACTTTACAAAGCCTTTTCAGATATTTTCATTTGCTTCAATGCATACTATTGTTGTTGTTATGTTACAAAAGAACAAGGATGGTCATGAGAAGCTTGCGTCTTTCTTCAGTAAGTCATTATAGGGGTCTGAATTGAAGTATGATATAATGGAAAAACATGTGTTTACATTGGTAAAAGCTACAAAAGCCTTCAGGCCATATCTTGTTGGAGCAAAGGTGATTGCTTATGTCCCTCATGTAGCTGTCAAAGATATCTTGACACAATCAGAAGTAAAATGAAAGAGATGCAAATGGATCAACAAGATTCAAGAGTTTGATATGGAGATATAGATTAATAAGCTAGTGCAAGGCCAAGGTTTGGCCAGCCTGAGGGCAGAATCAAATATTGAAGCAAGTCAAGTCTGTAATGTAGAAGAAGGGACTGTAATTGCAAGCATTGAGCATACATCTTGGTATACTGATATTATGCATTATCTTAAATACATGAAGTGTCCAGAAGGATTGAGTGACAGCCAGAAGAGAACGTTGAAGTTGCAAGCATCAAAGTATGTTTTCATGGATGGAGATCTATTTTGGAAGAATAGGGATGGTATACTGTTGTTATGTCTAGATGAGTCACAGGCTATGCGTGTTTTAAGTGAAATGCATGAAGTAGTTTGTGGAGGACATTATTCAGCAAAGACAACTGCACACAAAATTCTTAGGGCAGGTTATTATTGGCCAAAGGTTTTTAATGATTCTTTTACATGTGAGAAAATGTGAAGCCTACCCGAGGTTCTTTGGAAAACTAAAGTATCAAGGAGCTTTTTCGCTTTGACCTTTGCAAGATGATGCCCCTTTTCATCAATGGGGAATTGATTTCATTGGAGAGATACAAGAAAAATCAAGTGGTGGACATAAGTGGATATTGTTTGCCACTGATTATTTTAGTAAGTGGGTAGAAGCAATCCCAACTAAATAGGCTACAAGTAAGGTAGTGAATAATTTCTTGATGGAAAACATTATCACCAGATTTGGTACACCAATGAGGTTGATCACTGACAATGGGAGGTGTTTCAGGGCAGATGAATTCAAAGGCTTTTGTGATAAGTATAGCATTACTATTTCTTATGTAGTTCCTTCCCATCCACAAGCTAATGGTCAGGCTGAATCTAGCAATAAGAATCTCTTGAAGATTATAAGGAGGATGTTAGGTCAGAACAAGAAGGCTTGGGATTCAAAGTTAAAACTAGCTGTGTGGGCTGACAAAATTACTATTAAAAAAGCAATTGGAAAGTCCCCATTTGAATTGGTGTATGGAGCACAGGCTAGGATGCCTTTGCAGAATTTGTTACCAATCTACAAATTTGTCCTTCAGGAAGATTTGGATGTTCCTGAACCTATGGAAGACAGAATGGAGCAACTGGCTAAACTTGATGAAATAAGGAGGGTTGCTCAAAATCAAAACATGAAGTTATAGACACAGATGAAGTATCTTTTTGACAAGAAGGAAAAGGATAGAAAGTTTGAAGAGAATGACTTGGTGTTGATGTGGAATGCAAGGTGTCAGGAGAAGGGCAAGCATGGTAAATTTGAAGCTTTGTGGCTGGGACCTTTTGCTGTTGTTGGAAAGAAGGGTGAAGACTCATACTATTTACAAAATATGGCTGGTGAAGATCAGGAATTGCATGTTCATGGGCAATTCTTGAAGAAATTTTTCTCTTGAGCGACATAGAGGATTAAGTGTTGGCAGTGCATGGACAACTCTTGCTTATCCTCTTTACAATTATTTTCCATGCACAATAGTTTAGGATTTCATCCATCTCCATTTCACTCTCATTTTCCATTTGTCTCCATCTTGCATTCACTTTCCATTCATTTCCATTGCCTTTCACTTCATTTCCGCTCTCTGGTTTATCATTTTTTGTCTGGTCTGCTCACCCAAAGATGTGGATCCTTGCAATGATCTTACTATCATTCATCCCCAGATGGAGCCACTCTTGGAAGTATTAAAATATGATGTTTTTACATGTTTTTCATCCCCCTGAGTTTCCAAAACAATTATCATCATGAGCACAGGGGCTTCCATCTTGACATTTTTCTTGCATTTTGGCCTATATTTATCCCATAAATCTTTTGTGTCATGCATATTTTACATTCTGGTTCCTATCGGTGTGAGAATGCCATTATCTCCCCGACCCATTATGCATTTTCTACTAACATGAGTCTGTGTTGCCTTTCGACAAGACTCATTTGATGTCACAGCGATTGAGATTTGTATGCAGGCATCATTTGGTAGGACTTCTTGACGGTCTCGACGATAGAGATTGATTCGCATTTCGGCAGGAGTCTGGTTGTCGATATAATTTTTCACCGAGTGCTTTATGTCTTGGTGACTAGCTTGGATGAGGATACATCGGCATGAGTTGTGGCGTCAACACAATGTCTTAGCGAGTTCTTGGGGTCTCCCCAACAAACACATTAGGGATTCACTTCAGCCAAGCAGGTTGCCTTCGGTGAAAGATTATAGCGAGATGCATTTGTCTCACCGATGGAGCACAAAGGGCTTCTTTCTCTGGTTTTTGATGAGAAGTTTATTATTTCTCACCGACTAACAACTTAAAGGGATGCGATATCGGTATGTGTTAAGGTTTTCAGCATATGGTCCCGGCGAGTGACCTTCTGTCTCACCGATGGAAAACAAAAAGGTCTTTGTCGACGAGAGTATGATCTTGTCACAGTGACTCAAAATGGAGAAGGACTTTCAGTGAAACAAAGTGAAATCTCCAAGAGGTCTCCCCAACATTGTTTTGTCTTACCCATATTACACACGGGAGCTCTTTCAGTAAGAAAATCTAAGGGTCTCGGCGAAGATGAATGTAATAGTACATACTGCTCGGTGTGACTTGTTTGTTTCGATGTGTGGTCATGGCAAGGTGCTCGGGGTCTCACCGAATGGAAAGTAGAAGTGATTTTGTCGGCATAAAAATTGGGTTATCACGGTGACTTGAGATATATGAAGACCTTCGGTGAAACAAAGGTAATCTGTATAAGGTCTCCCCGATACCTTTGAGCTATAGCGAAGCAGGTGAAATGAAAGGTGCAGTTCGATGAAAGACCTCTTATGTCTTGGAAACTTGGAAATGATAAAGGACTTTCAGCCTGACATAATGTGTTCGATATGTTGACCCCCCGATATCACGGTGTCATAGCAAAACACAAGGGGAACAAAGGAATACTATATGTCTTCGGTGTGACCAACAGAATGCTATAGCGACATACAGGAGGCAAAGATGTCTTGGGGAAACATAATGTGATCTACGGGACATCTCCCCAACTTAGATGAAGTCATGGCGAGAGCAAAATACAACGGCAGAGCGATTGACGATTGAATTGCCTTCAACATAGTTGTTGCGTTGTCTCGCCGACTGTTCACTGATGATTAATAAATTTCAAATGTTGTGGCTGACATGTATACATTTGGGAACCATTGCTGGCTGACTCGATTGGAGCCTGATTTCTATGGAGGGCCAACATGATATTTCAATATGAATTATTTTCTCATGCTGGTGTAGAAATAGGCATTTTGTAATTGTAAGATGAGCTATCAGTTGTTAGATTTTGATATACAGCAAGTAGATACAGTAGAATAAAACTATCAGATCAGAGACTATTGTTGCATGATTTCAGAAGGGATGTATTTATGAAAATCAGTTGATGTTGCTACATTTTTTTGGTGTCAATTATCTATTGAATTTAATGAAAATACTACTAAGTTGTCTCCAAGATTGATGATTTTTAGTTGTTTAAATTGACATAACAAGTTTATGTTCAGTTTATCAATGCACATTTGTTGTATCGGTGTGATTAATCAATTGGTTCTTTCAAGCAAAGATTAAATCCTTTTAATTGATCACAGTAATCAAAGAGATTCATTTGGATTGTTAAAGTAGAGCTTAGTAGTTATAGAATTGCATGTTTATACAAGTTGTAAACAAAATATATGCCAGATAATTTGAGTTTTCTTCGAACGGAGAGGTGTTGTTCATCTTGATTTCATTTTGACTCCACATACCCAATAAGGCACTAGTCTCTGCAAATTCATGATTTGATTTCATTCAATTTCTATATATCTGTTAATTAAGCATTTTAGGATCTAGATTAGGATGATTGCTATCAAGTTTGAATTCATTTGTTCACCTCCATTTTCCATTGTGAACAAATTGCTATAAGAAGTATAATCATAAGTCTGCTTAATTTAGAAAGGTACACCCGCCCAAGGTTTAGCAGCACCTAAAGAGTAGAAGGTTGAGTTCTCTTGACCTTGTCTATTACCCTAAAGCGTATCAAGAGATTGGCAGCCTCTTGAGGCATTTAGCCTGCATTTTTGAGAGCTAACGCTATAAAACCCTAGGATTAGATCTACATTAAATGCATTTTATTTTCCATATGATCAGATTCAATCTAATCCAATCTTGATCACCTCTGCAGTTTGTTTTGCCACCTTGAAGATCAAATCTTCATTTACTTTGGTCGCTTGTTCAGCTGGTTCCATTAATTCATTGTCCTATGTCGGTTACTAGAATGAAACTCTATTTACATGGACTTAGTTGTTGTAGTTCTTTTAAAAAAAATCTAGTCCATTGATCACTTATCTTCATGCCACAATCCTCTGGCTCTTCGTTCATCTCGACACCTTTAAAACATGATTGTTAGATCATCTTCTTTAAATGTGCACTGTTGATCTTCAACTCATTCCTGTCACTTTTCTTGGGCGTATATCATTCTCACTTAGGGCACCAAGATTAAATCCACGTTGTCAGATCTTCACATCATGATCTATGTTGTCCATCGCATCCTCATAACACATCGCTTGCCTCTAAGTCCATACTATTAGATTAAGCAATATTTAATCTAGCTTTATCTATCTCCACTAACTAATGATCACCGCTGGATCATTTTTAAAACAATCTACGTCATCAATCTCCTTCATACACTGCTTGCCATACATGGGGTCCACCAAGAAATGCATCCAAAGTCTGCTCATCCCTCGAGCTTGAAACAGGACCACACACACCTTGTGGGGTTAGCGGGCTGCTCCCATTTTTCATCCACATCATCACCACCTAATTCACAATAATGATGTGAATTAGCATATCGAGTAATTTTTCTTCACCACTTGTTCATCACCATCACAATCTATCCGCTTATCGATTCCCACCAAGTTCACCGTAGGCACTGTCAGATCTTCCTCATTCAATTTCTACCATTCATGGCATACCTTATGTTGTGTATCTTTCTTAGGTCCCACCATTCATGGATCGTGCACCATTCGAGCAACCTTCATCAATCTTCACTATTCCCCACCAACCCCACGGGTCTTGAACGAGTCCCACTGAATTCTCAGTGGGGTATGTGGGTTGTTACCACATATACACCTTTGATGTCACCTTCCACTTACTTCATATGCAACCTTTGTAGGGCCCATCAGACATCAACGGTCATAATTCATTCATCGTGGATTAATCTCCATCATTTTTCGCTAACCTTACGTGACTTAGCTGGGATCCACCAAAAACTCTATGGAATCCATGGGCACTGTCTGATCTTCTTGATCACAACCATTCATCAAGCAAAGAAAAATATTTGCATGATACATAGGGAATATTAAATGTACCAAATATTTTCTTGCCCGGTAAATGCAAGATGAAGGGGTTGGTTCCCCACACAACTTCAAAGACTTAAGTAGTAACTTAAGCTACCTGCATCCTGCTACAACTAGTCAATGACAAATTAGAAGAAACTTGTTACACCCATGACTATTTGATCTTCTATTGGCTTGACTATGTGGGGTCCATACTTCACTTTTCTTTATTGAGCAGTAAGTTAGACATGTTCTTGAAAACAAAGCTAGCCTTAAAGCAAGATCTTCATAAGTTCATCAACTTGGACAAAACACAGCCAACGCTATAGGGCGAGGAGTTAGCGAAACATAGAAAAACACCACTCGAGTTAGAACACATGCCAAAAAAACCACCAGATCTATGCTTAGTGAAGCAGTAAGTTAGAGAAACATAGAAAAATAGACTATCAAGGGGACTACAGAAACTGTCCTACTGAAGCACAAATGTCTCGCCGATGAGACATGTAGACACCACCAACCTAGGTAATGGGGCCAGTCACCAACATGGGAAGATAGACTTAAGTTATCACTTAAGTTATTGGAAACATGTCACAACAAGTTAGCAAAAAAATAAATTAGTGTAACCAGCTCCACCATGACAACAAACACATTAGGGTTTATATGTAAACCCTAATATCAATCGAGAGCAAAAAAAAATCATTGTTGGGTGCATCCTTCACTTTCTAGACCTATAGAGCACATCATTGGAATGCTCTCGAAAAACCCACCATGAATATGCCACCAAATTCACCATCAGATCCATTGCTCCCCATTTATCTTTTGTCATCATGCCAACAATCTCCTTTTCCTAATTTTCCCTTTTGACATCAATGGCATGTTCATTATGTGCTTCTACATAGGATCAACACACTTCTCCTTTGATCTCCTTTTTACATCAATGAAAACATATTCCAAAACCCTTGGGGCTCACCTAGTGAACAACTAGGTTCACTAGCCCTTGTGAGCGTGCATTTTCTTTTTGATTTTATTAAAGTCATGGAGGTGTGGCTTTGATATGGTTCCTCAGAGCTCACCTTATGAAAAAATAGCTTCACTATCCCTTATGAGTGTGCATTTTCTCTTTTGTACCTCATTAAAATCATGGAGGCATGGCTTTGATATGGTACCCTAGGGCTCACCTAGTGAACAACTAGCTTCCCTAGCCCTTGTGAGGGTGCATTTTCTTTTTGTCCTTATCATAGTCATGGTGGTATGACTTTGAGATGGATCCCTCGATCTCACCTTGTGGATACCTAGCTTCACTAGTGCTTGTGATCACGTGTATTGTTGCATAGTGGACAATGCATTCCACTTATAAAATGTTTTTGGACAAACAACCTAAACCTCATCCACAGTGCTTTTGATGGTGATTGAAAGCTTGATTTGTTGCATTTTTCTTTTTACCTTTTACCTTTTTCTATCTTTCATGGTGTATGTTGGAAATCCAGTTATGGCTTCATATATCATCCACAAGTGTCCTCCTTTGTGCTTATGTTAGTTTTCCATTGGATCTTGATCTTGGGGCCTTTACCACCCTCTTGATTATTTTCATCCTATCTTACTAGATCATTTATACATTTGAACCCCTCTTGATTGCGTGGTTGGCTACTTTAGTGTGAGTTTGAAGCAAGTTCATCCTCTCACTAAAGTGGGGGATAAATCTAGTGTAGGAAAATGCATACCTTTGCATTTTCACACTTGTTTGGGTCCACCTTGCTTTGTTTATCCTTATTTATGTCTTTATTGGTCTAATTTTGTATCCATAAGCCTAATAAATTACATATTTTACGACTAATCCCGGTAAACATCAAAGGATAAATGATGATTTAATGATTATAGCTGAGTGTCCCTAATTTTTGGGTCAGGACAAGGATGCCACCTAGGGCATCTTTGTTCCCCAAAAGTCTTGAGACCTTAATTTTAAAGGCACCTTAAATGGGCCCCTTTTTGGAGTATGTGCCCCAAGTTTCATGCCTCAGGACTAACTTGCCACCTAGGGAATCTTAGTCCCCCTTAAGGTATTTTTGAGAATTAATTTCAAATCTTGGTGGTATTTAGCCTCCTTTAATTAATGAATTCATATGTTGGCTTGTTGTGGTGTAATTTCGGGATATTAGGCATGGATAAGTATAAATATAAGGTTCTTTCAATTATTTTATCCTAACAAGCATTCAAGTATTCATTCCTTATAGAAAATTGAGTTCACAAGAGCATTCAAGAGTAGTTAATCAAGCATTTGGATCCATCATCAAGATTCAAGCATCGTATCAAAGATCTTCTTGCATCATGTGTTTTTTTTAGCTGACATTTGTGATGTAGGGTTTTGATTCAAGCAAACAATTTAAGTCAAGATCTATCAAGCACTCCTTTGATTCAAGATCTACATTCACGCTAGCCACTTCACACAAGTTTGCAGATTCACAACAAGGGTTTGGTGAGTTGAAACATAGCACCTTGTTCATTCATCATTTCCTTTCATTATTATATTTCATTTCAAGGTTTAATTACCAACAAGGGGTTTGACCAAGGAAAACCCCCATTTACTAACGATCAATTTTTTTCCTCTCTTGTGTGCTTGTGATTTGCGATTTAGGTTGGAGAATTGAAGATAATTTGAAGTGAAAAGTTGCAAAGTTGCATTGCAAAGTTTTCATCTTCACGAAAACTCACCTACAGGCAAGATCTAGAAGTTTTAGGACCTGAGATCTTAGAAGAAGGAAGTGCAGACATTGACCTTAAGGACCACATATAGAGATTTTAGAAATTTAGAACGGGACTAAGTTTCCACCTAGGACATCTTATTCTTGTTGAGGGTATTTTTATAGATTCTTTTTGATCTGGTTCTGGCATTCGAAGATTCCCCATCTATCCTGAAAAATAGTAACAAGACTAAGACAATAGTAAGGGAATCTTAGTCCTCCATAGCACATTTTGATATATGTTTTTACATTTCTAGACTTCACAAGTGCATGCATCATAACTTTTTGTTGCTTAATTTCATCATTTGCATCCATTATTTAGCTTTCATTATTAGGTTTTGTGAGTTGAATGTTTACTTGTCTTTTCCAAGCTTTTCTTGGTGGTGAACCACTCAAAGCTTAAAGAACCCCCACCAAGGTCTTCCTTGTTGAGAATTGACTCACCCTTTTGGTTGATATTCAATCCAATTTGGGATACTAGGACATTATTGAGTGGCTGAAGGAAAATAAGGTGGGAACTCCCTGACCCTTATTTTCTTTAGTTCAGTTTCTTCCCCCACCTATCCTATTTTAGAAGACATTGTGGGACAAAGGAATGAAATTATGGAAGATCATGACAATCACATTGCTTCTTCTCCTAGTATCTCTCCTAGTCATGAAGAAGATACTTTGACATTAGAAAATACAATTGATGAAAGTTATCAGAATCTTATGTGTCTCTCTTCCCCTAGGGAAAACATTATCGAACAAGACAATGACATCATTGATGACTCCCTTACTTGTGATGAAGTCATTTTAGAAGAACCAACCTTTGAATGTCATGAAAATCTACTTTGTAGTTCTCCTAAAACCTCTCCTACTAGGGAAGATATCATGGTGGAATAAAATGCCAACATTTCAACTTCCTTAGATGATGGTGAAAATATGAAACTAGATTCCTCTTCATTAGAAATACATCAAACCGAAACCATTGAGGTGTTGAATGCACAAGTTTATGTTAGATCTCCCTTGATTAATGGACCTCCTACATACCCTATGGGACATCCTAAGAATCCTCTAATTAGTTTACCACCATCACAACGACCACAAACTCAAAAAAACCCCAAAATTATCCCTTACCCACCTAAGAATAATGTTTTGTAGCAGCTGAGTTATAATACTTTATTTGCTCAAAAATATAACACTAGAAACAATCTGAAACCAAGACAAACACCTTCAACATCCCTCATTTCCTAACCATATCTTTCCTAGTGCCCCTCATTTTCCTTTACATAATGAAAAGGAGTATAATATCATTGAACAACTAAAGAATACTCCTGGTAAGATATCATTATGGGACCTTATTCAACCCTCCCCTCATTATCATAACATGATTCAAATTTATTTACAACTAGTTCCTATCCCTTCTAGTGCACAACCAAATGACATAGCAGCCATTATTCAAGGAATAAATGCCAACATTGTTTTCCACTAAAGTGGGCTCCCTCCTTTTGGAAGTACAAAAAGAAAATGATGCCTTCATGATAATAGCTACCTATGATGGGTGGGGAATAAAAATAACCCTTGTTGATAATGGCTCCACCCTTAATGTGTGTAGTGTGACTCTTTTATATAGACATGGCTTGGATAAATAAAAAAATCAACCTGACTTTCTATCTATTAAGGGATTTGACAATGTAGGAAAATAACCGCTTCATGTGATCAGTTTTCCTATTATAGTTGGAAAGGCCACATTAGAAACACTAATCCATGTTATTCCTCGTGATCTTTCATATAATATTATTTTACGCAGACCATGGATTCATGTAATGAATGGGTGCCTTCTACTCTTCATCGTACCATGAAATATGTCTACAAAAAAAAAGTGTACACAATCAAAGCTGACCCTAAACCAAAACTATTGTTTAAACATTGAGAAAAATAAGGAAAATCCTTTGAAAACATTGACACCAAAAAAACAAGTAGAACCTGTGCAATATAAAGACAAAGAAAAACACATTGAGGAAGTCATGAAGCTATTCGAAGATGATTGGGGTTCCTTAGATTTCACATCATTCATGGGCGAACACAAGATCATAAACACAGACTCTGAAAAGGGAAAAGAAAAAGAAGTAATGTGAACAAAAAATTCAAAAGACCCTTCAAAAGCATCCACCTCAACCACTTCAGAAGAAGAAGAAAATTATACCAAAAAAATTGATGAAGTTGATTATGAACAACCACCAAATCCAAAAGAAATGAAAAATAATTATGGGAAAGGTTATGATCCTATGAAACAAATTGGGTATAGCGGAAAAGGATGTGTTGCTAGAGAAAAAGGTATTTGCATCCTTATAGAGCCTCATATGCAAGAAAATACTAGGGTTCTTGGTTATTTTCCTTCGAAAGAAACAAACAATCCTTCACTTAATATCAACACTCTTACAAAAGATCCGGCTAAGCCAAATTTAACACTAGTGCACATCCTAAATTGATAGAAACTAGTGGTCTTGGTTATTGTCCTTTGAATGAAATGAAAGAAATAGAGAAATCTTTGGTTAACATAAATTCCATCATAAAAAAGACTAGTGATTGGAGTTTGTTAGATTTTACACCCTCCTTTCAATGAGAGAAAAAAATCTCACAATCTAAAGAGCCTTGTGTAAGTATGACATCTTGTACTAAGAAATAGATATCTTTGACACAAAACAAAGGAACATCTTCTACTTTTGATCAAGATGGTATCTTGTCGAGACTCCTCCAAGATAGTTTGATAGCTAGCCCTCCAAGAACACGAAATAAATTGTACTAAAAGAATTCATTTTTTGCATATAATAGAGTTCATGGTCATTCTACTAATGAATGTAAGGATTTGTGTAACAAAATTCAACATCTTAAGGATTGTGGTGCTATTCCTTGTGTTGAAGCACCTAGCTCCTCTAATTAATACTCACTTTCAAATCTCTTATCAATCACCTTGCTTATACTTTTCTTGCACTAAGTGGGGGCAAGGGGTTAGGTAGCCTTGTCCTTTTATGTCACTTGTCGTTGTATCTTTTGGCTAGTTGACCACCTTCCATGTATATATATAAGAGAAAGCTTGGGATGTGGATAGCATGCCTTATTTGGGTCACATGTGATGTATTGAGTTATGCAACCCCTTTTCATGATGTAGTATTCAGAGACATATGACTTAGCATAGGGATTTCTGAATAAACTCTCATGTCTTCTTCTACTTTAAAGAAATTTCTCATAGAAATGGTGTTAAAGTGGGGGCATACATCAATACTCATGTTTGACTGGTTGATTTACTTTCTTCTTATGATGCATCCTTTTCTTGGTGGTGTCATCAGGTTTGATTTCCTCTGAGAGAATGATATTTCTTTGTCTTGTCCTCTCTTGGAGAAATTAAGCAAAATGTTCCCTAAGAAGAGACCTTACATGGACTTAGAAAAATCCCTTTTGAACGCACCTTACACTATCTTCCATTTACAATATCGGTCATAGGCCCACCTTGCATAACACACTTTTCTTGCCTATGGAACCATTCTAATTGTTCATGGGTGTCAAGCATACGAATTTTTTCTTGCCTCATGAATCTTGTTGTGTCATGTTTTGGAACCCTATTGAAGTTATTAGGAGGTATATCATTGGTATGTTTCGTATGATGAGAATCCTAAATGTGGGCATGAATTTCTCATTGTATGGTGAGAAGTTGTTCCAGAGGCATGGCTTTCTCACTTATCCACCCTTTGGATACTCGCCCAACAAATAGCTTGAAGTTCCATTGCCTAAGAGTGAGTATACATTTTGGAAAAACAACTTAGATCTTATCCACATCGTGTTGGACAAACGGTCGAGGCTTGATCCACCTCTTTTTATTTTTTCCTATTTTTTGTCTTTCTTTTAGTTATTAACATTGCATGTTTGTGTATCTTGATGATGCATATCATACACCTTGTGTGTGTCCTTTTGTGCTTATGTTGGTTTGACGTAATATCTTAGATCCTGAGGGCTTGGCCATCCCCTTGATCTTTGTCATCCTAGACCACCCACATCAGTACACTTGGACCCCTCTTGAATGTCTACTTTAGTATGATTTTGAAGCAATCTCCCCCCTCACTAAAGTGGGGGCTAAATGTAGTGTAGAAAAATGTATCCCTCTACATTTTCACACTTAATTTTGGAATGATTAACATTAAATGAAACTAATGTTTCCTTGATCTAGAGTTGTAATGTGTTTTACACATTCAAATTGGGTTTAAGGCCCTTTTAAGATAAATAGACCTAATTTTAAAGTGTATTTTTTACACCTTCACATTAAGGTTTTGGTCCCATTGCATTTTGAACTTCATATCATCATTAATTAGTCCCTAAGACCCTTTATTATTCATCTTGAGGCTTATTTCAACCAAGATCCCAACATTATCAACAAATACACTTAATATCTCAGCTCCCCGACATTTCCTCAAGCTAAAAGTTCCTTTTGGGACCCATACACCACCTTGGGCATATGAGTCCCACCTAGATGGGACCTATATTCCACAAGAGGTAGATGAGCCCATTGGGCCCCTTTTTAGGGTTTTGAACTCAAATTTCATGTATTTAAGTATTTGGGATCTAATAGATGGTAAGTTAGATGGAAATTTTCTATATAAACAAGGTTTCAAATCATTATTTCACCTAAGCCTTCATGATATCAACCTAAGCTATCAAGAGTTAAGCATTCCACAACTTCACAAGAGTGTCAAGAAAGTTTACAAGAGCATTTCTAAGGAATTCAAGGGCATATTTCTTCATCATTTGTTGTAGAAATTCAAGATCCAACATCATATCAAAGTCATTAGGCATTAAGCATGCTTTTTAGCTAGTGTTGTGATGCAACATCCAATATCCAATATTAACCATTGTTCTACCTCTATTCAAGATCAAGATCTACATTCTACATGGCCACTTCATGTTAGATATTGATTTACATCTCAAAACATCATTTAAGGTATCATTGATCATGTTTCATATTTCATGCTTCATGTTTATGCTTTATTGTTTCATCACAAGGTTTAATTACCTAAACGGGGTTTGACCAAGGAAAACTCCTATTTCCTAAGAATCAAAAAGTTATTTTCTCTCTACATGTGTGATTGTAGATCTATGTGTCTCAAAGCTTGAAGGATCTTTGAAGACTAAGCTACAAGGTTGAAGGAAGTTGTCCAAGTTGTTGCCTTTTTTACAAGATCACTAAAAGACACCTATAGAGCAAGATTTAGCATTTCAAACCTAAAAACAAATTTTGGAAGGAAGAGCAGAGATAGGAGAGAAGATTTAGGTCTTAACCCTCTAAAAAAGTAGACTGAGATTGATACACAACTTGTGGAATATGAGTTCTAGTACAACCCATTTTCCAGGTTTCAGTGAATTTAGATTAACCACTGTGAGATTCTAGTTTTGGCATAGAAACCCTCGTGGACATCAAACATTAGGTTTCCAAGGTTTGGGAGCTTTTTTTGACCTCATCACTCTCCCAGGTGCACCTCTGTACTTTCTCAATCTTTTATTCTGTATTATAGTCTCATTTCCTAGGTCATTTAGTTAGGTTTTGCATGGTACTTTTCATGTTACATTCATTTATTGTCTTTCCAAGCCCTAGATTGGTGGTGAACCCTCTTATTGTCTTTAATCATACCCTAGGAAAACCTTTAGTAGATCTCTTTCCTTCATTCCATCCTTGGATTAAGATTTCTAGGGTTTCAATGAGTGAAACTTGAGCAAAATAGCCTCTAACCCTAGTGTTCCATCTCCTAAAAGGTGGAGCACCCTATTTCTGTTGTTTCACTCCCTATATCTCTTTGTCTCCCTATTTATTTCCCTATTTCTATTTATCTATCTCTCTCTCTATCTCTATCTCTATTTGTATCTCTATCTCTATCTTTGTTTCTCTCTCTTCTCTCTTTTTTTCTTCGTATACCTCTTTTTATCCCTTTATTTCTATTTTTGTTCCTCTCTTTATCTATCTCCGTCTGTTTCTCCTCCTTTGTATCATTTTTCTCCCTCTCTCTTTGAGCTTCTTTATGCTTTAATTGGCCTTATTTTGCATCCACAAGCCTCATTTAATGCATCTTTTTGAGGATAATCCCAACAAAAATCAATATCCAATCATAATTCAAGTGTTTTCAGGTTGTATGGCCTAGATTTAGTGATTTGGGACTCATTCGCCACCTTGAGTGAATGATTCTCACCTACGTTTTTGGGTCCCAAACCTGGTTTCACACCTTTCTAAGCATTTTTAAAAATGGTCTATAAATTATGCCTAATGGCACTCATTCACCACCTTGGGCGAATAAATTTTGTGTGGCCATAAATCAAAATTAATTCAAAATTTTCATGTGATGTTATCCTCCTAGATCTGATGTCATCTTGTAGTGTTGTAATTTGAGGAATTCATGCATAATTAAGTATAAATACAAGGTTCTTTCACTCAGTTTCACCTATGCATTCAAGAGATCACCTAGAAAGTTGAATGAGCATCCTTATAGAAAGTTTGAGTTCACAAGAGCATTCAATAGTCTTCAAGAGAAAATTATCAAGCATTTTATAGCATCATGTCAAATACTTCATGCATCATTTTTGTTTTGGATCTAACAACTGTGATGTAGGGTTTTATGATTCAAGCTAGCATTTCATTCAAGATCTATCACATTCAAGCAAGAGTCAAGATCTAAATCTATTAGAACCATCTTATACATGTTAGCAACACTTCATTGCTAGGGTTTGGTGAGTTGCAACATCATAACTCGTTCATTCATCATTCTCCATTCATATCTTGTTTCATTTCAAGGTTTGATTACCAAAATGGGGTTTGACCAAGGAAAACCCCTGTCCACTAACAAAACAACATTTTCCCATCTCTTTAGTGTGTGATTTCTAGGTTTAGATTGAAGATACATTAAGGATCATGTTTTGAGAATTTTTTCAAAGTGCCTAAAGTTTTCAAAGTTGTCATCTTGCGTTGGAGATACTTGGAGAACTTCTGTGAGTTGCAAATCAAGGTTTCAGACCCAAAAATCAATTGGGAAGCACATAACTGACCTTAAAGACTAGATTCATACTTTAAAGCTTCAGAAATCCCTAATAGGAATGATTCACCATGTCTAGCAAATGAGTCTCATTTTAGGTCAAAATTCAATTTTTTACAGATTTGAATACCCATTTTCTAGATTCTTGTTTCTATACAGAAACCTAGATCTAGGACTGATTCGCCCAACCTAGGGTATGAGTCCTAGTCAGCATTAAATTTAGAATTTCTAGAGTTTCAGGGCCTCATTCAATATCCTTCATATTTCTAGGTGCACACATTTCATCTCACAACTTGTAATTCTGTTTTATTTAAATTTCTAGGTCATTTGGTTAAAGTTTGCTTTGAATTAGGGTTTACCATTACATCTTGCATTACATTTTTCTTTCCAAGTCTTAACTTGGTGGTGAACCCCTCATTGTTTTACAATCAACCCCTAGGACAACCCTATTGCAAGATCTCTTTCTCCTTTGCATTGAGATCTCTAGGGTTATCCTTGAATGAAATTGGAAAGTGGATGTGCTCTATGTTTTAAACCATACGAAAGCATCCTAACCCATTTTATTTCATTTAAACATGCAATAGGTACATTGAAGAGGTCTTAGAGGTGAATTCTCATATACCTAATAAAATGACATGCTACCTTGAGCATAACTCCCCAAGGGGACATACAATCCTTAGATTGTTGACATGAAACAACCAATCAAAAGTTAGTTTCTCTTTTCTCTCTATCTTTTCCTTTGTATCTCTTATATTTCTCTTTGTCTATTCCTCTCTCTTTCAATCTCTCTCTCCATATCTCTCTCTCTCTCAATACGTATGTATCTAAATTTGTCTCCTCTCATTCTCTATCTTTTGAGTTTCTCTTTATTCATTAGCTAATAGGCTACATATTGTTTGAGATTTGAGGAATAAACAAGTCTCACACCTACAAACCACTATTGAGTCATTTGGAAACAAGTTTCAACTACCATTTAATGGTAAAATAGGTGTAGTTTAATGGTAAAATCCTCCAAAATATCAAGTAAAATCCTCCAAAATCTCACTTATCACATGAAAGCTAGATAAATATTGATTTACAAATGGATGGGAACATTTTATTTCCATTTGTAGTATTTTTTTTCAATTTGATGACAACTTTCTTTTTTCATTTGCATTGGTAAATATCTATGCAAATATTTCATAATCAAATAATGCTTAATTTTTTTAAAGAAAAAATCTAGATTTGTCTAATTTCCTTCATTCCGTTATTTAGCACTTATTATTGTGGCAATGGAAAAAGTATCCCTCTACTTTTCCTTGCTCGTTGGGCCCCTCCTTGTTAAATTAAGCATAATGTTGCCTTGATTTAGTGTTGTAATGTGTTTGACACATTCAAATTATGTCTTGGGCCCTTGTGCACTAAATGAACTTAATGGTACCTTATTTAATGTGTTGTAAAGTGTTGTTCCACACTTTTACACTTATCTATGGTTTTCACTAATAAATTGGGCTGCTTTATGCCTTGTTTGGCCTTATTCTGCATCTACATGCCTTAATTAATGAATCTTTTTGAGGATAATCTTCACATAAACTAACATCCAATCATAATTCATGTCTTTTTAAGTTGTGTGGCCCAGATTTAGTGATCAAGGATTCATACACCACCTTGGGCATATGGATCCCACCTAGGTTTTAGGGCCCAAATCCAAATTTCACATGAATCTAAGCAATTTTAAAAATGTGTCCCATAATTAATGCCTAATGGGACTCATACGCCACTTCTAGGGTATGAGTCCCATGTGGCCTAGAATTAAATTTAATTCAAATTCTTGGCAATATTTTATCCTCCTAGATCTTATGTCGGCTTGTAGTGTTGTAATTTTAGGAAATTTGGCATAAACAAGTACAAATACAAGGTTATTTCACTCATTTTACACATAGCAAGTTGAATAAGCATCCTTATATAAAATTTGAGTTCATAAGAGCATTCAAGTGTTTTCAAGAGCATTCAAGAGTCTTCAAGGGATGATTATCAAGTATTTTGGAGCATAATTCAAGTATCAAGCATCATGTCAAAGTCATCATGCATCATGTTTGTTTTTGACCTAAAAATTGTGATGTAGGGTTTTATGATTTAAGCTAGTATTCAAGTAAAGATCTTTAACATTGAAGAAAGGGTAAATATCTACATCCATTGAAGCCACTTCATACATGTTTGTAGCACTTTATTGCTAGGGTTTGTTGAGTTGTAACATTACCTTATGTTCATTCATCATTTGTTTATTTTATTTCATTTCATTACAAGGTTTGATTACCAAAATGGATTTTTACCAAGGAAAACCCGTTTCCACTAGCAAAACAACATTTTTCCCTCTCTTTACTGTGTGATTTGCAGATCTAGGTTGAAGAAATATTAAAGAGAAAGTTTGGAGAAAAGTTGTCAAGTGTTCAATGTTGTCAAATTTGTCACCTTGCATTGGAGAGCATTGAAATACATGTACAGGTTGGAAATTAGAGATTTAGACCTAGAAATCATGTGGAAAGGATAGAGTAGACATTGAAGAGCAGAATCAAACCTTAAATTTCTAGAGAATCCTAACTGGACTGATATGCCACTTTTGACATATGAGTTCCAATATAGTGAAATTTGTAGTTTTCAGGAGTTCCAAACAAATCTCTACCAAATTTCTATTCTTTCCCAAAAACACTAATCTGGGACTAAATCACCCAGACTGGCATATGAGTCCCAATAGACATTAATTTTAGTATTTTCAAAATTTCAAGTCCTCATTCATACCTCTTTAGATTCTTAGGTGCATACTTCTAATTTCTCATCTTTTTGTTTTGATTTACATGCTTTTCTAGGCCATATAGTGAAGTTTTTCATTACACTAGGTTTTAACATTAGGTCTTGCATTTAATTTTACTTTCCAAGCCCTAGCTTAGTGGTGAATTCGTCTTTAGTTTCTAATAATTCCCTATGGCATCTCTATTGCATATCTCTTTCCCCTCTATATCCTTGGATTGAGATCTCTAGGATTTCCTTGAGTGAAACTTTAGTGTGAAATAGGAACCCTATCTCCTTAAAAGTGGGGCCCCCTATTTCCCATTGTTTCATTTTTGGGAACCTGCATTTACAAGATCTTAATTCTAATTTGGAGTGCATTATCATCCTAGATTTAGCTTGCATTAACATTGCATTGCACTTTGCATTAGTTAATTGGCATTCTAGGGTTTCTAAGTCTTGCATTAGTGAAAGTGCATATAGGTTGCATTTTTGCATCTTATATCATTGAATTTCATCTAAAATCTACATTTTCATTTAGCCTACAGATCATTCAAACCAAAAAGCATAAAAAATCACTTAATTGTTTTTGAAATTTGTGAAAAAAACCCTTATTGGGACTTATACACCCCTCTGGGCGATTTAGTCCCAGTGCAAATTTTAAGCTGCAGTTTCCATAATTGAAAACTTTGTTTTTGAGCTCCTATTTTCTATTCAGAACTTTTTTGTTTTAGTTTATATATTTTATGTTTAATTCACTTCATCGTTTCTAGTTTAAATTGGTCCATCTTGTGCATTGCTTAATTGCATCTAGAACATTTCATTTCAGATTGTTGCATAGTGTAATTGCCTTGTTTAGAATCTAAAGTTTGCATTACCTTTCATCATGTATATGTGATTTGGTAAGCTTTGGATGTCTTTGAAATCATTAGTGGATGTGTCAAGTTGTGCTTTTCGAAATGACCCTAATGAAGTTGAACTTACTCATGCTCACTCGAATCCTAATGCATGTCATCCTCATGATGTAGAAATCATTAGAGAAGATGATGATAGCTTGAATAAATTCTTAAATTATTGCCTTAATAGCCTTGAAAATAATGCATCCTTCTATCTGTCGATGAAACAACCAACACTTCCTATAATTATACCACCACTTGAGATGTTTGGTTACCTACATCTTGAAACTGAAATGTAAACCGAACCTAAGTTCCCTACAATAGGTGAACCTAGTTCCTTTAAGAAAGAAAAAAAAACAACCATTCTAGGTTAACAAAGTGACCAACACTCCCATCAATCTAGAAGAGACATATGGAAAAGGATTCATGATCTTGAGTAAAGAAGGATGTGATACAACAAGTGGACATGAAATTTATCAAATCTTAGAGTAAATACCAACTGAAGATGTAATAAAGGGTTAGGATATCAAGATCCTCCTCCCAATATGAATGCCCTTCTTCCTAAAAGAACAACCAATGCTTCCTAATGATGATAAGCATGATATGACTGTCTTAAGTCATCCTCTGCATTCAACTATAGAAGTTCATGAATCTAGAAAGCACAAAAGACCTTACAAACTAAAGAAACTACAATTCACTTACCCACCGACTAATATTGAAAGGAATCTAGATACTTTTACATTGAGGATTGATTAGGTTACCTTTCATAAGAGAAGATCGAAAACCAAATCCCAAGAACACAAAAAAATCACATTGTTGACATTATAGAGTTATTGGACATATTATTGATGAGTGTCATGCTTTACAACAAATATTTAAAAATTTAGATATCATAGAAATAGTCCCTTAAAGCAGGACCCTTCCACTCCTTGCCATGTAATAGTTGTAGGGTATTCCTATTCTCACTATTACATGTTATACACTTATTGAAAATCATTTCAAAATACAAGGAGCTCTTTTCCATCACCTATCTTGGCTCATTCTTGTCTTGCACTCAGTGGGGGTAGGAATTGGATAGATGTGTCCTAGTAATGCACTTATCATTGTCCCTTTGGCTAGTTGTTCGCCTTCTATATACGATGAACATGATTGGGATGCAGACGACCTACTAATAGGTTGACTTGCATGTGCCTTACTAATCATTTGCATTGTTTCTTTCTCTTTTGTGTGATTGCATGTGTGTAACATGATCCCCTATGATGTTTTGTTTGCTGTATCTCTCTCTCTCTCTCTTTGTGACATTCCTCTATTTGTACCTACATTCTTCTCTATGTCATAATTTTTTTACCTTTTTCTTTATCTTTTCATTTATCTTGTGTTTTCATTTTGCGGATGACACAAGGTGTTGAGACATTCATGTCTCTTCCATGTTGAACCAAAATCTTTTCTTTTATCCTTTCTTTGTCTTGTGTTTTCCTTTTGGGGATGACTCAAGGCATCAAGACATTTATGTCTCTTCCATGTTGACCCAAAATATTTTCTTTTATCTTTTATTTCTCTTGTGTTCTCATTTTAGGGATAACATAAGGCGTCAAAACATTCATGTCTCTTCCATGTTGACCCAAAAGGCTTTTCATTTGTTTTCCCTCTCTTTGTGTCATGCTTCTTGTTCTATGAGTATTTTGGGAATGATGATAGTTTTGATCTCTCTTAAAAATATTGTAGCAAGAACATACTAACCCCAAATCTATAGATACCTCATGTGTTTGGAGTTTCATTTCAAGGGTAACTCCTTCCCTTTTTCATGATGCAACTTTATTTTGAAACATATGACTTGGCATAGGGCTTTCCAAGTTAGCTCTCATGTCTCCTTTGTTGTTAGCATTTATCATTTTCTGCTTTAAAGTCATAGCATGGTGTTTAGAAATTTAATTAAAGTGGGGGCATACATTGGCATTATTGTTTTGCATTTCATGTTTCATGGTGTAGTCTTTTTACTTCATGTGATGTGTCTTTCGCTTTGTGGTGACATTGGGTGTGATGTCCCTCAATAGTGTGATCTCTCTCAGCATATTATATTCCTCCTGGTGACTTGATGCAACACACTACATCCCCTAAGTTGTGAATCTTCTATTCCTTGACTGGTCCTTTCTTGGAGACATTAGGCACAATGTTCCCTAAGTTAAAGACCTTACATGAATTAAGCAAGACTCCTTTGAACATTCCCTAATTTTGCATTTACAATTTTAGTTATATGGCCACCTTGCATAATACACTTTGCATGCTTGAGGAGCCATCTTGTTTGTTCATGAGTTTCAAGCATACACAGTTTTGCTCACCTCATGAAGATCAAAGTTCATTTTGTGTGGCACCTTATCAAAGTTATCAGGAAGTATAACTTTGGTATGGTTGGATGGGAAGCCAATCTGAGGCATGACTTTCCCATAGCCACTCGCGTGTGTGTGTGAGTGCATATTGATCATGTGTGTATGTGTCTCACCTATTTGGATACTCACCCAATAGACAACGTAGAGTTTCATTACCTCAGAATGAGCGTACATTTTCAGAAAAACATCCTAGATCTGATCCACATCACGATGGACAAACGATTGAAGCTTGATCCACCCTCCTTTTTCTTTTCTTTTTGTTTTGTTTCTCCTTATGTCTTTGGTAGTATATGCTTGTGCATTGTTATTGCTCTTTATATCATTTTTCATGTGTGTTCTTTTGTTTTTATGTTGGTTTTCCATAGGATCTTGATCCTAGGGGCTTGATCATCTCTCTTGATCATTGTCATCCTATCTTACTAACATTGGTGCACTTGGACCCCTCTTGATCTGAGTTTTTATACTTTAGTGTGAGTTTGAACCAAGTTCCTCCTCTCACTAAAGTGGGGGATAAATGTCGCAACGAAAAAAATATGCCTCTACTTTTCCTTGCTCGTTTGGGCCCTCCTTGTTAAATTAAGTATAATGTTGCCTTGATTTAGTGTTGTAATGTGTTTGACACATTCACATTAGGTCTTTGGCCCTTGTGAACTAAATGAACTTAATGGTACCTTGTTTAAGGTGTTGTAAAGTATTTTTCCACACTTTCACACTTAACTATGGTTTTCATTAACAAATTTGGCTTCTTTATGCCTTATTTGGCCTTATTTTGCATCCACAAACCTTAATTAATGCATCTTTTCAAGGGTAATCCTGACATAAACTAACATCCAATCATAATTCATGTATTTGAGGTTGTGTGCTCTAGATTTAGTGATCTAAGACTCATACACCACATTGGGGGTATGGGTCCCACCTAGGTTTCTGCACCCCGATCCTGATTTCACATGAATCTAAGCAATTTTGAAAATGTGTCCCATCATTAATGCCTAATGGGACTCATGCCACTTCTGATGTATGAGTCCCATGTGGCCAAAAATTAAATTTAATTCAAATTCTTGGTAGGATTTTATCCTCCTAGATTTGATGTTAGCTTGTAGTTCTGTAATTTTGGGAAATTTGGCATAAACAAGTATAAATACAAGGTTATTTCACTCATTTGATATCTAGCAAGTTGAATAAGCATCCTTATAGAAAATTTGAGTTCACAAGAGCATTCAAGTGTTTTCAAGACCATTCAAGAGTCTTCAAGGGTTCATTATCAAGTATTTTGGAGCATAATTCAAGTATCAAGCATCATGTTAAAGTCATCATGCATCATGTTTATTTTTGAGCTAACAATTGTGATGTAGGGTTTTATGATTCAAGCTAGCATTCAAGTCAAAATCTTCAACATTCAAGTAAGAGTTAAGATCTACATCCATTGGAGCCACTTCATACATGTTTGCAACCCTTTATTGCTAAGGTTTGGTGATTTGTAACAATGCATGTTGTTCATTTATCATTCCTTCATTTCATTACAATATTTGATTACCAAAACAGGGTTTGACCAAGGCAAACCCCTTTCCACTAACAAAACAAGAATTTCCCATCTTTAGTGTGTGATTTGCAAATCTAGGTTGACGAAATATTGAAGAGCAAGTTTGGAGAAAAGTTGTCAAGTGTTCAAAGTTGTCACCTGGCATTGGAGATCATTTAAAGACATCTACATGTTGCAAATCGGAGATTTAGACTTGGAAATCAAGTGGAAAGGAAAGAGCAAACATTGAAGAGAAAAATAAAACTTTGAATTTCCAGAAAAGCCTAACTAGATTGATATGCCACTTTTGGCATATGAGTCCTAGTACAATGAAATTTGTAGTTTTTTAGGAGTTCCAGACATATATCTTCGAGATTTTTGTTCCTAGCTAGAAACCCTAATCTATGACTAAATTTCCTAGATTGGCATATGAGTCCCAACAAACATTAATTTTAGTATTTTCAGCATTTCAAGTCTTCATTCAGACCTCTTCAAATTCCCAGGTGAATACTTTTTATTTCTCAACTTTTTGTTTTGATTTACATGCTTTTCTAGGTCATATAGTGAAGTTTTGCATTACACTAGGTTTTAACATTAGGTCTTGCATTTCATTTGTCTTTCCAAACCCTAGCTTGGTGGTGAACCCCTCTTTAGTTTCTAATCAGACCCTAGGACATCCCTATTCCAGATCTCTTTCCCCTCTACATCCTTGGATTGAGATCTCTAGGGTTTCCTTGAGTGAAACTTTAGTGTGAAATAGGAACCCTATGTTTCAATTATTAATTGTTTAATCTAACCACACACAACTAGAATTTGTAGCGCATCCATGTGCAAACACATACTCTAACATATTATCACACATATAGTTTTCTACCGACGTAATCTTTGAACCTCCTTTAAAGACAAGTGCTAGTATGCATACCTCTATAAAATATAATTAATATTAATATATTACATATTATATAAAAATATAATAATTTAATATATTTATTTAATAATTTTGTTAAAGAATAATATATAATAATAAGAAGTAGCATTATTATATTATTTATAAATTATTTTTTATTATATAATATACATTATATATTAATTATGCTAATATATACTTAACTACGTAGGGTAAAGGATGCCGTAATGTTAAAACGTAAATGTGCTCATTATTAGAATAAACATACTCTAAAACCCTGTCGAAACCTTTATTTTTAGCCAGGCGAAAAATGATGAACGGCTGAAATTCGTTTAATCGTCTTGCATTGATACAGACGCAAAGATAGCGGTTGATACGTTTTTACAGGTCGCCTCACGCCTTCGGCGTAATTACTTAATTGCCTGTCATTTTAAGTTTCTCAATTCTTTTAATTAAGGAACAATGAATATCACGGAACAAGTGTTTTTTGGTTAAGATTAAAAAAAACATACTTTATCTTGCAGGAAAATTACAGGTAGAATATTGTAATTGAAATGAAAACAGATACCTTCACTTACGCAGTAAAATAATATTGGAAATGTGAAATGTCACCAGTTAATTTCACACAAACTGTATAAAGAAAAATAATAATGGTAAATTTTCACATGCAATCCACGATTTTCTAGGTCTATGAAAGTTCTTTGGAAGGAAAACGCCAGAAACTGGGCTGTCAGTCTTGTCGTCAAAATCCACACTTCTGTGTTATGAAAAAGAAAGGATAGAGAATAATAGGGAAATGCATGCTCAGGACCCAACCCACTACCTTCACTCTTATCGTATCACGAGCTTAACATAGTAGTCGCCCATGATGCAATGGAGACACAAATGGCAATAAAGCTATCCAACAATATTTTAGGATTTTAGCAGTGAGATGCAAGTAAAACGTTCATCTTATTACGATTTGATGTCTTTGTCCTCTTCAATTCCCAGGGCTTATTTATATGGAGTGAAGGCTTTTGCTCACACCACATCAGACCTACATACCTTAGCTTTATTTGGAAATAAGGTCTTTCTTCTATCATACTCTCGTGCTTTGTTTTTATCCAGCGCCTGCAAGTAGTTTGTTTAGATTTTGTTTTATACATATTTTTCACATAAAGGTTATTTGTCCATCTCGCGAAATTCCATGAAAATGTTGAAATAAATTAAGACTAAATTGGTAGCGTTTGGTTCCGTGATTGCAGCAATGACTTACAAAATGCCGGCTTTCCCTTTGTTCATTGTTCTCCTAGTACGTATTTCATAGCCTTCTTTTACCAGTCGAAATATAACTTTTTAATCTTTCAGCAGATAGCATGTTGGATGCTTGACATCATGACAAAATATTAACGGTCTGATGTTTTTGTTGTTTTCGGCAGTGTGCGCTTGTCAGCGAAGCCACCAATGTGCAGGATGAACGGGTTTGTCCCGCTTTAAGTTAATGGAACCACAAGTTGCCCAACACATCAATTCCCAATGCTCTACGAGAAGTTATCTGTCCTCACAACATAGCAGATCATCTGTTTGTCAAAAACATTCAAGAAGATGTTAAAGCAGGAGATGTATCCATATATAATCATAGGTATATTACACCGGGAGGAGGAGATGCAACCATCTATAGTCATAAGTATATCACACCTCAAGTAGGAGACGCATCCATCTATAGTCATAAGTATATTACACATCAAGTAGGAGACGCATCCATCTATAGTCATAAGTATATTGCACCGGGAGGAGGAGATCCATCCATCTATAGTCATAAGTATATTACACCTCAAGTAGGAGACGCATCCATCTATAGTCATAAGTATATCACACCTCAAATAGGAGATGTATCCATATATAGCCGTAAGTATATTGCACCTCAAGTAGGAGATGTATCCATATATAGCCGTAAGTATATTGCACCTCAAGTAGGAGATGTATCCATGTGTAATCATAAGTACAATCGACCAATAGATAGGAAACAATTACACAAAGGAAGAGATGCAGCCCTCTATAATCATAAGGAGATCTTTGATAGGGACTCATCATCACCCAAAGCAGGAGACATAATCCTAGAAAGGGATCTGAATCAAGAAAATGTTGAGAACCATAGGCAATTATTGGTGTCAGATCCATTATTGTCAATTTTCTTCTTTGAGAAAGATTTGGATATTGGAACTAATTTGATGGTGCATCTAGAGAACCTGAAAGCCCAATATTCTGCATATTTCCTTCCACGTAGCATAGCAAATGGAATCCCCTTCTCATTGGAGAAGCTAGTGGTAGCTCTAGATGTGCTCAACATACCTCAAGGTTCCGACATGGGTATTGCCATGGAAGAGGCTCTGAAAAAATGTGAGTCTTGTTGAATATTGTAGCTTAGATTGTGTTTTTGCTTTGGCGTTGACCTCTAGCAAGCAAAGGAACACATATTTATTATCTCCTCTAGAAGCGTCCAGATAAGTGAACCCTTAATTAGATTATAATTGTTTTTTATAAAGGAAAAAATGGGTTTTACAGGGACCTGAAACCACAAAGTTTACAACAAAGGATAGGAGAGGACAAAAAAGTCCTATGAAAAAAATAGGCTGCTATAAAAGAAAAAACCAGAAGAACTAGCAACCATCCAAAACAAGCTAGGAAGGACAATAAAAAAAGCCAGCCGAAACGCATACCAAAAAACCAGCAGCAACTAATCTAGAGTCTTCAGAACAATCTCAGTCTCGGCCTCCAGATTCTGCATATCCTAGACACCCTTCTTGAAAGTTTGAATCATTTGTGGCGTGGGGGTGCCTTCCTTTTCAGGCTAGCCTTGGTTCTTTTCGAAATCCCAATGTCCTCTTCCAGGTTTTTATCTTTCACCTCTTCCAAATCAACTACCAAGGACCCCTGTTGAGCTTTGTCTAGTTTTTCAGTGATAGCGTTGATAATGATAGCATTATGTCTTGCCATTCTATTATTCTATTAAGTAATTATCTTCATAACATTTTTTTATTTTTTCCAAATCAATTTCTATCCTTATGTCCTTACCCACATTGTCCTGGATCTCTTTACTAGCTGTGTTCTCATTATGCTCTTCATCGTTCTTGCATAACTCAAAAACTTTAGCTCCCACTTCTTCCAATTTGCTTTGAAGGGCCCAATTTTTTTATTTTCAGGTCATTAATTTCATGAAAGACCTATTTTGACATTCTGAAATGGTCCTTAGCCTTACTCCTAGCTATGCCCAGGAAGTCAATAGAAGGTTCCCTATCAGGATTGAGGCAACTTTTAGCAGGGTCAGAGGCTCCAGGGGACCCAGTTCTAACATCTTTGTCCGTCAATGGGACAACAGAGGAAGAATTATTATTTGCGCCAGAGTCCTCAGAATTAGGAGAGTCTTTAGAATATGAAACAAGGTTTTCGACAAGGAAGTTCTTTCTAGCACCTTTGGCTATGGGAGTAGAGCTTCCAGGCTCAAAAGCAGGGCAAAATTTAATAGACTTGGGGTTATGGATTTGGGTTTTCTTGCCAGTCTGGACAGAGGGCAAATCCAAGACCATCCTTGTCAGACTCATATTAGGGTTGTTCCCCGAACAACTAGGTTCAGTGTCATCCTCCTTAGACGCCGAAGAGGCATCCAGGTTAGCAGGGGCCAACATATTTTTGAAATGTTCAAAAATTAACCTTATCAGACTAGTATGTAATATAGGATATCTTTTAAGATTTTTCTTATCATCTTCCAGACTCTTTCTTAAGGAACAAAATAAATAGTAGGGGAGAGAAACCCTGACCTTATAGCGAAAATGATTGAGCAAGGAAAACTGATAGCCATAGACCCTAGTGAACTTACCATCAAGGGTGATATACTCCATAATGACGCGAATAAATTTTCTCTAGAGAGCTTTAATGGTGTCAGCCTTGAAGTAACTATTGGAAACTTTCTCAAGTTTCAATTTTTCCTTGTCTTTCTTCAGAAATCTGACCACCGCTTCATCAGAGAAATTTCTGTCCAGATAAAATTTGTGTCCTTCAGTGGACATACCGGTCACTTTCGCAATGAGATTTTCATCAAGCTTAACTTTCTTGCCAAAAAGGGTTATTTCCCCATTGTCCCAATTCTTCTCAAAAAGCTTTGTAGCTTCCTAATTTGACCCATGGAGTTTTTCCAGAAAAGGGAGTAAACCCCCACTTTTAACTTTGTTCCATGCTTTAGTGTTTCTTGTGTGCAACTTGAAGTTGTCCGACTCAACTCTTTTCTTATCTCCTCCCATTTTAGCAAGCACAGTAATGTAGACAAAGACAAAATCTTGGTTCAAAATGGTCCCGCCAAACCTGTGAGCCCACAAAGCATGCCGAGCAAGCTTACAAGACAAGCTAATTAGCTTGGCCCCATGCAATCTAATGATAGGGATGTACTTACCCCGTTCTATCATCATTATTGAGGTGACACACATCTTTCCCATGTGACGCATCATAGTTCAATAAGGCTCGGACATTAACACCTAAATCACTGATATTTAGCCATGTGCGTTGTCCTTTACTTTTAACCCCTTCATTCACAAAAAAGTCTGCCACAACATTGACTTCTCTATAGGCATGGGATATCTTTATATTATCAAACTTAGCTAAGGTCGAAATAGCACCATCAATCCAAGACTTTATGGTCCACAAGGGGTGGGACCTACCTAGAAGACATTTAATAATATTTTTTGAGTCCCCTTCAAGCTAAAGGTTTTTAAAATTCAGACTATGAGCTAAATTTATTACATGAAAAGCTCTGACAACCTTAGCCAAGTGATTGGTTTGTGAACCAAGGGGGGTAGCAATCACACCTTGAAAATTGCCAAAATAATCCCTTATAACACCGCCACATCCCGCCACCCTAGGATTTCCTTTAGCCGCCCCATCAAAGTTGGCTTTGATCCAACCATTAGGTGGGAAAGTCCAGTAGACACCCTCCCTATCCTTCTTAGCATGTCTAGGAGCACATGAAATATCAAAACTAATTTTGCATTCCTTAGCAATCATAAGATCATGGGAAGAACAAGCCACTTTCTCAGTGTTACAATCCAGCTGGGGGATTGCATTGAAATTTTCTTTCATTAATATGATTATTTTATCAAACACTATGACCTTCGAAGATTCCTTATCTCTGTAAATTCTATTGTTTGGCTTCTATAACTGTTGATATGAATGGTGGAAGATTTAATCTTCACCATTGATTCTAGGTCAAAGATCTATGTGAGGAGCATATGGCTAGTGGAGTAATGACTATTCATTAGTGAGAGGTCAGCGTGTGGGAAATTATCTGTGAGTTCAGAGCAGATTGACAGTAACTATTAACAGGGGTCTTTGATATGCTGTGTGCAATCCCTGTGTTTGTAATCTCTGTATTTTTGTTGAAACTGAATACAAGAAAATCTCATATTCGACTAGTTTTCCCGTAAGGGTTTTTCTAGGGGTTTCTACCCAAAATAACGGTGTCAAACTGTGTATGTGTTTTTTCCTTTATCTCCACTGTGCATTTTCTGTAGTAGTTAATTACTCAGTATATATTTAGTTTCATATTTTAGATTTCTGTTTGTGTTGTTTATGCTATGGGGATATCAAATACTGGAAACTTAAATTAGGTTTGAGCATAAAGAAAGTTAACATGGTATCAGAGCTACGGTTTTGAAGCAGAAATATCAAGGGTTTAGTCACACAAGAGACATCAGAGTTAGTATTTATTTAGGGTTCTTCAATTTATTGAAGGTTATTGTTTGAGGGTTTCTGAGATGGCTTCAGCTCGTTTGAGGGTCGAAGATAGATTAGATGGTGCATCAAACTTTGGTGTCTAGAAGGAAAAAATTCTCTTGCTAGAGGAGAACAGACGGAAGGAGTATGTTATGACAACTATTGTCATATTGATAGATCCTATACAGTTAGCCACATACAATAAAGAAGATGCCAAAGCCAGGCATATAATTCTAGATGGGGTTAAAGATCATTGTCACCCATATTTTAGAGTTGGATATGTGCAAGAAGATGTGGGATGCCATCATAGATCTTTTCCAGAGTTCTAATTTGAACAAGAAACTGATCATTAGGGAGAAGTTGTGAAACACCAAGTAGAACAAGGGGGAAAGTGTGGTTTCATACCTTACTAGAGTCAGACAAGTCAAAGATGAACTGATAGCTGTCAGAGAGAAGTTGGATGATGAAGAGCTTGTGAGGACCACATTAAATGGGTTCTCTAAGCAATGGGATATCTTTGTCAAGGTAGTAGCTAGACAACAAGATCTTCCTAAGTGGGATTGTCTATGGAGCAACTTTACACTGGAAGAGCTTAGGATGGGCTATGTTAGTGGAAACAGTAGTGGCCAAAAGGGTGAGGATGAAGAGATTGTTGCTCTTGCAGGAAAGGGCAAGCCCAAGGTGAAAGATAACAAGAAGACCCCTCTGGGAGAAAAGAATAAAGATATGAGTAGGGTGAAATGTTTTTCTTGTCACCAACCAGGACATTTTGCTAGTCAATATCAAAACAAGAAGAAAAATGATAAGAAGAAGTCTCAGATAGCAGCTTCAGTAGACATTAACAAGTTCACTTCCAATTTCAATGAGGACTTCTCCCTCATTACTTTCCTTTCTAGCTCTAGCACTACAACCACAAGAGTGTGGTATATTGATAGTGGAGCATCATATCATATGATGGGAGCTCGTGAACACTTCTCCAATTTCAGAGAGGAGGAGATGGACTTTGACATAGAAATGGGAAACAAGTCTAAGTTCACTGTAGTTGGGCTAGGGAAAGTCACATTTCAAAGGGAGTCGGGCAAGACCATTAGCTTCACAAAAGTATTGCTCGTGCATGGGATGACAAAGAACCTGATATCTATCTCAACATTACAAGACAAGGGATATGATGTATCTTTCAAAGAAAAGAAGGTGTATCTGTAGCCCAAGGATTCTCAATAGGGACAGATGATTGGGGTTAGGTCGAAGATGTTGTACAGATTGTAGTTTCAGTCACCAAAGGCACTGGTGAGCAGCAACAAGGATGCAGGGGAGTTATGGCATAGAAGGATGGCTCATCATCACCATGGAGCACTCACAGTGCTTAAGGAGATTATGATAGGCCTTCTAGATATGAGCACTGACCACAATAATGTGTGTAAGGGGTGTGCGATGAGGAAGTATACAAAGACAACCTTCCCACCTAGTGACAATAGATCCAAAGGCATCCTAGACTTGGTGCATTCAGATGTGTACAGGCCTATGTCTTCAGCGTCACTGTCAGGGTATGAATACTTTGTCACCTTCATAGATGATTTCTCCAAGAAGACCTGGATATATTTCCTAAAAATGAAGGATGAAGTCTTCAGTCGGTTCCAAGAGTTTAAAGCTCTTATGGAGAACACAACATGAATGAAAATTAAGGTACTTCGGTTGGAAAATGGGGGTGAGTACACAGGGAAAGCCTTCAAGGAGTTTTGTGTCAAGGCTAGGATCAAGAAGGAGTTGACGGTTCCCTGCAATCCACAGAAAAATGGAGTAGTGGAGTGGAAGAATAGAGTGATAGTGGGAGTAGCAAAGGCTATGTTGTATGACCAGGATCTTCCCAAGTTTTTATGGGTAGAGGCATGCAGTACAACAGTTTACATCTAGAATAGGAGTCCTCATAGGGTATTAGGGTGATTAACTCCTGAAGAGGCTTTCACGAGAAAGAAACCTGAAATAGGACACTTCAGGATATTTAGATGTCTTGTCTATTGTCACGTGCCTTCTGATAAGAGGATGAAGTTTGATTCTATTGTAGAGAAGGGAATCTTCATGGGGTACAGTGAAACCTCCAAGGCATATCGAGTATACATTCCAGCTATTAAGAAAACAATGGTCAAGAGGGATGTACGCTTTGAGGAGGAGAAGGCCTTTTGTAAATCTTATGATGTGCAAGTAGTAGAGGATCAACAGATGATTATTCCAAAGGAGGGAAGTGAGTCTAAGGTATAGGTCAAAGGGACAAGTACAGGATAAAGCATAGGGACTAGTAGTCAAGTGCCTGAACAGGTTGAGGAGCAGGAAGCTCCACCCATAGTATCAATACCTCCTACAACAAAAATGGATAGAAGCTGATTGGTTACTCAGACTATTCAGGATGCTCAGGAGTTCATGGGTGCTCCAAGGATGAGTGCCAAATAGAGGACACCACATAAATATTCAGATTACATGGCATTCATGAGTGATCTTATCGACAGGGAGCCTTCCAGTTTTCAGGAGGCATCATAGCTGCAAGTGTGGCAGGATTCCATAGTGGAAGAGTATTCTTCCATCATGAAGAATGATGTTTGGGAGGTGGTGCCTAGACCGGGGGATAGGAAGATAGTTGGGTCACATTGGATCTATAAGATCAAGCATGTTGCGGTTGGCAGTGTCAAGAAGTTCAAATCCAGATTTGTGGCAAAGGGGTTCTCTCAGAAAGAGGGAGTGGATTATGATGAAAGATTTTCCCCCATAGCCAAATATACCTCCATTAGGGCCATGATCTCACTTGCAGCAGAGATGGGATGGAAGATCCATTAGATGGATGTCAAGATGGATTTCCTTAATGGGGTGATAGATGAGGAAGTGTACATTGAACAACTAGAGGGTTTCGAGGTGCATGGGAGAGATTCTCATGTGTGTAGGCTGAAGAGAGCACTGTACAGGCTCAAGCAAGCACCTAGGGTGTGATACGAGCACATAGACGACTATTTGCAAGGAATGGGATTTGTAAAGAGTTAAGTTGATTCAAACCTTTATTACATAGTGATTGGGGGAGAGTCACTCATTCTGGTACTATATGTGGATGATCTTTTCTTGACAGGTTCAGAAAGGCTCATAGTAGATTGCAAGAGGGATCTTGCTTCAGAGTTTGAGATGAAAGATTTGGGTCTGATGCATTACTTTCTTGGATTGGAGGTATGGCAGCGTAATGGTGAGATTTTCCTTGGTCAAGGGAAATATACAGTTGAGATCTTGAAGAAATTAAGGATGCAAGACTGTAAGCCATTGTCTACACCCATGGATGTGAATTGGAAGAAAGTAGACACTTCTAGTCAGGAGGTAGTGAGCCCTACCTTGTACAAATAACTTATTGGTTTTCTTATGTATTTGGTAAACATGAGGCCAGACATTTGCTTTGCAGTTAATACTCTTAGCCAGTTCATGGTTGAACCAAGAAGAGGACATTGGATGACAACAAAGCACATTTTGAGATATCTCCATGGCACAGTATCATATGGTTTGAGGTATACTAAGGGGAAAGGAGTGAAGTTGATAGGTTACACAGATGCAGACTGGGTAGGTAGTGCAGTGGAAAGGAAAAGCACTTCAGGGTGTTGTTTCAGCTTGGGATTGAGGGTTATCTCTTAGTTCAACAAAAAAAAAAGTCAATGGAATTGAGTTCCAAGGAAGCAGAATACATGGCAGCAAGCTTGGCAGTGTGTGAGGCTGTATGGCTTCAGAAGCTGCTAGTAGTAGTGTTCGGTCAGGAGCTAAATCCGACTATCATCCACTGTGATAATCAGAGTTGCATTAAGCTCTCTAAGAATCCAATTTTCCATGATCAATCAAAACACATCGACATTTGGTATCACTTCATCAGGGATTGTGTGCAAAAGGGAGCAGTCCAGTTATAATATGTGCCTATAGAAAAGTCGGTAGCCGACATTCTGACAAAGGCCTTAATAAAGGGAAAATTTATCTTCTACAGGGATAAGATGGGTGTTGGAGAAAAAACCTTCCTTGCTAAGAGGGAGTGTTGGATATTGTAGCTCAGATGGTGTTCTTGCTTTGGCATTGACCTCTAGCAAGCAAGGAACACATATTTATTATCTCCTCTAGAAGCGTCCAGATAAGTGAACACTTAATTAAATTATAATCGTTGATATGAATGGTGGAAGATTTAATCTTCACCATTGATTCTAGGTTAGAGATCTATGTGAGGAGTGTATGGCTAGTGGAGTAATGACTATTCATTAATGAGAGGTCCATGTGTCAGAAATTCTGTGTGAGTTAAGAGCAGATTGAGAGTAACTATTAACAGGGTCTTTGACAGGCTATGTGCAAACCCTGTGTGTGTAATCTCTATATTTTTGCTGAGACTAAATACAAGAAGATCTCATATTCGACTGGTTTTCCTGTAAGGGTTTTTCTAGGGGTTTCTACCCAAAATAATGGCGTCAAACTGTGTATGTGTTTTTTCCTTTATCTTCGCTGTGCATTTTCTATAGTAGTTAATTGCTTAGTATATATTTAGTTTTGTATTTTAGATTTCTAATTATGTTGTTTATGTTGTGGGGATATCAAATACTGGAAACTTAAATTAGCTTTGAGCATAAAGAAAATTAACAAGTCCAGCTATCACTGGGGAAACAAGATATTGTGCAACATCAATGGAGTCAATGATAGACTATAGTGTTGCAAAAATTGGAAGTATTCATTTGAATGTATTGACTACAAACCTTCCCAATACTTTCAATTCTCAAAATCAACAATACTCTATCACTGCTATGGTTGCTAAAAGCAATTCTAGTTCCAAGCATGTCATTTGCCACAACTTAATATATCCATATGCTATATACATGTGCCATGAGGCTAAAGGCACCAAGATTTTTGAACTTTCTCTCCAAGGCCAAGAGACATATGGAACGTCAATACCACTAGTGGCTATATGTCATACAAACACCAATGGCTAGAATCCAGAGGACACAACCTTCATGGCACTGAATGTGAAACCAAGTGATGAAGCAATTTTCCATTTCATGGTTGAAGGAACCATTGTGTGGCTACTTGCCACTAATTGAGAGCTTGTCTTTGACATACTTGCTTCTTGTTTGTGTTTAGCTCCTTCATCAATCCTTGTATCTATTTTTCCAAGCATGTGGTTGTGTTTCTTCAATATACACTTGTTTCTCTCTCTTTGCAATCGAACTCCCTCTAGAAGAGCTTACCTTATGGCTACTTAGTGTTGAGAGAGGGTTCAAACTAAAATGAATTTCTACTAGTTGTTCACTTTCAGCTTGTTCTCACTATTATTTGTATGTCCCTTTTTATGGTATTGTAAAATATATACCTATTTCATGTGTATTTCATTGATAATCTGAGTAATAGATATTTTAATGGTGGTTTTTTTTAGTATTTATGGTCATTTTTATTATTAAATTGTAAAAGAAAAAATTATGAAATTAAAACATAAAATATCATTTAATTTATAATAAATTAAAAAATAATGTGTTGTATTTAATATTGATTTTAATTATGAGATAAATTATGGTTTAAATTGGACTAATGATTATCTAAACATAAAAATAAATTATTTATACAAATTAGTGTTATTATTTTCTATATAGGTAAGCATAATGGTTAAACACAAAATATTTATTTGGATCTTTTCTTAAATTACTAACAATAAATACTCCAATGCTTAAATAAATTATATATAAAAAATAATTTAAAAAGCTGTTTATTTTTCATTATTAAAATTTAAATAATTAATTAATATAAAATTTTATTGTAATTATTAGTATCTAATTGATTACTCATTTCCTTCATATTATTAAGAATCTATTTTTAACTTGAATTATTATATAATAAATTAAATAAATTATATATAAAATAAATAAATTATATATAAAATAAATGATCATTTTTTTCTTTCAAATTATTAACTTGTAAGTTTACATATATAAGTTAGTATTGAATTAATAAAAAATATTATTCTATATAATTTAGAAGGTAACCAAAATATTTGAGGATAAGATGGGTAAATTTTTTCATTATATTTTGATCATAGCATTGTCATCTTCAAAAATTTTACTATCTTTTATTCTAGATGGCATTTATATAATTAGAATAATTAGTGCTAACATAGATATTTTCATGTTCTTTCATTGCTAGAGTATGTAGAAACATATAGCTTTCAATAAATTAATTCTGCCACACCAACATTTTAACATGTGGGTAGATTCAATGATGTTTTAAAAAAAATGTTAATTAAACTAATTGACATATACTTTCCATTGAAAGAAGTGATTCCTATTGTGCACACATGGGAACATTGTGTAAGAAATATTGCAATACACATGTCGTCATAAAGGTAGAGAAGGAAATGATGTTGAAGGCAAGTATAGTGTACTTGGTTCGCTCACTCTAAAATAAATGTTGACTAATTGAGTTAGGAATTTTGTGAAAGGAACACCTCAAAGCACATCTCCAAGAGGAAATATCCTAGGGCCTCTATGTGAGTGGCGTTGGTTTAGTCTAGTCGACCTAAAACTAAACTAGTTCAATATAATTCTAAAATTCATATTTAAATGATCATTTGTTGAATAATTCAACCCGCTAATTTGGTGGATCCTAATTCTTAATTATAGGTTTGCTTCACAATTATTTGGATTAATAGCATAAGTAAATTCTTCAAGATTGGGTGAGTGCAGAATCATGGGGGTCCAAAAAGTGGTGATATGACAAAAAAATGGCTGATGAATTTTTTCTTATCCAAATTTGATGAAATGAAAAAGGTTTATTGAGAAAATAGTCAACTTTCCACCAATATAAGATATGTCTTATTTTAAATTTATTAGATAATTATTATTGATTTTCTACATGAATTATGACTAAAGTCTTGACTGATAGGATGATTGAATTTTTTTTTAAATTTTCAAAAGATTTCATATTTTTCAAATTTGAAAGATGCAACACATTCTATGCTTCCCATATTACAGGATAAAAAAAGGTGAATTTCATAAATTTGTGACCAAGTTATGGTGGTCAGAAAAACAAGTTTTAATATTTTTATAAAGTTCTAATATAAAATTCAAGACTAATTATTTACTTGTAAAAAAATTATAAAAAATGTGTGGCACATTCAGGCATGTATCCTCTACTTAAATTGAAAGTTTCAATTTTTTATATTTTTTTTTTGCTTGTACTTAGGTTGGTCAGACATACACCTACTATTTTTTTTCTAAAAATTTAGTATTTGTTGCATTGAAATTTCAAATTTTCGCTAAATAGATTTACATTTTTCCAAAAAACGACTAGTATCTTAAAAACTACATTCAATTTGCTACAAATTTTGTTTCTTACATATTTTCCAAATTATGTTAAAAACCTATTCAAATTTGTATGTCAAGCAGCCTAACTCTGTTTTTCTAAATTTAAATTGCCAATTAAGGGCCTAGTTGGACCCCCATGCTCCTACACTGACCTGATTCTTTGGTATAATTTAGGAAAATGAATTTAAAAAGTTACTATATTGACTAAGATGAGTACGCTGACTAAGATGAGTACGCAAAATACTTTGAACAACAATGGGTTGAATAGAAGTATTAAACTTTTTTTAGTGTGGATTAACTCCTATTTAGTACTTTAGGTTGAAATTTTACCTAAAACTTGGTCAAGAACCACTTATGTACCAAAGAAGGATTACCTATCTCCTACTTGATCAATACTATCCTTATAAGTATGTTGATTTAAATTCTCATATACAATCTTATGAGAGAGAGAATGTTGATTTAGGTAAGCTTAGAGTTCATTAGATAGTTCTTCCCATCTTGTTATCCTTTCTAAAAAATAAAATAATAAGATTAATTTGTTAACACTTGAAAGTATTACTACCACCACAACATAATAAATTTACCTCCATCTTTAAACACAAATAATTTTCGATCATTTGCATCTTTTGCATTATTTCGATTATCATTCTTAAGCATTATTCTTTTATTTATAATATCTAATAAATAATACTTAAAATTAAGATATTTCTTTTTATCAATGTTTTCTAATTCTAGTTGAAAAGCATGTTGTTAGTAAATCCAACACTAACTTCTCATAAAAAATAGACTTGGGAGTGGTCATAAATTTAAATTATTATTTTAAAAACATCTTTTATCATTAGAAATACAAGTGTATTTAAATGTGTTAGATATATGACTTGCATGCCTAGTGTCAAGATTTCACTTGAAACAAAAATAATGGTAACACTAAAAATATTTAGTTGGTTGCAATGAACTTAGAAGCATACTCCTAGTGAAGAAAAAGACACTCCAAATGTCCTAATCTTCTCCCTTCACATTCAACCAAATTTGAACTAGTTTTGGACATTCACCGAACATATGTAATGTAAAAATCTCTATTATAGATGAAAATGTGGAAGAATAGGAAAAAAACCAAGATCACGAGGTTCATAAATAGATAGAAAATGTTTGAACTCTTTTAGACTGCATGGATAAAATTAAACCCAAAAATAATGTTTTTATGATATCTTTAGTAGACATATGTGTCAAATGTGAAAACATTGACAAGGCATGTAAAGAGATAATACAGTGCCTAAAAGAGAAGACATCTAGTAGAGGGCAACAATCACAAGAAAATGCACAAAATGGATTGTTGTAAGATTTAGAACCTTCAAGTAGAAGTAATTGAAAAATGTAAAGCTTAATACTTGAAATGTAAACCAGAAAAACACAATATACGAAATTACTATGCATAGCTATTTTTCCTAGAAGTATTACTTTCGTCATCCGCTATGCATTACCAATTCCTCGCGAACTGTTGGATATTATTCACGAATTATCCTTACATAGCCTCCATGCAACGTATCCTATTTTTTTGGGGGGTAACGTTTTTGGAAAGGGTATAAACAACAATGCTATTCTTGAAACGATCTATTGTCAAAATGGTCGATCATTAGCATTTGTTTTATGCCTCTCGTCATCCTCCACGTTTTTGGCTTTTCATAGGAAGAAGGGATATGTGGAGGTGTAAAACAAGTATATATATATATATATATATATATATATATATATATATATATATATATATATATATATATATATATATATATATATATATGTGTTTATATATATGCATCAATAGTCACAAGAAATGGAATACACACTAAAAAAATATTAAATATGTGTGGGTAAATAGGTAAATTTGAATCATTAGGATTTTCAAGGGACACATAATTATAGGGGTACACATAGAATATTGTATAAATAACAAAAATATGTATCATAAATTATATGAACTCTATTTTTATGAGGTACATTGTCACCACATACTAGAAGACCTCCAAATGTATTATAGGAAGTGGACTAGGTGCCTTCATAGAAACGGTACACACCAATTACAATAGCTACATGATTAGAGAGAGGCATTCAAAGCACACATGTAAATGAAATATAGAGGGAAGTGGTCAACTTAAAACTATCCCATGTTATTAGATTGCTTTGTGATGCAAAGAATATAACTTAAAAAAATCTAGGTCCCGAGTATAATAATAAAATTAGAAAATATTATTACTCAAATAACACTCAAATATAGGTGTTGTAAAAAGTTAAGAACCAATAAGACACCATATTTTTACAGCTCAAACAAATCTACATAAATATCCTATCTACAAATTGATTGATTCTCATTATTTGAAGATAATACATAGCTTTAAGGGGGATGATGTTGGTAGAAGACAAAGCATGTACATAGTAACACTCAAATTCAAGCACATTTGTAAAAAAAATATGGACGATAGGGCTTAATAGGCTAAATAGGAGAACATACGTTTTCGAAGGGGAACATCCTCATTCTAATTATATGTATAAGATACTATGATGATGTAGAAAGTAAGATGTAAGAAGTTATAAAAATATATAGGAAGAGCATAAGATATTATATTTGTTGTTATATGTAACAAAAAATTTAAATATAAAGAAAATTTGTCGTTATGGTGCTTGTGGGCATTTAAATTCTATATGATATATTTCAAAATTAGCTGCTACAAAATAATTTTCTATATTAAATTCTTTATCATCATCTTGCTATACTCATGAGGCTATAAATACAACACAAATATTACTTGGCTCAAAAATCTAGTATACAATCCCACTTTTCTTGCTAACATTTACAATGTTCTTAAGAATTCTAACTCATAATCATAGGTATAAATTCATTGTTTACTTTCATCACCATCCTATCCCATTTTGTTATCTTTTCTCTCCCTCTTCTATTTCTTTTTAATTGTATTTCTTTCCACCAAACACTAGCATTCCCTTTTAATTAGTCTTAGCAAATTTAACTTTTAGAATCTATAATTTCTTCACACTCAAAATATTTTTCTAGACCATTGTCCAATCAATCATTTCATTAGGATTTAAATTTATAAAATAATTCACAATATTAATTGAAGGTCTCGTTGGCCTCTGTACCAAAATGCAAGATTATTTTTTAAACTATAGGTATATTTAGGTTGTGTTTAGATGACAAATATATAGGAAAATCATATAATATTGCACAAGTCAATTACAATTGAATGTAATAGATATTGAAGTATTATACAGTATGTCATGGAAGTGGAAGCATAAACCCAGAAGATTAAAAAATTGCAGCACAAATTAGTTGCAAAGAAATAATACAGAGAATTAAATGAAAAATAGAACAGATAAGAAGCTGATTTACATGGTAAAACCTTGACAAAACATCAAGGAAACATCCACAGGGAAAGGTATCAGTAATTTTATTGCTTGGAGAAAATAATCACAAGCTTCACAACTGCTGCTATCATAATTGCTCTTGCAATATTACAAACAGTCTTACAAGAAGTATTATTTCCCATAAGAACAACACCATCAATAGGTTGATAAGTAGAAAACCAACTCCTATGTGGACACATGTGATTAGAAGCATCAGAATCAAACAACCATCCCTCATGATTTTGTAAGATATCACAAATAGACAAAACTTCATTAGCCATACCTAAACTTGTCTCCACAAAATTTGTTTCATTTTTGGATTCATTATTATCTTCTTTCCACTTCCAACAATATTTCTTGAGATGTCCTAATTTACTGCAATACCAACATCTTCCTCTACCATTTTTTCCTTTTTCTATGGACTATCCTCTAGCCACCATTGCTTTTGGTGTGGAGATTTGTGTATTAGACATCCTCCACACCTCTTTAGACAATAAAGCTCCCACAACAGAATCAAATTCAAGGGTGTCAATTATGCTAAAGCTAATAGAAGTGACTAAGTGATTCCAGGATTCATGCAACAAACACAATAGTGTAACTGCCTTGTCTTCCACTTCGATTTGTACACCCATACTAGTTAATTGACAAATAAGAGTATTGAAAACATTTAAATGATCAACAATTTTTATACCTTCCCTCATTCGCAAACTATATAGTTGCCTCTTCAAGTAGATTTGATTCATCAAGGATTTCGTCATGTAAAGACTCTCCATTTTTCTCCATAAGCCTGTTGTTGTTACCTCTCCAACAATATTGAAAAGAACCTCATCTGCCAAACACAACCAAATTGTGCTAAGAGATCTCATATCCAGATCTTCCCAGTCAAGTCATTAGACATATATGTAGGTTTCTTTGACTTTCCTACCAATGCCTTGTGCAATCCCTGGTGCACTAACAAATCATGCATCTTAAGCTTCCATAGCTCAAAGCTATTCTTTCCAATAAATTTCTCCACCTTGAACCTTGCATTCGAAACCTACACCATTTGATGTTACAAAACTCAACACCAAATCCTAATACAGTCGCTGCAAAAATAATCTCTGATACCACTTGTTATGGAAGTGGAAGCCTAAACCCAGAAGATTAAAATATTGCAGCACAAATTAGTTGCAAAGAAATAATACAAAGAATTAAATGAAAAACATAACAACACATAAGAAGTTGATTTATGTGGTAAAACCTTGACAAAACATCAAGGAAACATCCATAGGGCAAGGTATCAGTAATTTTATTGCTCAGAGAAAACAATTACAAGCTTCACAGTTGCTGCTATCATAATTTATCTTGCAATTTTAAAAATCTCAATAATTGCTCTTGCAATTTACAATAACTTCAAACTTACAATCACTCTTGCAATCTACAATTCAAAAACTGCTCTTGCAATCTGCAATCCTCAACTCTTACTTTGCCTTCAAGGCAACCAAGATGTATATAATATCTTCAAGATAACAATCATCACTTAACATAGAAAAAACTTGTTTTATTCCTAGCTACAAAGTTTATCTTTTAAGTTTAGCTCCAAAATTCCTTTATCTCCAAAATTCCTAGCTACAAAATTCCTCACAAATTCTTGCTCTAAAATATTTTTTATGAGTATCTAGCTCTAGATTATATTAACCACAATGTTTCTAGTTATAAAGTTCCACCTACCAAATTATAGCTCTAAAGTATTTTAACCTTATTCTTGATTGTTTTGTATAATACTCAAATATTTAAGAACTCCTCACTATCTCATAATAATTCTCAAATGTTTGATATGTCAATTTTCAACATTAATGATGACATAACATTTATTTAATGTGCTTCACTTTTAATAAAAAGCATACTCTACATAACATTTAAAATAATAACTAAAAAATAATAATAGTTTACTATTTCATAATAATTCTCAAATGTTTGACATGTCAATTTTCAACATTAATGATGACAATAACATTTACTTAATGCGCTTCATTTTTTTTAATATACTCTCCATACCATTACCTAATGATAAATAGTTTCGAAAAAATAATTTTGCTATTTTTCAAATAATATGTGATATAAAGTGGCGTGGGGTTGTCACCTAAAAATAACCGTGACTTCTAAACTAAATCCGTTTTTGATAAAACGTTATAAATACCTACTCGTAGGATAGGGTCACTTTTTCCTTTTTTCCTTGAATGGAAATTTTACTATAAAAAAGTAAGGCGCCCATTATACTTTTATTTCATTATTTTTCTAAACACAAGGGAACGTTGAAAATACGGAGCTTTATTTGTCACATGAAAATTCTATGGGCGTGGGGTTTTCTATGGACGTGGAAGGCACTCTTAACATTTTATTAAGAGAGTGGAGCATCGGAATTAGAATGTATGAAGACAATGGTAAGGTAAGAAATATATATTATAAGAAGTGGTAGAGTAATAATGGGTGAGGTTATTTATGGGTATTATTTTATTCATTATGTTAAGCTTTTGTCATACGTAAAGAGCTTTTTAAATTAGATCCAAACAGTTGTGGATCAGATTGGGAGTATTCTATATTTCTATCATTTTGTATTTGGATTAGACTTGATTTGAATTTTCTAATTTAGACCATTTTTAAATGATGAATTTTTTTTATATATAACATTTTTTACAATATTAAATAGTTATATATAGTCAAATAAAGAAAGATATTTGTAAATGTTTGTGATTTTATTTATATTTTATTTATTGCAAAATGTCTAGTTGTAATAGTTACATGTATGCACAAGTTTATCTAGTTATTATTCTTTTCTTAAGTCGATGTATACATAGTAGATGAGGATTACTAATAGTTATAGGTTTGAGATTTTTTTTGTTTGACTATGGAATCAAGATAATTGATCTTGTCTAAGTGTGGATATGGTTGTGGCTTACATATCGAGGCTAAAATATGTATATATGAAACTTGGAAAATGATGTAATACTTCTAATAGGAAGGTCTTATTAGATCTTATGTTTGTCACATTGGATTTGAGGCTATTTTTCCTGAACATGACCTCTTAAAATACTTGTAAGACTTTAATGATTGCAAAAAGAGTAGAATTGGCAACACAAAAGTGAAAATTTGATTGAAAGAGGTGAAAACACATTTTCCTATGTTGTAACTAGGGCTCAAAAGGTTAAAAATGTAGTTTTCAAATAAAGGAAGGTGAGTAGTTATTGGCTATGTCATTCTATAATTTTGTGTTTCATCTAATCTAAAATATTACAAGGCATCAATTCGTAATGGTCTTTCTCTCTTTTTAATGGTAGCATTGCTATAATGTTAAATAAAGGATATCGAATGTAGAGATCCATGTATGGTTGAACATCTTTGTGGTTTTCTAGGTTCACATAGGAAGTCATAATGCTATAATTACTTTTGAAGTTGCATTTGATGATTTATTGCTATGTAAATTAGTTGGCTTACATAGAGGTTCTAGAACTATCTAAAGGCTGCATAATTTATCTTTTCTTCATTTCATATAGTTCTACCTTGTTGAGGGTGAATATTTGAGGTATGGTAAGCTATATATATCTTTAATTAGTAAAATATTATAGGGTGATCCCACAATAATGGGTTACAATTTTTGGCCAAACTTGACATTAAAATCATGATTTTTCACCAGACATTCACTTTCTTACACCTATAGCAGCTAAACCATTAAGGTTTTGAAGATGAATCAAACTAGTTATTTGTTAGATATTTTGTGTAGATTCTAATTATATTTTTTTAAAATTAAAAAAAAATTGTGAATCATTTTATGTAATTTTTAATAACTTATTTTTCCTACTAATCAGCATTTTTAAAAAGTGATGTTCACTTCGGCGCACATAACTTTTTTTATATATAGGATACAATTATGATTTTTAAAATGAAAATTTTTCACACCAATATCTAGAGGATGGATATTTTTTCATAATTTTTTGTTACATATTTTTTTTAATTAATTTTCCAAATCAAGCGTAATTATAATTTGGATAGAGGTGTACTTCGGCACGCATAAATTTTTTTGTATTCATTTGAATTAACTTATTCTTTTTTTGTTGGAATAAGGACATCAATACCTAGGGCACATGTATTTTTAGAATTTTTTTTCTCTATTTTTCTATTTTTTCGTATGTGTGAAATAATGAACTTGATGTTCATTGAAAATCCTACATTCACAAGAAATAAAAATAAATATAATAATCAAATTAAACATATTTAAAATTATACTTTTTAGGAAGCTTATAATAAGGGCTACAGGCTTACAAAGCATAAATTTTAAATGAATTCATTTGATCACCCAAAAGGTAAATCAAAAGTGGTTTTTTATCAGCATTTTGATAGGTGTAGAGGAGACTCGATTATAGGTATGGTTTAAATTAACAAGGTTCTATCCAAGGGGGTTCGATCTAAGGGGGTTTGATCAATCCCTCTTTAATTAAAATAATTTAAATGGAACCTTTAAAGTCATAAATCATTGTATTTTCTAAAAATATGCGATTTCAGGCAAAAATCAGGATGTCCCAAAAAGTGTAACCCATTATTGTGGTAGCACCCTATAATTGTCGGTAATAAATCAATGTGTAAGATTGAAAAATAAGCATCTAATTTTTTTCTTTTTAAATTACAATATGTCTATGTAGATATGAATGTTTGAATCTATTGCTCCCAAGAAATTAAAGAAGTAATATATAACACTTGAACCTTTCATCATCAGTCTCAAAATTAAATGACAACTTATTTAGTCTAGTATTTTTTTTCCTTCCTTGCATACATTTGTGACGTGGAAAAATAAATCCTTGACCTAGTGAATAGACTACTAAGATCAATCTTTCTTCGCATCAACATTAGAAGCCAAACCAACAACATAATGAGATTGGCTAACAACCTATAAGGAAAGCCAATATGTCTTGGACTTGGTTCTTCTATTGTCTTAAAAATTGATTAGATTTATTATTTATTAATTTAACTATTGAATGATGTAACCTAATCTAAAAATGCAATATTTTCGCATAGAAGAAGCTAAGAAATGATAAAATGAAGGAAAACAAAAGATTTTTTTGCACCTATACTACAAATTTGGGTTTGAATCAAGAGTCCAAGAGCATTTGGTTCCCTTGATTTGGAAATAAAATCCTTCTCTATAACATTTAGGTCTAAAAATTCTAAATCTACACTCTATAATCCTTCTCTATAATTTTGTATCTTCAAATCTAAACATGCAAAATCATAAAAAAGAGGGGAAAAGGGGTGGCTAAATAGGTTTTTTTCTTTATGAAACCTTCATTTTGGTATTTCTACCCCCCTGAATAACCAATTGATTGACTAGTAAAACATGTGTGCTCCTAATCTTAAGTCCATCTAAGGTTGTAATGAGTTTAAATAATAAAAATCCTACTGAGATATGTTAGACAAGGATTCTTCGATGACATGAATTTGTAATGCCCTCCCAAGATTAAGATAATAAAATGCTACAAAGAAACTAAATAAGAGAATTAAGTAGTTAAATAGAATAACTAAAGATAAATTACTTAATTAAAAACTTGTCCAATGTTATAAATTAATAAAAATATTGATGAATTCTTGTATGCTCCAAATGATTTTTTTTTTTCCTTTTTAAAATCAAACATTATTGTTCCAACTTTACACTAATTGAGAACATGGGGACTTAATGGTATTGAATATGAAACTAGGAAACTAATTAATATATCATTTCATGGTTGAAAAATTTATTGTGTGGCTACTTACCATCTAATTGAGATCTTATATAAATTATATCAATATTCATTATTTATATATAATTTTATCTTATTATTAATTTATGGAAAGATGTTGTGTTTCCTACAACATGTAGTTATTTTTCTTTGTCTAGAGACAATCTCTCTCAAGAATATATTATCTTGTGACTATTTAGGTTGGGAGATAATTCAAACAAAAAAGATAATGTGCTAATCATTTAGTTTCATCTACCCCTTCATCTTATTTTTATGTCATTTTTTTATATTCAAATATATCTACATATTTCATGTTGTCTATCTTATTGGCAATCCAAGGTGATAATATTATAGGGTATGTGCAGGATCGTGATGAGCCAAAAAGTGGCAATATGATGGGTATGTGGCTGATGACATTTTTTTACCCAAAATTGATGAAACGAAAAGGGTTTTTAAAGGAGATTCTCAGCTTTCCACCAATATAAATTATGCTTTACTTTGAATTTAATAAATAATTATTATTAATTTTCTATTTAAATTATGACTAATGTCCTGATTGATAGGTTGATTGAAAAACATCTATAGCTTTCAAACGTTATCACATTTTTTGAATTTGAAACACGTGTCACATTCTATGCTTCATATACTATAGGATTAAAAAAATAAAAAATGAATTTCATGAAGTTTTGACCAAGTTAATGTGGTCAGACATACGAGTTTTTATATTTTATCAAATTTGTAATAAAAAATTCATAATTAATTATTTACTTGGAAAAAATTACAAAAAAATATGCATCACATCGGGACATGAGTCCTCTACGTATATCTAAAATATTATAAAAAAATATTATCATTTTATTGTGGTTAGGGTGGTCAGACATACACCTACTTATTTTTTCCCTGAAATTTAACTACTACTACATTGAAATTTCAAATTTTCACCAAATATATTTTTTTTCTTTTTACATAAGCCTAGTAGTTTAGAAACTACATTCAATTTTCTATAGATTCTATTCTTACATATTTTTGAAATAATATAGATAACTTATTCAAATTTTTACGTCAAGTTTCCTAACTCTGATTTTTCTGAATTTTTTGCCACTTAAGGGCCCGTTTTTTCCATGATGATCCTGCACATACCCTATAATCATGGTTATTTTCTTCTTCATTTATAGAAAAATGATTTATTATATTAAGATATAAAAACTCACTTGACCTATAACAAATTAAATAATAGTATACATATTCAATGTTGACCTTGATTATAAGATAAATTATAGCCTTAGTAATATAGTGATTGACCAAAGAGTAAACAAAAATGTTCACTAAAATGACTATTATTATTAAATTTATAGATAATCCTATATTTTTCACATAAAATATTTAATTTACATCTTTCTTAGTTAAATAAAAAAAATATTATAAGAATTGAATACTTAAATAAATTTTCTTATAATTTTTAGTTTCAAATTTTGAGAAAAAAAGATTAAATCAAATTTTAATTAAACTTTGTTTGTGGTGGTTATTTTATTTTAAGAACATTTAATCACAATTAAAAAAAATATTATTGTAATTGTGAGTGTTTAATTAATTAGCCATTTCTCACTTATTACTAACAATCAATATTAACATTAACTATTACATTATAATTTAATTGAAACATATTTAATAGAAATGATAAATTTTATCTACTAAATTAATAACTTATAAGTTTACATATATAAATTAATATTTAATAAAAATACTAATCATGTTTTATAATTTATGAGATAATTAAATAACTAAAAAACTTTATTAATATATTATTATCATAACATTGCCATCTTAAACATTTTAATTCTCTTTCAACTCAAATGAAATCTATATATTAATGTGTTAACATAAAAAAATCAGAATTCTTTCATAATCATAATATGTAGCAACATATAACTTCTAACTAGAAATCACACCTTAGTGTGTAATGGGTACACTGAAGAAGTGTGGAAGGTCAATTAGGATAGATTTTGGTCTATTTTTTGTATACATTTATGCAGTAGATGAGGTCAATTGGTAGGCCATTTAGTAAATGATGTTTGTGGAAGAAAGGTCTCAATGGAGAAGTAATAGCTTCAAATTAACTATGCATCCACTTATAGGGATCCAAACATGATAGAAATAAAACCTTTGAATTAGGAAGATAATCAAGCTCTATTACCAGTAGGCTTAGGTTATGTTTGCAATAAGGAGAGAGAGAGAGAGGGAGAGAGATAGAGAGAGAGAGAGAGAGAGAGAGAGAGAGAGAGAGAGAGAGAGAGAGAGAGAGAGAGAGAGAGAGAGAGGGTAGGGATAGTGAGAGGGAGAGATAGAGGGGAGAAGAGTGAGAGAGAGGGAGGGATAAGGAGATAGAGATAGAGAGGAAGATATAGATATATATGGATATGGAGAAGGAGAATGATAGAAGGAGAGGGATAGATAGATAGATAGATATGGAATAGATTTAAATATATACAAAGTGATAGAGAGGGAGATAGATGGATGGATAGAGAGAGGGAGGTAAGTCTAGAGATAAAGGGGGGAGAGGAAAATAGAGCTAGAGATGAAGATAGAGCTAGAGAGGAAGAGGGACATAAAAATATAGAGAGATATAGGTAGAGGGAGAGATAAATATAGAGAGAGATAGGGAGATATAGAGAGCACAAAATAGATAGATATATAGGAAGAGGGAGAGGGAGAGATGGAGATATTTAGATGGTGAGACAGAGTGGTAGAGAGATAGAGATATACGTAGATATAGAGAGGGGAGGAGAGGGAGAGAAAGAGAAAGAGATAGACAAATAGAGAGAATTAGATATAGATAAATAAAGATGGAAATATGGAGAGATAATGGGGGAGATAAATAAAGACAAATAGAGAGAATTAACAATAGATAAATAAAGATGGAAATAGGGAGAGAAAATGTGGGAGATAAAGGGAGAAAGAAGTAGGGGGAGATAGATATATATGGGAAGAGAAAGAGAGAGATATAGATATGGGTGAGTGGAGGATCACGAGGGTCCAAAAAGTGGCTGACGACTTTCTTTTAATCTGAATTTGATGAAATGAAAAGTGTTTATTGAGAAAATTGTCAGCTTTCCAAAAATATAAGATATGCCTTATTTGGAATTAAAAAGATAATTAGTATTGGTTTTTTACATACATTCTGACTAAATCCCTGCTTGATAAGATGATTGAAAAACATCTATAATTCTTTTAAATGATTTCACATTTTTTGAATCCAAAAGATGTGACACATTATATGCTTCCCATACTGCAAGATTAAAAAAATAAATAAATTGAATTTCATAAGTTTTTGACCAAGTTATGGTGGTCAAACAAACAAGTTTTAATATTTTTTAAAAAATTTAATAAAAAAATCTTAAGTAATTATTTACTTGTAAAAAAATTACAAAAAAAATGTGGCACACTTAGGCATGTGTCCTCTACTGATATTGAAAGTTTCAAACAAATATATATTTTTTTGCTTGTACTTAGGCTGGTTAGACATATACCTCTTTTTTTTTTCCTTAAAATTTAGTACTACTCCACTAAAATTTCAAATTTTAACCAAATAGATTTACTTTTTTCAAAAACAAGAATAGTATATTAGAAAATAAATAAAATTTTCTACAAATTCTATTCTTACATATTTTTAAAACTATGTTAATAACTTATTCATTTTTTTATGTCAAGTTGACTAGCTCTATTTTTTTGAATTTTCATTGCCACTTAAGGGCCTAGTTTGGACCCCATTATCCTGCATTGACCCATATATGGGAAGAGATAGAGAGACAAAGATATATGGGAAGAAAAAGGGATAGAGAGGTAGAGATCGAGAGATAGATAGCGGTATAGGGAGGGAGGGAGATATGAGGAGAGATAGAGAGAGGGGGGAGATAGAGAGCAGGAGGGAGAGAAAGGGAGAGAGATAGGTAGAGGAAGAGATATAGATAAGAGGGGGAGAGAGGGAGAGAGATAGATTGAAGAGGAAGAGACAGAAGAGGGAGATAGGGAGAGAGATAGGTAGAAGAGGGGGAGGAAGAAGAGGGGGGAGAGAGGGAGAGTGATACATAGAGAGGGGTAGAGGGAAGAATATTAGGGACAGAGGGAGAGATAACTCAATATATATAGAGAAAGATGGAGATACATAGAAAGGGGGTGATATAGAGAGATAGAGGAGGATTGTGAAAGAGATAGAGAGATAGTGATAGAGGTAGAGAAAGATATGGATAGAAAAAGATAGAGTGAGAGGGAGATAAAGAGGGAAATAGAGATAGAGATATAGAGTAGGAGAGATGGGGGGAGATATGAATTGAATGAGAGAGAGGGGGAAAGGGAGAGATAGCTTGATATATAAAGAGGGCAAGAGGGAGTGACAGATAGTGGGAGATATAGAGGGATATAGAATGATATTGAGAGATATATCAATAACCTCCCCATATCTCTATCGATTCATCCTTATCTCTTTATTTCTCTACCTCTCTATCTCTTTGTCTCCTTCCCTATTTGTATGTTTCTCATTATCTCCCTCCCTCTCTCTCTCTCTATATATATATATATATTCTTTCCTATGTTTATCTTTATCTCCCTATATCTTTATGTGATATTATTTCTATCTATGTCTCTCTCCTCTTCTCTCTAAGTTGTATTTTCCTTTATATATTTTTATCTATCTCCCTCACTATCTCTACCTCTTTCTTTGACCCTCCTTATTCCTCTATATATCTAACGATCTCCCTGTAGTGTAAAAAAATGTATCCATCTACATTTTGACACTTATATATATATATGGGTGATTCCACAATAGTGGTTTACAATTTTTGGCCAAACAGGACATTGAACTATTTTTTTTAACTAAATCTTCACTTTCAGGCACGTATAGTGGCTAGATCGTGAGGAATTTGAAGATGATGCAAACTAGAGTTTTGTGATATTTTGTTTGTGGATTCTAAATATATTTTTTTCAAAATTTTTGGAATTAGATTGCACTTCTTTTTCCATCTCCCTCGAAAACTTTTTTTTCTTCAGAAAACATTTTTTTTTTTAAAGTGACGCTCACAGTATAACTCATAACTTTTTTCCCATGAAAGATAAAATTCTAATTCTTTTGAATTTACATTTTAACTCTAACATCTAGTGCTTCCACTTTGTTAGATAGTTTTTTATTGAATTTTTTTTCTTTAATCAAGTTTTGAAGTCAAACCAATTACAATGCAGACATAGCGTGACCGTATAACACATAACTTTTTTTGTATTTATCAAAATTCTTTTTTTTTTTTGTTGGATCAAGGAGTTCAATATCTGGTGCACTGATATTTAAAAAATAAAATTTGATATTCTATTTTTCCACATGTGCAGAACAAAAAGCTTGATTTTTGATGAAAAACCTACATTCACAAGAAATAAAAAATAAATATAATAATCAAATTAAATTTAATTAAATTTATACTTTTTTGGAAGCTTATAATATGGACTACATACAAAAAATAAATTTTAAATGAATTCATTTGATCCCCCAAAAGGTAAATCATAAGTGATTTTTTATCAGCATTTTGATAGGTGTAAAAGAGACTCCATTATAGGCATGGTTTAAAACTAGCAAGGTTCTATCCAAGGTGGCTTGGTCTAAGTTGGTTTGATAAAACACTCTTCAATTAGAATCATTTAAAAGGAAATTTTCAAGGCTTAAATCGTTATATTTTCTAATAATATGTGATTTTAGCAAAAATCAGGATCTCCCAAAAAGTATAAACCACTATTGTGGCAAGACCCATATATATATGTGTGTGTGTGTGTGTGTGTGTGTGTGTGTTTGTGTGTGTATTTGTGTGTGTGTATGTGATATTATCTCTATATATGTCTCTCTCCTCTTCTCTCCTTGTCTTTTCCTTTATATCTTCTACTCTATCTCCCTCATTATCTCTACCTCATTCTTTGACCCTCCTTATTCCTCTATATCTATAACTATCTCCTTGTAGTGTAGAAAAATGTATCCATCTACATTTTGACACTTAATTTGGGAATGATTAACATTAAAATGCACCTCTGCAAGTGTGAGGCGGAGTTAGCTAACCACTTGTTTCTCCACTGTCTGTTTCTTTCTATAATCTAGGGAAAATTATTAGCCCTCTGGAATATATCTTGGGTATTCCCCTAGACCATTGAAGATTTCATTTTACAATGGAAAGCCCCTACTCATAATCCCTTCATTCGAAGGTTATGGGCATTTATATTCCCTTTTGTTTTTTTTGGAATGTGGAAAGAACATAGTAACAGACTTTTTAGGGATAAGAAGATGTCGGAGAATAATGTCTTTGAGAAAAAATTTAGGCTTATAAAGGAAAACTTCAATGTGATTCCCCAAAAAGCTCTTAACCTTGAAGCAGTGGTGTGTACTCCCTATGATCTATTGATAGCAAAGGACTAGAACATTAAAGTGGATGTTTCTTTAGCATCCAAGCTAGCCAAGAAAAGTAGGGAGGGTGTGTGTTGGACCTTTCCTCCAAACGGTTGGTATAAGGCCAACTTTGATGGCACCATGAAGGGCAATTCGAGCATGGTTGGAAGTGGAGGTGTGTAAAGGGACTCAAATGGTAATTTTATGGTGGCTATGACCATATCCCTAGGTCATCAAACCAACCACGTGGCAGAGGCTATAGGAGCTTTTCAAGTCTTAAAGTTAGCTCATAATTTGAATATAAAAAATTTATGGCTAGAAGGGGATTCTAAAAATGTCATTGATTGTTTCTTAGAAAGTACCCCCCCTCTTGGTCGATAAAGAATTGGATTGATGAATCAAATTCTCTTCTAGAAAAGTTTGATAAAGTAAAAGTATCACACGTCTATAGGGAAGCTAACAACGTGGTAGATTACTTCGTGAATGAAGGGGTTAGGAAGCAAGGACCGAACATGTGGCAGAACTGTAGGGACTTGAGAGCTGAAGTCAGGGCCTTACTAGATTATGATGTTACGCATGGGAAAGAGGCAAATATATTTAATGATTAAAGGGAAAGGGGCTAAGTACATCAAAATCAAGAGATTTGATGGGGCCACGTCATATTACTTAGCTGGGAAGAAAAAGTGACATGCTTTGTGGGTACATTGGAATGGCTGTGTAAACCTGCAACAGGTGCTCGACATGGTAGAGTCTATAATATGGTGCAAACAAAAATGGGGGGGGCAAGAAAAGAGTTGAGCCAAAAAGCTATGAGGTGCACATGAGGAATGATAAGATTTGGAAGTAGATTGAAAGAGATGGGTTGGTTCCATTTCTAGAAAAACTTCATGGGCCTGATACTATGGCCACATAATATTTTGAGAAGAACTGGAACAATGGTGAAATAATCCTCTTTGGGAGAAAGGTGAAACTGGATGAGAAAATTATAGGGGAGGTGACTGGAATGTCTACCGAGGGTGTAAATTTTTATCGTGACATAAGGTTTTTTGATGAGGCAATAATCAAATTCCCTAAGAAGGATAAGGAGAAATTGAAACTGGTTAAAATTTCCAATAGCTATTTCAAAATTGACACCATTAAGGCATTGTGGAGAAAGGTGCTTTGTGTTATTATGGAGTATATCAGCCTAGACGGGAGATTCACTAGAGTTTATGGTCATCATTTTTCCATTCTTAACCACTTTTTCCATAAGGTACAGATTTCTTTGCTTCACTATCTATTATGATTGTTGAGTAATAGCCTTGAGGACCATAAGAAAAATTCCAAGAGGTACCCTATTCTCCATCTTGGTCTTATTAGGTTAATATATGAACACTATCAAAGCATGTCAGCTTTATCCAAACCCGTTTCCTCCATGACGTCTGAGGACTATGACACAGACAATGGGGGTTCAAAGAATCAGCCTTAACGGGAGAGAATTGTTGAATCCCACCTATCCTCTGAGATGTCTGGTAAGAAAACCCAACCTAGAAAACCCCAGCTTGCTAAAGTTAACCCTGAGACCTACCCTGACTACCCTGTCCCCTTAAAGAATCCTGTTCTCAAGGGCTCCCCTGCCAACAAGCTGGTTTCCTACTCTACTGACTCTTTGGAGGACAAAGCTGAGAACCCTAAAGCTAGCAAAAATTTTGTGTCCTCCCCTCCTTCCTCTTTCAGAGCTGATGGTACCAAATTTCTAGCCCTTCAACCTGGATGATGTTAACCTCATCTTAGACCAGGTTTAGTCTAGCAATATTCTTGCCTCTGCAAGAAATGGCATTGGTGACATTTTCAGGGTTTTGAAATGGGCCTATCAAGAAATTAATGAGCTTAATCAAAGAAATAGGGCTCTGTATAGAAAGTTGGAGGAGTTGGAACTGAAGCTGGTCACTCTCAGCAATGAAGAAGGAAAACAAAAAAAGAATAGCATGGGAAAGGGAGAAGGTGACACTGAGGATAAGTACAAGACTTTAGAAGCTGAAATGGTAAAAATAAAAAATAACATGAAAACTATTGTGGAAAAAAACCATAAAATGGCTAGACACAATTCCATCATCATCAATGCTATGTCTGAAAAGCTGGAAACAATGCAATAGGGTTCATTGGTCGTTGACTTGAAAGAGAACAAGGATAAAAGCTAGAATGAGAACCAAGGTATTTCGAAAAGGACAGGTGGCAACCTTAAAAGGAAAGTGCCTCCTACTACTTAGATGGTTCAGATTTTAAAGAGGGGGGTTTAGGATATGAACAATTTGGAAGCTGAGACTGTGGAGTTATTAAAGGCCCAAATTTAGTTGTAGCTGGCATTTTGTCTAGTTTTTTGGTTCGGTGGCCTTTTTTGGTGTCTATGGACTTGTCTTGTTGTTTTAACAACCTTTTTTCTTTTGGTGTCCTTAACAATCTTATCTTTTGTTTGTAAACTTTGTGGTTTTAGGTCCCTGTAAAACCCATTTTTTCCTCTTTCAAAAACATTAAAATGCACCTAATGTTGCCTTGATATAGTGTTGTAATGATTTTTACACATTCACATTGGGTTTAGGGCCCTTTTAAGCTAAATAGACCTAAGTTTACCTTAATTTAGTGTTGTAAATTGTATTTATTTACACCTTCACATTAATTTTTGAGCCCTCCTGCATTTATGAACTTCATATCATCATTAAGAGGCCCCCAATACCCTTTATTATGCATCTTGAGGCTTATTTCAACCAACATCCTAACATAATCAACAAATACACTTTTAAATATCTCAACTCCCTGACATTTACTCAAGCTAAAAAGGCCTTCTGGGACCCATACACCACCTTGGGCATATGAGTCCCACCCATATGGGACCTATATGCCACAAGTGGCGTATGAGTCCCATTTTGCCCCTTTTTAAGGTTTTTAGCTAGAAATTAAGGTTTGAATTCAAATTTCATGTATGTCGGCATTTGGTATTTAATAAACAGTAAGTTAGATGGATTTCTTATATAAACAAGGTTTCAAATCATTATTTCACCTAAGCCTTCATGATATCAACCTAAGACTTCACAAGAGTGTCAAGAGAGTTTACAAGAGCATTTCTAAGGCATTCAAGGGTAAATTTCTTCATCATTTTTTGCAACAATTCAAGATCCAACATCATATCAAATTCATTAGGCATCAAGCATGTTGTTTAGCTAGTGTTGTGGTGTAGCATCCAATATCCAAGATTAAGCATTTTCCTACCTCTATTCACGATCAATATCTACATTCCACATGGCCAGTTCATGTTAGATGAATGATTTACATCTCAAGAAATCATTCAAGGTATCATTTCTCATGTTTCCTATTTCATGCTTCATGTTTATGTTTCATTGTTTCATCACAAGGTTTAATTACCTAAATGGGGTTTGACCAAGGAAAACCCTGATTTCCTAACAAGGAACAAGTTTTTCTCTCTCTCTCTACATGTGTGATTGTAGATCTAGGTGTCCTGGAGCTTGAAGGATATTTGGAAACTAAGCTACAATATTGAAGGAAGTTTTTCAAGTTGTCAACTTGTTTACAAGATCACTAAAAGACACCTACAGAGTTGTATTTAACATTTCAGACCTAGAAACAATGTTTGGAAGGAAGAGCAGAGATAGGAGAGTAGATTTAGGTCTTAACCCTATGAAAAAGTAGAGTGGGATTGATACGCCACTTGTGGCATATGATTCCTAGTACAATATATTTTCTAGATTTTAGTGAATTTAGATCAAACCTTATGAGATTCCAGTTTTGGCATAAAAACCCTAGTTCGGGACTAAATCACCCAGACTAGCGTATGTGTCCTAGTGGGTATCAAAGATCACGTTTTCAAGGTTTTGGAGATTTTTTTGACCTCATCACTCTCTTAGGTGCACTTTGACATTTTCTCAATATTTTATTCTACATTTTAGTTTCATTTCCTAGGTCATTTAGTTAGGTTTTGCAAGGTACTTTGCATGTGACATTCATTTCTTATCTAATGTTCAAAGCCCTAGATTGGTGGTGAACCCTCTTATTGTCTTTAATCATACCCTAGGACAAACTTTAGTAGTTCTCTTTCCTACATTCCATCCTTGGATTGAGATCTCTAGGGTTTCCTTGAGTGAAACTTGAGCGAAATAGGCCCTAATCCTAGTGTTCCATCTTCTAAAAGGTGGAGCATCTTATTTCTGTTGTTTCATTTTGCTGAACCCGACCTTTAGAAAAACTTCTTTTATGTTTTGGAGTGCATCATAGTTCTAGATCTAGCTTGCATTAACTTTGCATTAGTATTTGTATTATTTAATTTGCATCTAGGGTTTCTAAATTTTGTATTAGTGAAAGTGCATATGGGTTGAATTTTTGGCCAAACTGGACACTAAACTGATTTTTTTTAACTAAATCTTCACTTTTAGCCACTTATAACAGCTAATTGTGAGGAATTTGAAGATGATGCAAACTAGTGATCTGTGACATTTTGTCTGTAAATTCTAAATATATTTTTTTCAAACACTTTGGAATCAAATTGCACTTCTTTTTCCTTCTCCTTCAAAAATTAGTTTTTTTCAATAAACACCATTTTTAAGGAGTGATGCTCACCATATAACACAAAAAAAAAAATTCAATGAAGGATAAATTTTTTATTTTTTTTTAATTTAGATTTGTAACTACGATATCTACTGCTTCCATTTGGTTTCATAGTGTTTTATTGGATATTTTTTCCTTAATATAACACAACATTTTTTGTATGTATCGAAATTCAATTTATTTATTTTTGTTGGATCAAGGACTTCAATACTGGTGCACACATATTTTTAATTTTTTTTTATAATCTTCTATTTTTCCACATGCGTAGAACAAAGAGCTTGATTTTCGGTGAAAAACCTACATTCACAAGAAATAAAAAATAAATATAATATTTAATTAAATTAAATTTAAAGGGTATGTATAGAATCATGATGGGCCAAAATGTGGCGATATGATGGGTACGTGTAGGGTATGTGGCTGACGACTTTTTTTTACCCAAAATTGATGAAATGAAAAAGTTTTTAAAGGAGATTCTTAGTTTTCTACCAATATAAATTATGCTTTACTTTGAGTTTAATAAATAATTATTATTCATTTTCTATTTGAATTACAACTAAAGTCTTGATTGATAGGTTGATTGAAAAACATCTATAACTTTCAAATGATATCACATTTTTTTAATCCAAAACAAGCACCACATTCTATGCTTTGTATACTGGGCGTGTGCATGAAGTTGGGTACCAATTTTGTGGCCACTTTTAAAAAAAGTTTTACAAAACGTGCTCGCATTATTTCGCATTAAAAACAAACAAAAAAGTGAAATTATTTGCCTTGGGATACCAACCCAAAGGCTTGGAGGGCATTGCCAACAAGGCTAGAGACGTGTTTTCGCAAATTCTACAATTTTTCACATAATCGAGTCCATGCTCACCATCAAGATTACATCTAGTTCAATATCTACAAAATAAAACACATGGGTAATTTTATGTTCTCTCTTAGCTATCCAACGATGTAATTTTTCACTTTTTGACAATATTAAGTCTTTCATCCATAATTTATTTTGTTTGTATGTCTGTTTTTTGCTAAAAAGCAGTGTTTGGTGGTTTTTTTGTTATAAATTAACCATTCATCAAATTTTCAAATAAATTACATTTTTAGAAACTAGACTCCATTCTAAAAAAAAAATCAATTATTTTCCAAAATTTGTCAGGGGAGCACAACCAAAATTCTGCTTTTCAGGAAGTGCCCACTTAGAAAATTAGTACAAAATCAAATATTCATTAAAAAATTATCAAAAAAATTGTGCATCAACTAGATGCTGTTAGCTAACTTATGACCGTAGCGATTTTAAAAATGCTACAAAAAAGTTCACCGTGCTCAGGTCGTACAAGAGTTGATATGTTATGTTTTTCTGACAAAAATAGCACCAATTTGTGTACATACCTCTTTTGAACCCCTTAATCTCAATCATTTTCAAAATAAATTAGTAGTTTAGAAAGTAGACTCAGAGAACTTCGATCCTTGTTTGTATTCCATCTCAAAATTTTGAGTGTAACTATCCTCAATTTCACGTCCAAGGTCAACATTTCTTGATTTTAGAAAAAAAGTGGCCACTTAAGCCCCCTTTTTGGGAACCATCTTGGTGCACTTACCCTACTATAAGATTAAAAAAAAGATGAATTTCATGAAGTTTTGACCAATTTAAGGTGGTCGGACATACAAGTTTTTATATTTTTTAAAAGTTCTAATAAAAAAGTTATAATTAATTATTTACTCGAAAAAAATTACAAAAAATATGCATCATATCAAGACATGAGTCCTCTACTTATATCTAAAATATTATAAAAAAATATTATCATTTTATTGTGGTTAGGTGGTCAGACAAACACCTACTTATTTTTTTCCTAAAATTTAAGTACTACTGCATTGAAATTTCAAATTTTCACCAAATAGATTTTTGAAAAAAAAATAAACCTAGTAGTTTAGAAACTACATTTAATTTTCTATAGATTCTATTCTTACATATTTTTGAAATAATATAGATAACTTATTCAAATTTTTACGTCAAGTTGCCTAACTCTGATTTTTCTAAATTTTTTGCCACTTAAGGGCTTGTTTTTTCCATGATGATCCTGCACATACCCTAAACTATTATTTTTGGGAAGCTTATAATAAGGACTACATACTTTTAAAAAATAAATTTAAATGAATTCATTTGATCCCCCAAAAGGTAAATCAAAAGTGATTTTTTATCAACATTTTCATAGGTGTAAAGGAGACTCCATTATAGGTATGGTTTAAAACTAGTGAGGTTCTATCTAAGGGGATTTGATCTAAGGTAGTTTGATCAACCCCTCTTCGATTGGAATCTTTTAAATGGAAAATTTTAAGGCTTAAATCATTATATTTTCTAAAAATATGTTATTTCAACAAAAATCAGAATCTCCCAGAAATTGTAAACCAACTTTGTGGGATCACCCTTGTATCTTTGAAATTCATCTAAAATTTGCATTCACATTTAGCCTAGACATCATTCAACATAGAAAACATAAAATTTACACAAAATTTGTTGAAAATAGTGGAAAAAACTAAATTTGGGACTCATATGCCCCTTTGGGAAATTTAGTCTTAGTATAGGTGGTTTTTCCTAGTTTCTAGGTATTGTATGGTGACTATTATTCACTATTTGAACCCTTGAAAAAACTTGACTAGGACTCATACACCCCTCTGGGAAATTTATTCCTAGATCAAGCTTGAATCTACCTTTCCTGACATTAAAAACCCCATTTTTGTGCTTCTTAAGCTTGATGGCAACCTATCGTATTAGTCTGGAAAGTTTTATGCATCTAGGTCAAAAACATCAATTTAGGGTAGTCAATTTTGAATTCCTCCTAAATCATTTCAGTAGCAAAAGAATCGGATATGAAAATATTCACATTTCTGAAACTTTGTATAATATGGATAAAAGTACTTTTCATTTTTCCATACAAAATGTTTACATTCATAAAGCTTTGTATAAGTTTGATAAAAGTGCTTTTCATTATTAGATACACATTGTTTGCATTCTTACATCTCTTCATACATTGGATAAAAGTATTTTTGATCTTTGGATATACATTGTTTGTTGCAAGAATGGACAAAGGAATGGAAGTGTTGTCATTGATTTCAACTGGAAAACTAGTTATCTACTAGTTGTTGTTGGTTGTATATGTTGAGGATATTGAGAAAATTGTATTAAAGGAAGTTTACAGGTATTCAAGATGATGACTTGGTGCTTGTCCCTATGGTTGTGCAATTCAAATATGTTAGTCATGGTTGGTGAGGGTTGCTATATCCAGATTATGGGCTATTGGTTCTTTGTGGAGTTCGAGTTGTGTTCACTAGTTGTGAACTATGGTTTTTTGTGTTTTGGCTGAGGTCCGGGAGAAATATTGACAGTCCATATTTATTTTTGATGAATTATTTTGACTTGCAATTGTAGAGATAAGATTTTCTTATTGCATTCAAGATATTTTTGGTTTCTGGAAGTTTCAGGCTTAATTATTTTTTGTTTTACACTGGTTTGGTCAATCGCGTGTTAAGCACTATCTTCGAAGTTGACAAAGCATGTTGGATCTATTTGGGTCCCAATAAAGTGTGTGTTTGGGTCTCCCTCATTTTAATTCCACCTAGGATGTTTTGGCACTAACCTAATTTGAATTTGAAATTGGATGGACGACTTTGTATATTTTTAGGGTTGGAGATAGTATAAATACATGATGAGCTAGCAATGAAAAATGTACAAGAGAAAAGAAGGAAGATAAGTGAAAGAGTAGACATGAATTTGATGGTATTCAGAAAGTATGTGTGAGTTATGTTTGTGGTAGATCAGTGTGAAGCTTAATGCTGAGTTTCTGGATGTAGTGAGCAGAAGGAAAAATTTATCATTCATGCAAGTTAATTAGTGATTGTGGTGGAATCCTTTATTGCATTGTGAATGTTGTCTCTATGTAACAAGTATTATTTGTCTTCTTTGTATCTCTATGGAAGCGATCCCTCCAGGTTGTAGCCCTATTGGACAATGAGTCCTTATTATTGGACAATTAGTCCTTATTGTAGGTAGTGAGCCTTATATCAAGTAGTGAGCCTTATCTCAGGAAGTGAACCTTATCTCAGGAAATGAGCCTTTTTGTAATCAGTTTTGATATTTTCTATAGTGTGAGTCAATCCTTTCCATTGTTTTTCCCCTCATTGGGTTTTCCACTTAAATCTAGTGTTATTGTGTTTGTGCATTGGATTTGAGTTTTTAAATTAACGTTTGATGATTAATCATTTAAGCAGTTTATGTTTTAGTTTTTGTAATTGAATTGAAGATTATAATATGTGACAATTGATTCACACCCCCTCTTCATTGTCCTATCCAACAATTGGTATCAGAGCTTGGTTCCTTAGTGAAGAACTTAACCACTTGAGAAAGGCCTGGGATGACTAGAAAAATGATCTTTGATTATCCTAGGTTTGATAAAACTAATTATGGTATCTGGAAAGTATTAATGGAATAATACATGGAGTATTATAGATATGATGTGGATAAAGCTTACAAGAATCCTTACATTCCTCTTGCTAATGGTCTGAGTACACTTGAAAAAATTAGAGCACATGAAGTGAATAATAAGGTGGAGTTCATCTCAAAGAATAGTTTGGTACATTCTAAATTGATTAAGGTTCAAAATTTAAAGACAACTAAGGAAGTATTGGATGCTTTAGAAAGAGCACATGATGGTGATGAAAGAGTTAAAGAGGAAAAATTATAGAATTTGGAAACATATTTTCATCTTATACATATGTCTGAAGATGAAAATGTCAAAGCTTATGTACAAAGATTGGATGAGGTAGTGGATGGAATGCGATCTCTTAGCACTACTGTAGATGAAACCAAGATTATAAAGAAGATTCTCAGAACCCTTCCTGATTCTTACAGTGAAAAGCTAAGTGCTATTGAGTAGACTATAGATTATAAGACTTGTACTAAAGATCTACTGTTAGAATTTTTGACATGTTATGAGATGAGGAAGTCGAGTCTAAGAAATGGAGGTAAAATAGAGACTGCTTTTAAAGCTAAAAAAACTAAATATCTGTATCAAGAAAACTTTGATGAGATAGAAGCTAACTTTGTAAGAAGAATGAGAAAAGTCTCTAGTAAGTATGAAGGTATGTTTCCCTTTAAGTTTTTAGTTGTGAAGAAATAGGTCACTATCCTGCAAGTGTTGAGAAAGAGCTAAAAGGAATAAACAAAGATATGAGAAGGAAAAGAAAATAACGAAAATTAATAGAGCTTACTATGTAAACGAGAATGCTAGTATTTCAGATGAAGATTCAAAATATGAAGATCTAGATGACAATGAATGCTTATTCTTGGTGATTAAGGGTGAACCTACTTCTACTAATTCAGAAAAATAGGTAAAGGAAAGTCCTCTAGAGAAGGATCTAAGGAGAAAAATGAAGGTACAATTATCTTTGCCCTACATACTAAGCAAGAAAATAATTTTTGGGTAGTTGATAGTGGTTGCTCACATCACACGACTAGTGATAAGAGTAAGTTTGTGAAGCTTGAGAAATATTATGGAGGTTTGGTTATGTTTGGAGATGATACTAGTGCTAAGATTTGTGGGGTAGGTTCAATATGTTTTGATGGAAATCATCATATTGGCAATATTTACTATGTTAAGGGTTTAAGGAATAATTTGTTGAGTGTTGGTCAGATGTGCAGAAAAGGATATGATCTTGTGTTTAAGGATTAGAAATGTGACATTTGGAAAGGATCTAGAACATTGATTGCTATAGGAAAGAAATTTGAAGGGAATATTTATCAGCTTAAGGGTGTGGATGGAAGATGCTTTACGACTCAGATAAATGATAGTTGGTTATGGCATAGGAAAATGTGTCACAATAATTTTGATAACTTGGCACTTGGATTAGTGCTATTTAGGCCATGAGAGATTTATCAAGAATTACAATGCTTGTCAATGCTATTCGTAGGAATTGTCAGTTTGGGAAGCAAGCAAGAAGTCATTACAGATCAAGAGAATAGTCTACTACTGGATTATTGGATTTGGTTCATACAAATATCTATGGTCCTATGAGAGTGTGAAGTCTACTTGGTGAAAGGTTCTTTATTCTTTTAATTGATGATTATTCTAGATATACATGGGCTACATTTTTTAGAGAGAAATTAGATGCATTAGATAGATTCAAGGCATTCAAAAGATCTAAACGAGGTTGAGAATTCCCCTCCCATGAGTTCAATAGTTTTGGGGAAGTGCATGGAATACATAGACAATTATTTTCCTTGAGAACTCCTAACAGAATGGAGTTGTTGAAAGAAAAAATAGAATAGTTTAAGGGGTTTCTAGGTCAATGATCACTTAAGTCAGATTACCAGAAGTTTACTAGAAAAAATCTATTCATAATATTGTATATGTATTCAATTGAGTTCAAGCAAGAGAAAATATTACAAAGACTCCCTATCAACTATGGAAAAAAAAATTCCTACAGTTAAATATTTCAAGGTATTCATAAGAAAATGCTATATGAGAAGAAATGAAGAAACTTTGGGCAAGTTTGATGCAAGAAGTGATGAAGGAATATTTATTGGATACTCTACCAAAATAAAGGAATAAAGATGTTTCACTAAAAGACTGAGAAATATTGTAGAAAGCTCGAATGTGAAGGTTGATGAAATAGTGAAAAATTCTATTGATATTGATGGATATGTGTCAGATGAACATGGCTATGCAAGAATAGAAGAAATTGTGGAAGAACAGGATAAAGATGAGTAGGAAAAGAAGAATGAACAAAATTAAATAGAAGATGCTTTGGTGATGTCCCCTAGGACACCCAATATATGTACAGATGAATCATTCAAAAACATAGATTATTCGAGATAAGACAAAATGTGTGTTAACTAGAAGCAAAGTTGCTACTGAAGTAAACTTGTGTTTATTCTTTGATATTCAACTAAAGATAGTAAGTGAAGCCTATAAAGATGAACATTGGAAGGAAGCAATGAAAGAGCTTTTGCAGATTGAGAAGAATCATACTTGGGAATTAGTCCCAAGACCAGAAGACAAAGATATTATGCATGTGATTTGTCTTGTAGCTAGATTTCAAGAAGATCCAAAGAAAACACATGTTACTGTAGGTAAAATAACATTTATGAACTATATATTTTTGGGTTTCTATGTGCTTCTCTAACTCATCTAGGGTAATTCACCTAAAAGGAGAGAGAGGGCCCAAAAATGCTAAGGGTTCATTCAAATTATGCTATGTATGATGTTGTATGAGTTAAATGGAATGATCTAAGTGTAATTAAGCTATTAAATTGAGAGACTATGAATGCCAAATCTATGAAACAAGTGATATTTGAAAACACATTGTGTATTGCAACAATGAACTAGGAACAAATGGAAAGTTGAACAAAAATGAATGAAACTTGAAGTGTGCACCTAAAGCCTTGAAGGAGGCTGGAAATTGATTTTGAAATGTTGTTGATGTTTTTTTTCATGCCTGGAGGGACCCATTCACCATTTTAGGCGAATCAGTCCCAGTTCTGTTAAGTTGAGCTGAAACTTGTTTCTGTCAAAACAACGTAAAAAAATGTAGAAAACACAAAACTGACCTAGAAATGAGATTCATTTGCCACCATGGTGAATGAGTCCACTTTTGAATTTCTGAATATTCAAGAGTGGATTATGGAGCTTCTGATCTACAATTCAGCTTCCTAGAGGTGTCTGCTTCTGAAATTGTTGGATTCGGGTTTGAAAGTCACTTTTTGTTGATATTTTGACTTGTTGGATGAAGAGAAGACTTGAAGAACCTTGCAACTTGATCTTTAATTATTTACAAGCTTCCAGTAGATCTAAATCTACAAACATACAAGACAAGAACAAGAGATGTTGAATGTTAGGGCATGGGGGTTTGCCTTGGTCAAACCCCTTTTAGGTAATTAAACCAAAATGATGAAAGAATAGAATGTAACATGAACTAATGGAGTTTATTACCTTTCCATGATGATTGATCTTGAATTTCTATAGCAAAACATGAAGAATCTTCCCTTGAAAGTCTCAAAATTGAGCTTGAATGACTTGTAATGTAGAAACCCTAAGTTGCTTGACTTGGAAGAGAAGATTGGTGGATGAATAATGAAGAATGGTTAAGAGAGATGTAATTTGGGGCTTAGAAGGTTTTATTTATAGGAAATCCACCTATTTCACCCATTAATACCTCATCACAGGCCGACATGAACAAATAATATGCTTAAATTTCACTTTATTCCGGCCCAAAGGTTAAAATTGGACCAAATGGGACTAATTCACCACACATGGTGAATGGGTCTGACCTAGATGGGAATGATTCACCATGCATGGTGAATGGGTCCAACATGGGCCATTTTGACAACTCAGATGCTAGGGGATAAGGAAATAAGGTTTAAAATGCAACTTTGTTGGGTATTTGATCAATTAAAGCCTCATGATGCACAATATGGGTTAATAGGGGCCTATTAGTGATGATGTAAATGTAAAATAGGGCTTGGGATACAAAAATAAATGTGAAAGTGTGATTAAATACACTTTACAACACTAAAATGAGGTCCACATAGCCTAGAAAGGCACAAGAACCAATGTGAATGTGCAAGACACATTACAACACTAGTTAAACATTAAGTTTAATTCAAAAACCTTCTAGATTGATGCGATGATGTTATTAAATACATTTTATAATGTTGAATTAGGGAGAAAGAGGTTCATTAAGTCTAGAAAAGTGTGAAAGTCTTTTTCAAGACTTTACAACACCTTTACAAGACATCAATAAAAGCATGTTGTTCAATTTGCAAAGGTCCAAGACCTAGTGTGGATGCATAAAATGCCTCACAATACCTGAATCAAAGCCTTATTAAGTCAATTTATCATGAATTATTTCCATGCCAAGCAAAGGGTCTTTTTTTCTATGACACAATTTAGATATTTGAATGGCACCCTGGATTATGGATTATGGTATCCTAAAGATACTGACTTTACACTTAGTGCTTATACAGATGCAGATTTGGCTGGAAGTATAGATGATAAAAAGAGTACAAGTGGTGGTGCATTCTTTCTTGAATGCAAGTTGGTGGCATGGCTGAGTAAGAAGCAAGATTCAGTATCTTTTTCTACTGTTGAAGCTGAGTATATTAGTCTTGCATCTTGCTACACACAAGTTCTATAGATGAAATAGACATTGAAAGACATCACAGTTCTATATGATGATCCCATTTCTATCTTTTTTGATAATACAAGTGCAATTAACATTTCAAATAATCATGTGATTAACTTGAGAACGGAGCATATATCTATTACATATCATTTCTTGAGAGAGAAGTTCATGGAGAATGAAGTCAATCTTGAGCATGTTCTGACAAAAGATCAAATTGTAGATATATTTAGAAAGGATCTTCTTAAAGATACTTTTCTATATCTCTGGGAGAAGTTAGGGGTTATTGCCCCTCCTTTCATAAGCTATTTAGAGATGCATCAATCTAGTGGATTCATGGTTCTATATTTTTGGACTGATGTTTTGGTGGCTACCTCCTAAGAGGAGAAAGTAGTTTCAAGTGTTATCATTATAAGTATCATGTTATCATGTCAAAGGAAGATTCAATGAACATATTTTTTTTTTTCATTTTCCATTGATGTCAAAGGGGGAGAGAAATCATGTGAAAAGGAGAGAAAGCTAATGAGAGAAAGCAAGAGATGATCTCTTGAGGGGGAGAAGTAAAAAGAAAAATCTTGAGAACTAGTACGGTGCATTTGATGGTTTTTCAAATCATATGTTCCCATCAATGAGAGAAGGGGAGATTGTTGCAAGAATTGGAAAAGGAATGAAAGAGTTGTCATTCATGTCAACTGGTCAACTAGTTATCTATAATTTTCTATTGGTTGTATATGTTGAGGATATTAAGAAAATTGTATTAAAGGAAGTTTAAAAGTATTTAGGATGATGATCTGGTACTTTTCCCTATGGTTGTGCGGTTCAAATATGTTAGTCATGGTTGTTGAAGGTTGCTATATCCTGATTATTGGCTATTGGTTCTTTGTAGAGTTCGAGTTGTGTTCACCAGTAGTGAATTATGGTTTTTTGTGTTTTGGCTTAGGTCCAGGAGAAATGTTGTTGGTTCAAAAATATCTTTGATGAAGTCTTTTGACTTGTGGTTGTAGAGATAAGCTGTTCTAATTGCATTGAAGATATTTTTTGTTTCTAGAATGTTCAAGCTTAATTTTTCTATGTGTTTTACATTGGTTTGGCCGACCGTGTGTTAAGCACTATCTTCAAAGTTGATGAAGTGTTTTAGATCTATTTTTTGTCTTGATGAAGCATATGTTTGGGTTTCCCTCATTCTAATTCCACCCTATGATGTTTTGACACCGACCTAATTTGAATTTGAAGTTGGATGGACGACTTTGTATCTTTTCAAGGTTAGATATAGTAAAAATATAGGATAATCTAGCAATGAAAAATGTACAAGAGAAAATAAGGAAGATAAGTGAAAGAGAAGGCACAACTTTGATATTATTCAAAAAGTGGGTAAGTTATGTGTGTGATAGATCAGTGTGAAGCTTAATGTTGGGTTTTCGGATGCAGTGAGCAAAAGGCGAACTCTATCATTCATGCAAGTTGATCAGTGATTGTGGTGGAATCCTTTGTTGCATTGTGATTATTGTCTCTTTGTAACAAGTCTTCTTTTTCTTCTTTTATCTCTATGGCAATGAGCCCTTCGGGTTGTAGTCTTGTTGGACAGTGATTCCTTATTATTGGATAGTGAGTCATTATTGTAGGTAGCGAGCCTTATCTCAGGTAGTGAGCCTTTTTGTAATCAATTTTGACATTCTCTATAGTTTGAGTTAATCCTCACTGTGGATTTTTCCCTCATTGGGTTTTCCATGTAAATTTGCTATTATTGTGTTTGTGCATTGGATTTGAGTTTCTACATTTTCATTTGATGATTAATCATTTAAGGATTTTATGTATTATTTATGGTAATTGAATTGAAGGTTATATTCTGTGACAACTAATTCACCCCCCCTCTCAGTTTTCCTATCCAACATGGGTTTTTGCAAGATCCTGATAGGACAAAAAGTGGTGATATGATGGGTATGTGGTTGACGACATTTTTTTTACCCAAAATTGATGAAATGAAAAGGGTTTTTAAAGGAGATTCTTAGCTTTCCACCAATATAATTATGCTTTACTTTGAATTTAATAAATAATTATTATTCATTTTCTATTTGAATTGCGACTAAAGTCCTGATTAATAGGCTGATTGAAAAACATATATAGCTTTCAAACAGTATCACATTTTTTGAATCTGCAATATGCATCACATTCTATGCTTCACATACTATAGGAATAAAAAAAATGAATTTCATGAAGTTTTGAAAAAGTTAAGGTGGTCATACATACAATTTTTTATATTTTTTAAAAGTTGCAATAAAAAATTCACAATTAATTATTTACTTGGAAAAAAATTATAAAAAAATATGCATCACATCGGGACATGAGTCCTCTACTTATATCTAAAATATTGTAAAAAATATTATCATTTTATTATGTTTAGGATGGTCAGACAGAAACCTACTTATTTTTTCCCTGAAATTTAAGTACCAATGTATTGAAATTTCAAATTATTTTTACCAAATATATATTTTTTTAAATAAACCTAGTAGTTTAGAAACTACATTAAATTTTCTACAGATTCTATTCTTACATATTTTTGAAATAATATAGATAACTTATTCAAATTTTTACGTCAAGTTTCATAACTCTGATTTTTCTAAATATTTTGCCACTTAAGGGCCTACTTTTTCCATGATGATCCTGCACATACCCACATTGTTTACATTATTGGAGCATTGCATGAGATGGTTAGAATAAATTTTCTTTCTTGGTCAAACAATGTTAGTATCTTACTTGTCTAGACATGCTAAGAAAAAGTCCATCCCTCACCCTCATGAGAATGCTTTAGTGAAAAAGAATACAACCTTGGGAAATTCTAACAATCATATTCTTTCTTCTCATACTATCTCTTACATTTCTGAAGAAGGAATTTTTTGTGTTAGAAGAACCAATCAATGAGATTTTTTAGAGTCCTAGTTGTTTCTCTCCTCCTACCTCTCTTATTAGGCAAGACATTGGTGAACAAGAGGATACAACCATAACAAATCATCATGATCACCTAACACAACAAGAGACCACTGAAACCTACTACATAACACTTCAACTAGTCTACATTCATCTCCCAAAATATTTCCCTCTTGTGATAATGTTTTAGAGGATGGTGCAAGTGTAAGTGAGGAGGATATGTTTGTATTAGATGATCAAATATTTAAGATCTATGACAACCCTCTTTATGTTTCTATAGTGTAGGAAAATGCATACCTTTGCATTTTCACACTTGTTTGGACCCGCCTTGCTTTTTTTTATCCTTATTTATGTCTTAATTGGTCCTATTTTGCATCCACAAGCCTAATACATTACATCCTTTTATAGCTAATCCCAAAAAATCAATGGATAAATGTTGATTTAATGACTCTGGTTGAGTGTCCCTAATTTTTGGATTGGGACTAACACTAGTACAAAAAAAAATATGTGACTAAAAATCCTACTAAAAACTACTTATAAATAACTGAACATCATGGTCATGTGAGTAGTATTAGTTTATGTCTAGTCACTTATAACATGTATGAATTGATGACTAAACCATTTTTAGTCGTTTGGTTGATTGATATGGTTGTTGGTTTAGTCGTCTGAGTGGGGTGTAGCCACAATAGTGGTTTACAATTTGATGGAGGAAGGAAAACTCACAAAAAATGAGCCCATGGAAAAAAAATTGGTTTTAGGGGTTCGAACGAACCTATAGGTTCGAGTTAACCCATAAGGGCTTCAATAGAACCAGGGTTCAAGTGAACCCACTTAAATGCTTTCCTCCCATTTCCCACCCCCCAAAAAAGGGAAATGAAAATTAAAAGGTGGTTCGCTCGAACCCCTAGGGGTTCGTTTGAACACCCCCTATCCCTCATTCTCCCCCTCAGACACAAAAATATCTAAACTTTTGCACTTCGGAGCTCGGGTTGAAGATGAAAATGGTGGAGAATTCACAAACCCAATTGGAATCAGGTAGTCCTCAGAATGAGCTATCTAATGAATATAATTTTAATATGTTTTTGTTTTATCCTATATTTGTTTTTTTAGTTTTATTAAACATAGGTTTTTCATCAAAAAAATAAAGCTCTTTGTTCTGCACATGTGGAAAAATAGTAGATTATCAAAAAAAAAATTCAAAAATATGAGTTCACTAGATATTGAAGTCCTTGATTAAAAACAAAAAATGAATTTTGATACATACAAAAAAAGTTACACGTTATACGGTCTCGCTATGTGTGAATTGTAATTGGTTTGACTTTGAAACTTGATTAAAGAAAAAATATTCAATAAAAAACTATCTAACCAAGTGGAAGCACTAGATAACGGAGTTAAAAATCTAAATTTGAAAGAATTATAATTTTATCCTCCATGGAAAAAAAGTTATACTTTATACGGTGAGTGTCACTTTTTAAAAATGTTGTTTTATGAAAAAAAAACTAGTTTTAAAGGGAGATGGAAAAAGAAGTGGAAACTAATTCCAAAATTTTTGAAAAAATATATTTAGAATTTAGAAAAAAAATGTCATGAAACTCTAGTTTGCACCATCTTCAAATTCCTCACGGTTTAGCCGCTATAGGTGCCTGAAAGTGAAGATTTAGTTAAAAAAAAAAAATTCAGTGTCCAGTTTGGCCAAAAATTATAAACCACTATTGTGGGATCACCCAGTGATCAAATTACTCATTAATTTAGTCATTTGATTGATCGATTTGGTCTTTGATGTACTCATTAATTTGATTGATTTGGTAGTGTGTAATTTAGTCGTTAATTTAGTCATTGAATGTTTTAAACTGGTCACTTATTCAGTCATTTTTTTATTCACTGATATATTTTTTCATTAATTTAGTCACTGATTGATGTTAGTTTGTCACTTATTTAGTCATTTTTATTCACTAATTTTCATCCATTGGTAGTGTATTTAGTCATTAATTTTAATCATCATTTTGATCAATTTGGTAGTTATTTAATTTTTTTTGCTCACTGATTTCTATCAACTGATAGGTATATTGATACATTATTTATTAATTACATAATCATTATATTTAGTCATATTTATTAACACTGATTTTTGTCAGTTGGTAGTATATTTAGTCAATTGGTAGTTTATTTAAATGTTTTTGTTCCTTGATTTCTTCCTATAAGTGTTGGAAATGAGAAAATTATTTAATTAAGGTTTAAACATAAATAAATAAATAAACATAATCAATCATTCATTTGCACATAATGAAATGACTATTAAGAAGGAAAAAAACTAAAATTTTATTGATAAAACGTGTTCTTACAATAGATACAAGAAAAAATGTGTCTTTGCTTTGCAAAATGTAGTGTTACAAAGTATGTTTCTCAGTGCTATGACTGAGAAAACTGATTTACAATGCCTCTATTTTGGTTATGCAAGATATAATAATTTTGATGACAATTCTATGTTGCAACTTATTGGAAACTACACATACATGTATGTTGCACTCTCTGCAACTTTTCCTCTTCTCTACACCTTTTTATTTGCTCTGTATTTAGTTCTTTTTTTGCACCCTTGTTCTCTGTGCCTATAGCTTACATAGCAACATATACCCTCTCTATAATGCACTAGTTTGAATGAGTGGAACCAAAACAAAATGAGAAAAACATAATCAAGGGATTTTACATTACAGGGGTAATAAGATTGAACATTCTTTGTTCTACTCACAGAATGTACACCAGAATCAGATTTTTTTGGTTTTTGTTTAGGTTCAACTTATTTAGGCTCCGTACATTCTCTGTCTCCAACTTCACTCTCCACACTCTGTTGTTGCTAACCCTTATTTTTCTCTTATGCACTTATGGATTACTCTCTGTGATTTTTTTAAAATATTTTAGTGGCCATTGTGTGAAGATCCCTAGTTTCTCTTTCAGAGGGAGAACTCCATCTATTTTTTCTACATGAGGAAGGGGTATGTTACTTGAGACCTGTAAAATACATACATTTGCATCTCTTGTTCCTTTCAATTTGACTCCATGTACAATAGATAGTGACTGAATCTTTCCAATGCCCACAACAACACCATCATGTGGATCCAACACCTCAACTGTATCCCCTTCTTGGATTTTATCAATAAATTTCTGCAAAAGAAAAAAAAAATACACATTATAAATTGTTTTTGTCAATTGTATGTAATGTCTTATGTCTTGGAACAAATTAGTTTTTGTATGTTCTTATATAAAACACTCTATTACAACTAAGCTCCAAGCTTCCATTTTTAAGTTATATGTTCTCCCTTAATTCCATAATTATGTATACTAGCTAATTACACTTCACTACTATTCTAACATCCAACTTCTATCAAATAGGTAATGATTACCTTTATTTTCATAATAAAACAACCATTACTTACTTGAACATTACTTACTTGCATGTGGTTTCATAGAACTCACCTCGAGTTCAACATGAATACCACTATCAATATCATGTGCATGCCCATTGAGTTCATCATTATAACCACTATCAATGTCATTGCAGACATTAATTTGTACAAGTTTGTGGAGAGTTCTATTGATATGGATTGTTTCTTTCTATCCTTCTTTCATATAATTGCTTTGCATCATGTGGTTTAATCATCATGCAAAAATTAATATAAGTCAAGTAAAGAATGCAAAAGCTATAAGTTTTTTTCCAAAAGAACATTTTAAGCATGAAGAATGACAAAAAAATATGACAAATAGCTAACAAATATTATATTAATTACCTCAACTTTAGGACAACTAAGATGATTGTGCTACACATTCTTGTCCACTTCATCACTATCAATATCGGTAGCTCTGTTGACACCCTAAAGGAAAGTTTTGTTTTCCTATTGCTTTAAAATAATTGTTTTGCATGTGGTTTAACCATTGTACAAAAAAATATACAAAGCATCCAATAGTCTAGTAAAGAATGCAAGCTATAAATTTGTCCAAAAGAACATTTTCTAGATCACTCCAACAATAAAGAAACTAGGTTGGATTCTTCTATGCTTAGGTTTCAATAATCTACATATTTAGAGGAATTTGAATATAGAACTACCAAACAAGAAGAAATGAGATCAATAGAGCCTCTTACCTCATCTGAATCCATGGATTTATGCTCATTCCATGCAAAAACCATAGGGTTAACGGTTTCAACCAACTACAAAACTTGGTGAGTGAGACCTAATATGCAACTCATTACCTTTTGGTACCCTTTTTCATATGAGTTGACATGATCTATAGAGGCTCCTATTGGGAATTGAACTGATGGTTGTGAAATCTCTATTGACGAACTAGATTTCAACTTCATCATACTCTTATATTTACTAGAATCTAATGCTACCATATAATTGACAAGATCTTCTATACCTGCTTCTCTATTACTGTTTTCCACCTAAAATACAATGTCAATTTCAACCTATAGGCAGTTCAATAAAGAATTGAAATAAATAATGTTCACAATGTAAATTTAACCAAAAATCCATACACTTACTGCAAATTTTTCCATTTTGGCGTGCAACCCACCTCGACCAAATGTATATCCATCCCTCACATTATCTCTTTCTCTCTTGCCTCTGTTACTCTTTACCAAATATTTTTCAGAATGCATACTTTCTATCAATTCCTCCCACTCTTTGGGAGATAGACTGGAGTCAAACCTCTCTTTTCCCAACATGATAGTTTTTTTGCGCATGTATCTATAATTGTTAATCAAAACTCTCATCCTTTGCTTGTAATATTTTCTAGAGATTTGTTCACTAGTAGTCTCAAAAGCATTTTCCTTTTTTTATAACATTTTCCACATATCGTGGATTTTTCTTTGCAAAATTTGATTTGCAAATATGCAAATGGGCCCTACATCTTACACCCAACTCAGTGGCCCACTTTACAAAATTTGGCTCAATGGGCTCACCATCTCTTGATACCTCAACCAAGAATGGCTTCTTGCCTTCTAATTTTCTTTCTTTTGATTTCCTCTTAGTAGACGTATACAAATACTGACTCAATATTTTTCTTTTCATTAAAGCATCCACATCTTCTATGAAATTACCACTACCAGTATTTTTGGTTAATCCACTAGAGTTCCATCAAATGTTCTAGACACAATAGGTGCACTTTGAGGCACAACAGATGCAAGCAGTCTCTCTTCATGACTTTCATTAATCAAAACATCATGCTCCTTGGCCACATTAGGTGTGGCATGAGTAGGTAGATTAGTACCAGTCTTTGTGGATTCCATATTATTAAACACATCCTTTAATGTTGAAAAAAAACATCGGTAGACCTATTGTTCCTTTGCGTTGATGTTTTTCAATAATCTCTCTTAGACATAGTCCTAAGAGATCATCACAATGTTACACATCACCATGTGCTATATCAGGCTGCACATCACCATGTGCTATACTAGGTTGCACATCACCATGTGCTATATCAGGCTACATATCACCATGTGCTATATTAGGTTGCACATTACCATGTGGTATACCAAGCTGCACATCATCACAACTATCATTTTCACTAACTACATTTATTGAATCGCAAAAGTGTTGGCTTCTATGAGATAGTGACATCGTATCTTTTTTCATTTTGTTTCTTCTCCACATTTTATTTACACTCTTTTTGTTGCCTATAAAATAAAAAATATCATATTATGTCTTATATACATAAAGCTCTTGCCTATAAATTTTGATTAAACACTATTAAAAAAATAATATACTACTTAGTGGATTTACAACTTTCCTTTTCAAACAAAGATTCAAAAAATATTCATTATTCTTGGCCACTTTTTCAGTACACGCACACTCATATTTTGTCTCTAGAATTTGAACATTATGATCACTATCATCTAATTTGTGTCTTAGAGTCCTTGTCTTCATTTCTTGAAGTACAAATAAATAATAATGTATAAGTCAACAACTTGAATCAGTAAGACTTTATTGAGTTCATAAGTTGATAATTGTTGACTTTCCAATCCGCTAATAACTGCAAATGAAAACTTAAAATAGAATTCAATTTATAGATTAAAAACAATTTGTAGTCAATATCCACGAAGATGTTTGTAGTTATAGAAAATGGTGGCAATAGAGCAGTATTAAATTCATGCATCACATCAACCATCTGATCTTGTATAATAAATAGTGCATGTTCAAACTCAAACTACGAGCAAAATATTTGGCATAAGGTTGATATTAATGTTTACATGACTGAGCTTAGAAGCCATTAAACCAAGAATTCGACATTTTCTTTGCACTCATTTTCAAAAAATATCATGCAGGGAGCTGGGAGTTCGAGGAGGTTAAGCTCTACAACTATTGTAACTAGGTAAGTGCACAAAAATCTTGTGAATTAAGTTTTACAAGTACAACATTGTTTGGAATTCTGCATTTCAGAAGTATAAGAGAAGATAGTTAAACTATGAATTAATTTTTAAGAGTACAAGATTGTTTGGAATTCTACATTTCAGATACACTAGGAGAAGTAATATAGTTAAACATCATGCCACCCAGGAAGAAAGAACTTGAAACTAAAAAGGACATCATGCCGCCCAAGAAGAAAGAATGTCAAACTAAAAATAAAGAATCTAAGGTTAAAAAGAGGTCATTACACCAATCTATCATGGATATACTCCCTGAATAAATTTAGAGAGGATTTAAGAATGTTTTTAATGATCAATGTGGCTCACAATTATAGAGATTCCCTTATCCCTATCTTCGGGTGGGAACTATTCTAGTACTTTTATGAAAAAAGTTAGGGAAAGATTCTGGTGTCAAATCTATGGGCATTAGATTTGGCCAAGTTAATTATCCCAAATGTTTCTATAGATGTAGAGTTCATTAGAGTATTGACTCAAATTTATCATCCTACTACTAGTTCTATGAGATTTACAAGTGGTTCACCATTAGCTGTGTTGACTAAAGCATCCATCATTGAATATTTTGACCTAAACAAACAAGCCTTGACTAAAATTGATTTGCAAAGAAATAAAGAAGAATATACTAGATTGAGGAAAACCCATAGAAGTGATGAATTTCCCATTTACATGAAAATGGGTGTGAACAACAGGGTGATTCCTATATCCCCTTATGCTACTGAACCATTTGAAGTCTCAGATTTCCAATGCTATATCAAGAAAACCTACTTTTCTTTCTATCATGTACTTGGGATAGATGTAGAAGAGCAGATTCCAGTTAGTATAATGATCATGTCTATGAGGATCCAAAACCCTAAGATGAACATTGAATATGATTTTGCCTCATATCTTGAGAAAGCATTGTAACATGAAGAATTTCTGCAAGTCAGGGAAAATAGAGCCCCCATAACATTCAAGCATTATTATTTTCTCTGCCACCTTATAAATATTATACTAGAATAAAGATAGATGGAGCAAAAGGATGTGTTTGGGTCATATTGAAAAGTAGGGGAATTTTCTACCAGTGCAACTATGGTGTTATATATGGGACAACAAATGTAATAATTCAAATTATGTGATATTTTATGATGAGTTTGTGTACATAATTATGAGAGTTCTTGGCCACCAACCACCAAGACTACACAAACTTGTGCTACAATTGTTAAGACATTTGGCTTTGAAACCTGAGCAAGGCCATACTCATAACTTCAATGATTGGTTTTTTCTACTAGATACCACAATACTTAGGATTTATGGATGCCCATAGGCCCCACATATATTTCCAAAGTTTGTCCCCCTTCGATTATATTTTTAGAGTTCATGTGGAAGATTCTATGGATGGAAAAGGATATCATGAGTAAACAAAGGAAGGGTAAATTTCTACCTAATTTGACATGTTGGGAACTATCAATGGGATCCAATTGATACACTTGTTGTAGAATTATCTAAAATCAAGGTATTCTTTATAGTCTAGAAAGGAAAGATATTTTGATGTTGAGGGTCACATGAATTTTGTAAGACACACCATCCTTACTAAGGTTTTGTTTACTCACCAGATTGAGTATGAAGAATATGTAATCAAAAATTGTTTCACTCCTCAACTTGTATATGATGGGAGGAGAAAATGGGAAAATATGAAAAGGTTTGAGGAAGAAAGAAAGATGAAGCACACTGATTTCTTGGGTTATTTCATAGAGGAAGTAGATCCTATCAAGAGGATTGATATTATAATTAATAGGTTTCATGAATTAATTAAGAATGCAGTAGCTATGGGGGACCTTTCCAAATTGTCTGCCAAAAGGCTGAGTGGTATTGTAATTATAGAACCAACTCCAGATACTATTTCAGTATGTCATGCTTCTCTAGGATCACCTCTCGAACAACCACCTTAGACTATAAAATAAAAGACACAAGAGATAGAGCCACTTGTTTCCTATGAAATAAGTGAGGAGGTTGGAGATATAGAGGAAGCAGTTAATGTGTTAATAAATTTCAAGGATGATGTTGAAGTGGACCAACCTATCCTTGAAACAAAATCCCACAAGCCTGAACCTATTGGAAATAGGATGTCATTTAATTGCAATCCTAAACATTATTTCATGTATCTCCTAAGTCCTTGGAAAGTGTTCCCCAACACTAGGATTATAAAGAGACTAAATTTGAATGCCATAAACATGTTAATTGACATTTGTAATTAATTCTAAATGATAGGAACATGTGAGGGCATCTAAGATGAGTTCCTAAATAATATGAGCACATGGGACACCCACATGGAAGGTGGAACCCACCTTGAGTTAAGTTAATTGTTTGGAGTAAAAGATAACACTTCAGTAATGCATGTAAAGATCCTAGAAGTTAGGGATTGATGTTTACATGCATGGAGGTCAGTTCAGTTCAGATTAGTTCAGTTCAGTTAAGTTTAATTCAGTTTACTTCGGTATCAGTTTTGTTTTGTTTAGTTTAGTTTAGTTCAGTTATGGTTTAGTTATCTTTAGTTGTATGTAGTTAGTTTTAGTTGAATGCTAGTTGACTTCAATTGACTTGGAATGCATGACTAATGACTTGAAATTCATGACAGATAACAAGTGATACATTTAGTTAAGTGGGATGATCAATCATGCATCCTGTTTGCATGAATTGATGGAGAGATATGTTTCAGTTAACAGAGATTGACTTGGACCCACCTTAGGCACCCAAGTTGGCATCTTGGAGTTAATTTTTTTTTATGATAGTATATTTTATAAGGCTGAGTTAAATGGGACTATTCTTGGGTGCCAACTTTGAGAAGAAGCTTACAAGATATCTTCAAAATCAACGTTGAGTTATGACTTCAGTTTGAGATGCCCAAATTGATGGACTCATGTTGATGTTGTTCCTCACGCTAGAACTCTACTTGCAAAGAATAGGCATAGGTTTTGTGAGATAAGCTTTTTTCTTTGTAATTGTAACTCTTTGGAGTTTATAAGGTTGATTATTGTCTACTTATCTCAAGCAAGTTGAAGAGAGTTTTATCATATTTTATTGCAGGTTGTGAAGAAGATTTTTTGAAGGAAAAATAAGCATCTCAAGCAAGGATTGATAAATAATCATTGTAATCTTATTCTAAGATTAAATAATACAAGCACTATTGATTCTTGGTGGATTTTTCTCCTGAAAGGGTTTCTACATGGTATATGTTGTGTAACTTCTATCTTCTGGTCTTATTCTTCTGTAATCTTCTATCTACTTCTACAAATGGTAAAATTTATCTGAATAGATAATCATCCACAAAGAATCTATAACAAAGAATACTTAATTAGATCATTAATCTCATAGTTTTACAAAGTATTAAGATACATAATTACCTCAATTTTCAATATTTAGTATCATATCTGAGGTTGGGTAGAGTTTGGGATGCCTTTCTCTTAAAATATTGAAGTTTTTTTGGTTGTAGTGGGAGCTTTTACTAGTATTGTGATTGCTGATTTTGGAAAGTAAGTTTGTTACAATGAGTTATAAGTCACATTTAGATATTGAAAGATTCAATGGATCTAATTATGAAATGTGGAAACTAAAAATAGAGGATCTCCTTGAAGAAAGAGATCAATGGTTAGCTGTTGGTAATGAGAAAAAGTCACCTATAATGATGTCAGATGAGGACTAGGCTAAGCTTGATAAGAAGGAAAGAGGGACCATAAGATTATGTCTTGTTGATGTTTTTCTCTTGAATGTTTCAGAAGAAACTACTGCATATAAACTATGGAAGAGAATATGTGATATATATCAAACCAAAAGTCTTACTAATAAGTTGTATATGAAAAGATAGTTGTATTCTTTAAAAATGAAAGATGGTGATTCTGTTGCAAATCATTTAAATTCTTTTAATTTGATTCTAAGTTAGTTAGCATCAGTTTATGTAAAGCTAGAAGATGAAGATAAATGAATTTTGTTACTTTGTTCTTTACCAGAGTCTTGGGAAAATCTAATTGTTGCTATCAGTGGTAGTGGTGCAGATCCAAAGATGGAAAATATAATTCCTACTCCCCTATCAGAGGAGATGAAGAGGAAGTCTAAAACTGGCTCCCAAGATGCCTTGTTTGAAAGAGGTAGGCCTAAGGAAAAGGAAACTAGGGAAGAAAAGAAAGGAAAGGGTAAGTCCAAAGGATGGTCTAAAATCCCTGGTAAGAGTAAGGTAAAGTGTTGGAATAGTGGAAAACTTGGACATATAAAGAAGGATTGTAAGAGAAGGAAAAAGAGTTATGATTATTCTACATAGAAATCCATAGATGATAGTAATAATACATTAGTCATTTCTTCTAATACTATTGTTGATAACTCTTGGCTTATTGATTTAGGTTGCTCATATCATATGACTCCTAAAAAGGAGTGGTTCACTAAGTATATTGCATATGATGGAGGGAATGTATTCTTTGGAGATAATAGCAAACAAAGGTTGTTGGAAAAGGAGAGGTAAAGTTGTGTTTCAGTGATGGTAGGGTTAATACCCTTAATGATGTTTTACATATTCCAGGAATAGCTAGAAATCTACTTTTTGTCTCTAAGTTCAATGATTTTGGAATGCATGTGAAATTTGACAAAGGTGGTTGCAGATTGGTGAAAGGGAATATGGTGGTTGCTAAAGGATCTCGGATTGGGACTTTGTTTAAGCTGAATACCTCCAATGTAAATAATTTAGCCAATGTAACTAAAGCTGAAAATACATGTATGTTGTGGCAGCATAGATTGGGCCACATTGGTGAAAAAGGTCTTAGGACCATTCTTAATAATAAATTGGTTGATAGTATTCCTAATTATAATATTTGAAAAAAAAAATTGTGAGCATTGTGTGTTTGGAAAACAATCTAGATCATCATTTCCTAGTGGAACAAATAAAGCTAAAAGATTATTAGAGATTATTCATTCAGATGTAATGGCCCCTGTGGATATTAACTCTATATTATGTCACATTTATTGATGGTGTCTTAAGATACACCTAGATCTATTTTATGCATAATAAATCTGATGTGTTTAATAAGTTTAAGGAATTTAAAGCTTTGGTTGACAAACAATTAGATCATAAGATAAAAGTGTTGAGGTAAGATAATGGTTGTGAATATTTTTCTAGGGAATTTGATGATTATTGTAAGCATGTAGGAATTGTGAGAGAGAAAACTACTCCATATACACCTCAAAAAAATGTAGTAGAAAATATGAACCAAACCTTAATTGAAAGAGCTAGGAGTATGTTAAGTAATGCTAAGCTAGATCTGTCCCTTTTGGTTGATGTTGTAAGTAGTTCTTGTTATTTAATCAATATATCCCCTAGTTCATCTATTGAAGATAAAAATCCTTATGAAATGTGGTTAGGAAGGAAGCCTAGTGTTGCACATTTAAGGATCTTTGGTTGTGATGGTTTTTTTCATGTGCCTAATGGAAAGCAATTTAAGTTGGATCCAAAAGCACAAAAATGCATATTCATAGGTTATGGTGAAAATGTAAAAGGTTACAAGCTTTGGAATCCTTTAATTTGAAAAATTACTTTGTCTAGAGATGTGATTTTTAGGGAATTTAGAGCTTACTCAGGAGAAGAACAACCAAAGGAGAAGGATACTTCTCAAACAAAGAATTTTGAGATAAATACTGAGAAGCATGAAGATGCACATGTTGAAGAACAATTGGATGGATATGATGAGGAGAGTTCATAGAGTTCTTCTGAGATAGATGCTCATGATGAGAATATTGAGGAACAAGTAGAAACCCATTTGAGAAGATCCACAAGAAAACAAAATCCCTTTGATAGGTATAGCCCACCTAATTTTTGTTGTGTTTTTTCTTTGATGAGTACTAATGATCAACCTAGTTCTTACAATGAAGCTTTTTCTTCATATGAGAACAAGCTTTGGTCACAAGCTATGCATGAGGAAATGGAATCCTTAGAAACTTGTGATACATGGGAATTGAGAGTTTTCCGAAAGGAAGAAAGGCCATTGGTTGTAAATGGATCTTTAAAAAGAAAATTGGAGCAATTCATAATCTTGAAATGTACAAGTCTAGATTAGTAGCCAAGGGATACTCCCTGAGATTGGGAGTTGACTTTAATGAAATCTTCTCTCCTATTGCTAAATTAACTTCTATTAGATTATTTTTATCTATTGTTGCTGCTTATGATTTTGGGATAGAGAAAATGGATGTGAAAAATCTTTTTTTTGCATGGAAATCTTGATGAGGAGATTTATATGAAGCAACCTGATGGTTTTGTTGGAAAATGAAAAGAAGAATTGGTTTGTAGGTTAAAAAGATCTTTATATGGATTGAAACAGTCACTAAGAATGTGGTACTAGAAGTTTGATACTTTTGCATTGAAAATTGGTTATGTTAGGAGTGAGGAAGATAATTGTGTGTGCACATAAAATTTATTGATGATCAACTTTTAATTATTATCTTGCTTGTTGATGACATGTTGTTTATTGGTAACAATGAGGTAATGATTAAAGAATTGAAAGCACAACTCTCAAGCAAACTTGAGATGAAATATTTAGGGGATGAAAAATATATCCTTGGTACGGAGATCAATAGAGATAGAGGTAATAGAAAGATTTTCTTAAGTCAGATAAATTATGTTGATACTATTTTGAAATGATTTATCATGCAGGAGAATAAACCAATTAATATTCTTTTACTAGTTGGCATGAAGTTAAGCTTAGCCATGAGTCCTAAATCTGATTTTGATTATGAGGAATGTCTGAAATTCCATATGCTAGTGCAATTGGTAGTTTAATGTATGCAATGGTCTGTACGATACTAGATATAGCCCAACCAATGGGAGTTCTGAGTAGGTTTATGTATAACCTTGGTAAAGAATATTGGACTTATGTTAAGAGGATATTTATATTTACAAGGAATTTCTGATTATTGTTTGGTTTATCATGGTGCTAATGACATTGATATTATGCATTGATAATTGGACATACAAGGTTTTGTTGATTCAAATTGGGCAGGAGATCTGGACAGGCGGAGGTCGACAAGTGGCTATGTGTTTACTTTATTTGGAGATGTGGTTAGTTGGATGAGGAAGAGGAAGCCCATGGTTGCTTTATCCACCATAGAATCAGAGTACATGGCTTCTATACATGCCTCTAAACAGGTAGTTTGGTTACAAAGACTTGTGAAAGGTATTGGTTTTAATTGCAAGCAAATTAGACTTGAATGTGATAGTTAGAGTGCTATTTTTTAGCCAAAAAACCTATGTATCATGCTCGTACTAAGCATGTTAATTTTCAACATCACTTTGTGCAAGAAATGGTTGAGATTGAAAATGTATTAATTGAGAAAGTTGACACTTTGATTAATGTTGCAAATTATCTTACGAAACCAGTTCCTATAGATAAGTTCTCTTGGTGCAAGAAGGCCATTGGCCTTGAGTCCTATACTTGATTTATAATAATGATTCATTGTTTAGAATAATTGCAATGCATAATGTCAAGTGGTAGAATGTTGTAAATAGGATGCCATTTAGTTGCAATCCTAAACATTATTTCATGCATCTCCTAAGTCCTTGGAAAGTGTTCCCCAACACTAGGATTAGAAAGAGACTAAATTTGAATGAAATGAACAGGTTAATTAACATTTGTAATTAATTATAAATGATAGGAACATGTGAGGGAATCCAAGATGAGTTCCTAAATAATAGGAGCACATGGGAACCCACATGGAAGGTGGAACCCACCTTGAGTTAAGTTAATTGTTTGGAGTAAAAACTAACACTTCAGTAATGCATGTAAAGATCCTAGAAGTAAGGGATTGATGTTTACATGCATGGAATTTAGTTCTGTTCAGTTTAGATCAATTCAATTTAGTTCAGTTTAGTATCAGTTTAGTTTAGTTCGGTTCACTTCAGTTTAGTTTAGTTTAGTTTAGTTTTGGTTTAGTTATCTTCAGTTGCATGTATTTACTTTTAGTTGAATTCTAGTTGACTTCAGTTGACTTGGAATGCATGACTAATGACTTGAGTTGCATGACAAATAACAGCTGATACATTCAATTAAGTGGGGCTGATCAATCATGCATCATGTTTGCATGAATTGATGGAGAGATATGTTTTAGTTAACAAAAATTGACTTGGACCTATCTTGGGCACCCAAGTTGGCATCTTGGAGTTAGAACTTTTTCATGATAAGATAATTTTTAAGGTTGAGATAAGTGGGGCCTTTCTTGGGTACCAAATTTGAGGAGAAGCTTACAAGATATCTTTGGAATCAACGCTGACTTATGACTTCAGTTTGGGATGCCCAAATGGATGAAGGACTTGTTTTGCCATTGTTCTTCATGGTATAACTCTACTTGAAAAGAATAGGAATAGGTTTTGTTAGATAAGCTTTGTGCCTTGTAATTGTAATTCTTTCAAGTTTACAAGGTTGATTATTGTCTATTTATCTCAAGCAAGTTGAAGAGAGTTTCATCATATTTTATTGTAGGTTGTGGAGAAGATTTTTTCAAGGAAAAAGAAGCATCTCAAACAAGGATTGCTAAATAATTATTGTAATCTTATTCTAAGATTAAATAATACAAGGACTATTGATTCTTGGTGGAGTTTTTTTTCCAAAAGGGTTTCTCCATGGTATATGTTGTGTAACTTCTATCTTCTGGTCTTATTCTTCTACAATCTTTTGTCTACTTCTACAAATGGTAAAATGAATCTAAACAAATAATCGTCCAAAAAGAATCTATAACAAAGAATACTTAATTAGATTAGAAATCTCATAGTTTTACAAAGTATTAAGCTACATAATTACCTCAATTTCTATAGAAGCTATAACCGATATTGAGGTACAAGGAGAAAGAGAAATGCATGAGGATGACATGGTAGATGTAGCTCACAAGTTCTTGGAAGATGATGAATTTATCAAAACCCTTGAATTTAAAGACTTTTTGATTAAGATGAAAATGAGAGAGTTTGAAGCAAGGGTTGAAATAAATAAGATGGGAGTTGAGGAATCCCAACATGACCAGATAGTAGCCCAAAATTTTAATGAATTAAGGATTTATAATATTGATGTCAACCCAGAAGAGGCTAGAGAGATGATTTTGAAATGTAATATACTTATTGTCCCTATTATGGAAATAAAGAAAATGTTTTTACTTGATCAAGTGAAAACACAAGAGGACCCAATATTGATTGTTGAGTTTGACTTAGATGAAGGGGTAAGTGGCATAGGCTATAAACCTAAGATTGAAACCATGAAATTATGGGAAAAACAAAAGATTACACAAAAACCAAGGTTACTAGATGTAGTGCAGGAAATGAAAGGGACAAATATGGTTAAAACATTAAAGGATACATCCCCTCTAGAAGCTGCAACCATGACAATGCATTCAACTATGTTCACCTAAGCTGCAGTTAAGGAGATGGAAGGTAGATTGGGAGAGTACGAAAAGGAACAATTTTTTTTAAATGATGAAGTAAATAAATTGTTCATCGAAAATGTGAAGTTGAAGGAACAATTGAAAGGAGTAGGCCCCTCACAGAACAAGGAAATAATGTTATACCAGTATCCTCCTACTCCACTAGTTGATATAGAAAGTGCTTCCACTAAACAAGTGATAATTCTTAGAAATGAGATTGAAGAGTTAAATAAATCCAAAAATGAGGGTATGGAAGAGTGAATAAACAAATATGCAATGTTTTAGAGAAGGTCCTCGAGCATAGGATAAAGCTAATTATGGATAAGTTGGAAAGTGTGTATGATTGCAACAACTCACTCACACATCCAATCAATCAAATGAAAACACATCTACCCATACTAGATCCCCTTTTGAAGAACTGGAAACCCATAGACCACACATTGGTAACCTTGTGAAGAATCTTACAGAGGAGTACTAAGGCTCCTGCATCATTAAAACATACAGAGCAGATGGCCAAAATAGTTATAGATGAATTCCAATATATGCAAGGAGAGGACCAAAAGATTAAAACAAGAATAGATTCATTTCATACTTTGAATTAGTGGCTTGTGCCAAAACTATTGAAAGATGATGACTAGTTGAAGGACCTCGATGAATGGAAGAGTGAATTTGGCCAGATTTTTCCACAATGCATCACTCACATACAAAAGGATGGTGAGTTGAGTCTTGATAGGTTTGAATTAATCATGGATGGAGTAATAGCATTAGATGTTGGATATTCTAATTTTATCATGGATGGCATGGCATTACTAGATAGCTGGTGGAAGATTCACCTTGCAAATATATTGAAAATTCAAGAATACAAATGACCACATGATTATACAGTGTATGAGTGGGAGTAGAGGTATATGGGTCCTCCCCCCGAATAGTAGGCCTTGGGGTTGTCATAGTCAAATAACCACACATTCAGATACACAAATATGGAGAAAGGACCTTGAACAAATCTTTAGTGATCATGGGTGCCTTATGGAGATTAATAGACTATGGTGTCACGAGTGTTGTGGACTTCATTAGTTATATACATTCTCTTTTTTATGTTTTAAGAAAACCTAATGTTTAGTCTAGTTTATATGAATAGGCATGAATTTTGAAAGGATGCTATATTTTGTAATGGTCTGAAGCTTGTTGCTTCTCTTATAAAAGAAAACCAAGACCGATTTTTTATATCATCATCATAGGAATTTATAGAAACATATATGAGGATATTTATGTTATATTGTAAAATATATTTTAAGCAATCAATGGAAAAGAGAATTTAATCTGGTGCTTGAATTCTAGTCTCAATTATTTGTTGATAATACTGTGCGTGATTGGTTTTTTTATGTATTTTAGGTTTGAATTTATAGGGGTATATTATGAATATGTATCAATTTTTTGTTCATAATCATCTGCATTTTTTATTACATTGCATTACACATCTTTCAAGCTCAAAGCATTACTTCACATTGCATAACTAATAACTAGATGTTGATAGATGACAAAAATTTAATTGCAATATAGTTTTTAAAAATTCAACTTAAGCAGTTATTCAATTACTTCACATTGCATAACTAATAACTAGGAGCAACTTCCAATTACATTTTCTTGTCACGACATTCCATGAGACCATATTTCTTTGAGGTATTTTTTCAAATAGTTCACTACCTTGTCTATGCTACCACATTTTTCATACATATTATCTACCAAAAAAATTTATCAAATAGTTCACTGCCTTGTTGCTATGGCTTAAAGCTTAAAACAAGTGCTTTCAAATAGGATATGGATGGTTGGAAAAAATATATATCAAAGCATAACAGTAAGCAATAGCATAGACAATGTAGTGAACAGGTTGAAGAATACCTCAATGAAATGTGGTCTCATGGTGATGGAATTCCATGAAAATCCATAACAATTCTCTTGTCATGGTATTTCTCATGGAATTCCATCACCATGAGACCAGATTTCTTTGAGGCATTTTTTCCAAAGTTCATTTCCTTGTTTGTGCTACCACATTTTTCATACATGTCTACCAAAGCATTTTATCAAACAGATCACTACCTTGCCGCTATGGCTAAAATCCTAAAACAGGTGATCTCAAACAAGCTATGGATGCTTGGAAAAAATATATCAAAGCATAATAGTAAGAAACAAGCTATGGTATCATGGTTTATTTTTGGCATGAAAATCATCGAGATTTTATTTGCATTTTTTTGCACATTCTAAACACATTCTTTTGGCAATTTTACTGTTTGAAATGGGGAAAAATCTTCGTGGTCAGTTTTGTGCATTTTTTAATTGTAGGATTCTCATAGTTAGTGAAAAAGGTAGTGTTTATGAAGGAATGGAAAAGATGCATAGAGCCTTTGAATTATACCCATACTGTGCAATGTCATTGAATCATTTAGCAAACCAGTTTTTCTTCACAGGGCAACATTTTCTCATGGTACAGTTAACTGAGATAGCCTTATTTCAATTGAATACCCTCTCATGAAATATCATAATTAATATTATAACATTGCATGATCTTATCATAGTAATGGTGATTATGACACCACTGGTTGCTACTACATGGCATTTGTCAAGGAAAGCTAGAGGTCATGCAGGATTTTGTGGACATGTTCAATTGAAGCTTGGAGATCTTAAGAGTTCTCTCTCAAAGTTTGAAAAGGTTTTGGAGGTCCATCCTGAGAAGTGTGAGAGATAAAAAAGTTATAGGCCATTAATATGCTCAGGAAGGGAAGGTAGAGAAGGCTTTGTAAATTTTAAGAGACAACTTGCATAGATCCATGTGATGCCCATGCATTTATCAAGATCGGTGAGTTATTAATATCAACAGACCCCAGTGTAGTCTTATATTTTGTTAAGACAAAAAAGTCTCTTCTGAAGAAGAGTAGAGAAGAAGTACCCATCAAATTATTAAAAAACATTGGGGTTCTTTATTTTTCACATGATGAACTAGATTTTTCTCAAAAAAAATTTATGCAGGCATTAGGAAATGGCATTTGGGTTGAATTCATAAATAAAAGCCCTGGTGCCAATTATGTAGTTTTTTCTGTGTGCTTTAAGGATATGGAATTCTTCCATCGACAAGAAGAAGGTGGTGTTTCACTTTAGTTACCATGGGATAAAGTCACAACACTATTTAATCTTGCTAGGTTGTTTGAACAACTACATGATACTTAAAAAGTAAATATTTTATACATGCCAAAATTATTCAAGTTTCTTTATTATATGGATGCATATCTACATCTTGCAGCCATGGCTCAGGTTCAGAATGAGATCCAACTAAGCCTAGAATTGATTAGGGATGCACTTAAGGTGGATAGAAACTCATAAAATGATTTATTTATGCTTGGAAACCTATAACTAAAAACAAATGACTGGATTAAAGAAAAAGAAACAATTAAATTAGCATGCCAACTTATCTTGGCCGATGAAGAAAAATGAAAAATTGATGAAGAATGAAGGATTTAGATGAAAAGAAGAAAGAAAGAGGAAGAAATTTGGTGGGTCATGCATCAAGAGGAGAAATTTGAACATGTGGAGGAATTATGGAAGAGTAAGAATAAGGATATGGATGATGACAATGAGGAGGCTGGTCAGTCTAAGAAAAAACAAAAGAAGGAAAATAAGAAGAAGAAGAAGGATAAGGACCACAAGGCTTATGATTCTTATATGGAGGAACTTGATGTTTCAATGGAAGATGAGGAAAATTATGTGAGCGATAAGGAACAAGATGATGTATAAAATGCCCAAGATCTTGCAGTTGTAGGTCTAGAAGACTCTGATGATGGAGAGAAAAATTATCTAGTTTCAACAATATCATGAAGGAGACATGCATACTCTGATTTTGAAGATGATGAACCATTGCAGAAACAAAGTTCAAGAGAAGATGATCCATATGATAATGATGTCTAGGCTTCCTGAGCTTTAACCAAACCTAGCTCCTATTTTCCAAAACAAAAATCCCCAAGGCCCATGGGAAATGTTTGATGAGCATTTGAGTTTCAACAAAGTAAAATAGGTTTCCCATAAATAAAAAGAAAGAGGAAAACTAAAAAGATAACATATAGATGATTCATTTGAGGTTTTTGATAAGATCTCATTTAGCTATGTCAAATGGATTTCAAAGGGACAAAGCATATTTGATTGAGTAAAATTTTGAGGTAGCGTATCTATTGTCATTGTATGCATCATCTTCTCTTGGAATCTATTGAAAATCCAATGCTCATCATTCATTTCCCATGGGTGTTGGGGATTTTTCTCTTGGAAAATAGGAGCTAGGTTTGGTTAAAGCTCAGGAATCCTAGACATCATCATCATATGAATCATCTTCTCTCAGACTCTATTTTTGTAATTGTTCATCATCTTCAATTTCAGAGTATGCATGTCTCCTTCATGATTTTGTTGAAATTGGAGAATTTGTCTCACCATCATTGGAGTCTTCTAGACCTACAACTACAAGAAGATCTTGGGAATTTTTTCCATCATCTTGTGCCTTATCACTCATATAATTTACCTCATCTTCCATGGCAACATCGATTTCCTCCATATAAGAATCACGAGCCTTGTGGTCCTTATCATTCTTCTTTTTCTTCTTTTCCTTCTTTTTTTTCTTCTCAGAATTACCATTCTCATCATCGTCATCATCCCTATCCTTACGCTTACTCTTCCATAATTTATTCACGTGTTCAAATTGATCCTCTTGTTGCATCACCTGTCAAAGTTATTCATCTTTCTTTCTCATTTCCATCTGAATCCTTTGTTCTTCATCAACTTTTTAGCTTGCTTCATCAGCCCAGACAAGTTGACGTGCTAATTTAATTGTTTCTTTTTCTTTAAGCCAATCATTTTTTTTGAGTTCCATATTTCCAAGAATACATAAAGAATTTGATGGTTTTTTGTCCACCTTAAGTGCATCTCCAATCAATTCTAGGATTGGTGCTATTATAAAAAATAATTTCACCCTAGTTGAGTTAGACTCAACTATCCTATGTAACATGGAAGCATTCTCAAGTTGTGGATGACTTATAATCAGAATGAATCTCTAGAGAGCATTGGTTCCCCTAGTAGATCACCTAAAACTAATGATTTTTCTAAGAAAAGGGATAGAAGGATACTGAAATGGAAATCCTTAAAAACTTAAAGGGCAGTGCACCAGGAACTTTAAAACTTATTCACTAATTCATCTCACAATCAGTTTGACAAATACTTTTACTCTCACAATTCCATATGAAACAATGCAATACATAAGTAATTTGCATGAAGGTTTGAAAATTAGAGGCTTGCATGAGGGAAAAACAAAATTTTATCACAAGTTCAACCCACTAACAATATAAAACACAACACACAACCTGCATTACATGAAACTTCTGCACTCAAACCTACAACAATGAGACATAAAAAGGGATTAAAAAATTGAATCACAATTGAACATCAAATCATTAACTACAAAATGAGACAAAACATGAAAAGGAGAACGTTGTTGTCTTTATTGATTTGAAAGGAGTTGTTGTATCATATTCTACAAATTTGAGTTCCAAATGCTTACAAAGCTCTTTGCAAGTGCTCAAGAGAGGAAGAAGCAATAATTGGAACTAATAATAAACCAAGTTTTTCTCCAATATATATCTCCAATGAGTCTCCATGAGTGAATAGGAAAAATCTCAATTAAATGATCACCAAAATAGAAACCAAAGTCCCATTTTTTAGCAAAGGGAATAAAGCTGAAAAATAGGGCCCAAAACTACTCCAAACTAACTAGAAATAGGTGGAAACTTTCCCTCCCAAGTGGATCGACCCAAAATGACTCAAAAATCACCAAGTTCTGACTGAAAATAAGAAATAGAAAGCTCAGTTCACTCATTCTTTCCCTTTTTCACAATTGAAAATCAAACAAAAATAGAAGGTAAACTGAAAGTTTCTATGAGGACACTCAACACTTTCTTTTATTTTCTGCATTTTATGGCAATTATTAAATAAATTTATAAAATATTTCTTTAGTAAGGCCTTACAATGTCTATAGCTTTCAGACTTAAGCAAAATCAAAGGAGGGGGAAAGACTTGAGTTTGATAACTTTGTAAAAAATAAATAGAAGGCATATATAGTTTTGACTCAATTCTGCAAAGTATATGATATCCACTCTTTTTATTTGATTTTCTTCAAAAGTCATAAAAAAATTCTAAGGCATATAGTCACATGATTTTCTTCAAAAATCATAAAAAGACACTTTAAGGCATGAAAGGCTTAGGCTCACAGAATATGAAAAGGTTTTAATACCACCATGTGTATTAATATTTGCATAAAATTTTAAAATGTGGAAGAATTCCCCCAAGGCCGACCACATAGGTAAAGAAAACCCTAAAACAAAAAGGATCCCACGACCCTTCACTCCACTTCATTTTTTATTTTGATTTTTTGGTGAAGACCTTAACTCTGCCTCTACACCACCACCATAGGGTTTGAGCAACTAGAAGCTTCATGAGGTTTTTTGAGGTCCAAAAGCTAAGATTTTGTCTATTTAAACTTTTCTTTAAATCATGTTTTTGAATGTAGAAAACTTGCCTCCTTTTAGAAGGTGAAAAGAATACCCTTCTATAAAAAACTCAATCTCTTGCAAACTTATGAAGTTGGGGCCTTCATTCACATTTTTGGTCTTTGAAGGAATTTCTACACCTCTCCATTCTAAAAAACTAAAAACTCTTCTCCTTTCTTCACATTTCTGGGTCCCTTCATGCCTTATCTTTGTATTTTCTGTAGATGATAAAAAATTTGCTCATGTTACACATATGCCTTACCTTTTATCAAAGCTTCAACCCACTAACAATATAAAACACAACACATAACCTGCATTACATGAAACTTCTGCACTCAAACCTACAACAATGAGACATAAAAAAGGATTCAAAAATTGAATCACAATTGAACATCAAATCATTAACAGCAAAATGAGACAAAACATGAAAAGGAGAACACTGTTCTCTTTATTGATTTGAAAGGAGTTGTTGTATCATATTCTACAAATTTGAGTTCCAAATGCTTACAAAGCTCTTTGCAAGTGCTCAAGAGAGGAAGAAGCAATGACTAAAACTAAGAAGAAACTAAGTTTTTCTCCAATATATATCTCCAATGAGTCTCCATGAGTGAATAGGAAAAATCTCAATTAAATGCTCACCAAAATAGAAACCAGAGTCCCATTTTTTTAGCAAAGGGAATAAACCTAAAAAATAGGGCCCAAAACTACTCCAAACTAACTGGAAATAGGTGGAAACTTTCCCTCCCAAGTGGATCGACCCAAAATGATTCAAAAATCATTGAGTTCTGACTGAAAATTAGAAATAGAAAGCTCAGTTCACTCATTTTTTCCATTTTGCACAATTGAAAATCAAACATAAATAGAAGGTAAACTGAAAGTTTCTATGAGGACACTAATAGTTTCTTTTATTTTCTGCATTTTATGGCAATTATTAAAGAAATTTATAGAATATTTCTCTAATAAGACCTTACAATGTTTGAAGCTTTTAGACATAAGAAAAATCAAAGGAGGGGGAAAGATTTGAGTTTGATAACTTTGCAAAAAATAAATAGAAGGCATATATAGTTTGGACTCAGGGTAAGTGCACAAAGTTGAGTCCACGAAACATGGAAGTTTTTTGCCTTAGACAAAAAATTGAAATCGGCATCCAACAAATGGGATCCGATTTAATAAACGGGATCCGATTATTAAAAATCGGGATCCTGTTACGGTTCAGGATCCCGAGCCTGAGATCAAACGGGATCCCTCTTTTTAAAAATCAGGATCCGTTTCCCGTCGGACTCCGAACCAATGGATACGGAACAGGATCCCAATTTATAAGAAATGGGATCCCGATTTATAAAATACGGGATCCTGATTTATAAATAACATGATCTCGAGTTGTATAAATCGGGATCCCGTTTTATACTGCTATTTATTTTTTTAAAAAGAACAGTTTTCACTGCTCTACGAACGGGACCTCGAGTGAGTGTTGGCGACAACGACCCCACGACCAGCTACAGGTACCCCACCTAAACACCATTTCTTTGCATTTTTTTATTTTGAATTGAAATTTTAAAAGAAATACATTAATTTAGCATGTATTTTTTTCAATTTATGTCACATTTTAATCATTTTTTTAATTGTTATAGTAGAATTCAATAATTGTAAAAATAGACGAAAACTTGCAATGAAACTTAAATGTTTTCTAATAAAAATGAAAAAAAAACCTTGAATTGTGTTTTAGAAACAAAATTTAACTCTTAAATCTTAAATTGTTTGATTAAACCCAAAAAAAATTGATTTTGAAAACCCTAATTGAAATAAAACAAAAAAAATTGCATTTCAAAACCCTAGAAATCGAAATGAAATAAAAACATCGCATTTACAAATCCAAATCGAGCTTTTTGAAACCCTGAATTCAAATCAAACGAAAAAAATTGAATTTGAAAACCCTAGTTTGAATTGAAACGAAAAAATTTCATTAAAAACCCTAATTGTTTAAAACTGAAACCCTAAATTGAATTGGAACAAAAAATTTTGTTAAAACCCTAAATTGGAATCGAACAAAAAATCATTCACATTGCTTAAATGTTTTAAATTTTATTTGCTTTGTATGGAAAAAATGATATATATTAAACTTTAGTTTCAATTTTAAATTATAATTAGATTAGAAATCAATATGTTAAAGAATGGTTAAAATTCATAAAGTTTATCTTGATGTTTGTTTGCAAATTTAGTTAACAAATTCGTAAATCTAAACACATACAATCGATTCCAATTGACACTAACTTGCAACTCTAAATTATGCCAAGGGCCACCCAAACTTCACCCTAAGTTTGCTAAACCCTAGACCCTAAACTGTAAAATCTAAACCCATAACACTAAAGCATTTGAAATTTATGAACCCTAGACCCTAATCTTTCATTGGACATACCTAAAATTATGTAGGTTCAATGTCAAGAATGGGTCTATTTGGTAGATTTATGAAAACTATTTTGAATATCTATAATGCCATAAAAGTATAATTATAGCAATTCCAATTGGAAACACTTGGGTACATATATATCGTATGAAATTTAAATCTAGGAAGATGTCTATCATATAGGCGAGTGATCCTAGATAATAATCCACCCATCCTCAATCATAATGGATTATTTAGAAATTAAGAGAGATTCAATTTAACCATAAAATTACCTATATTTTGATACTATATAGATTTATGTGGAAGAATAGAAATGCATCAATATGCTTTGTGCCATATTTTATGAATATTAATATTTAAGAAAAATCTAGATAAGATTGACCTAAGTAGATGATTTATGTAAGGGCTTTTTAGTGAACAAGTGACACACCATGGAGATTGGGATGGTATTTAAATTCTTATTTATAAATATAGTGTACCCCCTTTAAATTTGTATTTGGTTTTTATAATGAGTTGAAATTATCAATGTGTTACATAAAAGAAATTTGTGCTTAGATATATTTAAATTAGATAATAAAGATATAGTTATATAAAATAGGGAATCCAACATGAGGAATAAACCTTTAATGTGCCATTGTGTGCATCTAATTTATGCCAATGATTTAGTAAGAGTGATCGTCTAAGAGGATGAAATAAGCCTTGAAAAATTGTAAGATCTAACACTATTTTAATGTAGTTTTATATGTGTGTACATGTCCACTATGTTTTTTGAGTTTATGTTAATGTAAGATAAGGAGGATTGGTGGATATATTTGAAATCTAAAGAAAAAACAAAAATGATGTGAATATATAGATATATATTTTTAAAATGATTCTTTAACTTATCTATATTAAACATTGTATATTATCTCTATATTACTATCATGGCTTGATTTTCATTATGTCTACTAAATGTTGCTATATTTATTCATTGTTGTAATTAAATTATAGGGCTCAATGTGTAATCTATTTTACATCAAATTTTATAGTAGACTTATAATCCTAGAATGTTTGTAAATTTAATAGCTAACAAATAACTTGATAGGTGCAACTAAAAACCAAAAAGTGTGGTTTGATTTATCTCCGTTAGGCTGGAAAGCTAAAAAATCTACTAGGTTTATCCCTATTAGGTTGAAAACCCAAAAGCGTAGCTTAATAAGTACAAGTGGTGAAAACTCACAAAAGCACTAGAAACTAATCTTTGCAAAACTACCCTTGACATATCAAAAAAAGCCAAAGGTCACCATATGTCATACCTACATATAGGTTGTATAGTTATATTAGATACCTTATAGTATCTCCTATTGGTTAAATATGTTTGAAGATGACATTAGCGACACATCCCTACATTTATATGAGATATATTATTAACATGTCATGTTACACATATGCTAAGATACTCAAATATGGATAAGGAGAACTAGGGAATATATATTAGAAGAGAAATATATACTAAGCTATCCAATATTATATTTTTGTACTTAGTGTAGAAGAGAAATTCTAGACCAAGAATGCAAGTGCAAACTCAATACTCTACTTCTAATGAAAGGTAAATAAAATAATGAAAGATTAGAGAAGCATAATATGTTCCATAACATTCTTTTATGGCTCTAAATGTATGTGTTGATGTTGCTCTTTGGTTCTCTAATGTGATAACATATACATACAAATTTTATCATATGGAAACATTTGGGGATGTCATTATTTTATAGAGTTGAGGGGAAAGGAATGGAGGACTAGGTTTTTTTGGAATCGAGGACTAGAATTTCATGAGAGAATTTTTGAATTTGAATTTGAGAGGGAAGAGAGAATTAAATGTAGGTGGTTGGGTTGATGGAGGGCTTGTGTTGACTTGATTAGGTAGATGGGAATAATTGAATGCTAATTTGAATTTGGATTGAAGGTAGTTGGAAATGAATGGCTATGATTAGTCTAATTGATTTGATGGCTAGGATAGATTATTAATTTCATTTTAGATTTGATGAAGTGGAAGTAAGTTACATTAGTTTGAGTTTGGATTGGTGATTTGGAATTATTTTAATTTTAAGCTATGGATGTGACATGATTATCCCCTTAATGGTTGATTAAAAGTTAGGATTTGGGGATTTTAGCTAATTAAATAATAAACTCTAAAGTCTAAACCGTAAACCCTAAAGCCATCATTTTTTCTTAGGCTCTTAATGAAATTTTAAGGGGATAGGCATTTGGTGATCTCCAACCAAATTTAACAATAATAAGATCCTGCAAGATTATGCAATATCAATCCCTTAATTGTATTTTCATTCAAATAACATGTGCCTTAGACATATAAATGAGGGCTTACATATAATTTTATCATTTTTATTCAATTAGGCCCTTTATATTGAATAGTTTAAGGGTATTTTCTAAACATGTATCTTACATTTTGAAATTACAAATCTAATGCAGGTTCACTTATATCTTAGAGATCTCATGGATCAATTCAATAATATCTGTAATCCACCTCCATCCATCTCCAACACCTTCCTCCACCTCCGCCCCTCCACCTGTGGCCCCCCACCTCCACCACCTGAAATCAATGAATAGGCTCGTTTGCAAGCACAAATCAATGCTTCTTCTAGAACCATCCAAGATCAAATCAACATTATTCAAAATGAAGAATGTGTCGCACCTCCTGTGAGGATGTTTGCATCTAGGATGCAAACCCTTGTTGATGTTGTCAGGGCTATGGATGGGATCATAGATGAGCATCGACAATGGCTAGAGGAGAGGAGAACTCCTAATTTTGAAAAGGAAAACACAAAGAAATGAATATCTATGCAGTAGAGAGCCATAATAGTTTATAAATTAAAACAATGATCTTAAATAGTTATGAATTTATAAATTTAATTGAGCGATGGATATTTTGTGTGATGAATTTATAAATTTGGTTCAAATGGATATTTTTAGTGACATGAATTTATGATTTTGGTTCTATATGGATATTTTTAGTGACATGGATTTGTGAAGTTGGTGGAATTTATGAACTTATAATGAATAGTATATAATAGTATATATTTTATGACTATCTACTAGATCATGATTTCTCCTGCTGAAAAATTATGTGTGTGTTAAAGACATAAAATGAGATTTTGTGAATGTTTCAAGTTTATTGTTTAGTATGTATGTGCATGTATTAAAAATTTGCATAATAGTTCTTAAATTTTTAAATTTGTATATGTATGTATGTATAGTTTAGTTTAATGATTTGTACGCATGCAAAATTATGCATCATATTTTATTTTAAATGTACATGTACATACATTTAATTTTTAATTTTGTATGGACATGCTCTTGAGTTGAAGAATCAATGTATATATATGTGCATTTCAATTAAATATATGAGCTTAATATATATGTTGCTCATCCTATTTCAATTAAATATATGATCTTAATTTTTGTATGCACATGGACTATTTTGTATGATTTAAAATGCAAGTGCACATTATATCATGTGCATGTATTAAAAATTTTCATAATAGTTCTTAAATTTTGAAATTTGTATATGTATGTATGTATAGTTTAGTTTAATGATCTGTACACATGCAAATTATGCATCATATTTTTATTTTAAATGTACATGTACATGTTAAATTTTGAATTTTGTATGGACATGCTCTTGAGTTGAACAATCAATGTATATATATGTGCATTTCAATTAAATATATGATCTTAATATATATATTGCTCATCCTATTTCAATTAAATATATGATCTTAATTTTTGTATGCACATGGACTATTTTTGTATGATTTAATCTGATTGCACATTATATCAAACGCATATATCATGGATGATTTTAACATTGATGATATCATCAATCAACCACCTGAGCCACAGCCAGATCTGCCTCCCTCCCCCCTCCACCTCCACCTCCCCCTCCCCCTCCCCCTCCCCCTCATATGCCACCTCCAACACCTATGGCATCTGATGAGGCTCGCTTGAGAGCATGAATAAATGATCAAGTCGCATCCTTACAAAATCAAATCAATACTATGTAGAGTCAAGCATTGATTGCTCCACATGTGAGACGTTTTGCATCTGTAATGCAAAACGTTGTTGATTCCATCAGGATGATCGATTCTGATCTTGATAGGCATCGACAAGAGAGAGAACAAATGAGAAAATTTTATTCTGATGGTCTCTCTTACAAACAAATATTAGACCTTAAAATAACGAAATCCCATCTAGCCCCCTACTTTCTTGACCCCGTTACCCGACGAACCCATTCCACCCAACAAATCTAGAATATCCATGAGAATTGGTGCATACATCCATAGAGATGATTTTACAGAATTTTAGGATGTTCGATGGTATATGGTTTTGATGATCCCCACATGCTAATTGGGGTGCCCATTGTATTTTTGAGAAAATTGTATGTAGAGAGTTTGTTTTGGAAAAAGCCCAATTATTTTGATTTTTAGATCATTTCAGGGTGTTGGTGGTGGCATGCCACAACAGAGATTAGGGGCAAGGGTTGATCCCCGATGCCCCGTGCATGCACAAACCCTTGTTGTTGCTCTTGGTCCTCCCATTCCTGCACCTATACATCATCAAGCTCTGGTCTCAACATTAGATTCCCTTAGTACACTCGTAGGAGACCTTGATCAGCACGCTTCTGCGATAGCGAGTGGGGAGCATAGAGGCGATGATGATGATGGAGGAGTTTTTTATGGAGCTGGTCTGAGTACTGCTCCAGGAGTGTCGAGACCCGTCCCCCATAGATGTACTAGTTGTCATCAAATTGCTATGGACTTTGATCCCGGGCTACACCTAGTTCCAGTGGATAGGGAGATTCTGGCGGTGGTTTCATCACGGTAAACCCGGTTCATTTTGGCAGGTTCACCGTGGCGTGAACATCACCGGGGACCTCGGGCCTGAGGAATTATAAACCATGCATCTAGATGTACGAACTCATTTTATATAATAATTTTTATGGTTGTATATATCAAAGAAAAGTTTGCAATACATTTTAACAATCAATTTTTTTGGTGTACAGATGACACTTTCGATGCAAGGGCAATCATCTGTACCACGAGTACATATATCGACACAAGTCATACTTGGCAACCCTTATGGGGTATTTTGATTTCAATTTTTAAAATTATATATGAAATCATAAATTATTTAACTTGAGTTTTAAATTTATAATTGAATCACATATATCTTTCAAATATTCATGTTGGTTTAGGTGAGTCAATTGACATCCACGTCGATTCCTCCTGAGGGATTGTCAAGCACTCCTCCACTATCGAGCAACATAGATCATGGGTAGGTACATTCATATTGTAAATTTGTTTAAAGTTTACATTAGTATAGTTACAATTTTATGAGTTTTGAATTCACTAGATATATGAAATGCATGCATGTACACTTGTAAATATTATAAGCGTTAAATGTCTATGTACATGTATGTCTAGGTTGATACCACAATAAGAATGGGCATTAGGAAAACATTTGATGTTGTAGCTACTCATGAGGCCATTGATTTCCAGGTTGTTTACAATACTTTCTACAAAATGTGCAAACTTGAATATATATGTATATATTAACCCTGTATTTGGTGTACATGCTTTACTTGATCTTGTAGGACTTTGTTAGTGCAACTTTCGACTAACCGGACATGGATTACCACGAGGAGGGACATGTAGAGCAGGTTTTGAGATCAAATGGTAATTTAATTTTTATTATATTTAAAGTGAATTATAAATTTTAAATTGAATATATACATATTAATATGATATTTTCACATATTCTTTTTTCTTTATAGCATGAGACACATCACGTAGTTGAGCATGTAGGACAAGTCTAGAGAAGAGCCTAGTGCACAACCTCGAGGAATACGGTATGTAATTAAGAATGTGGTAAATTATGAATTAAATTGAATAAAAAATAATAATTGTAGGAGTTGTACATCTAATTTGAATTTCTTTGTCTTGTTTGTAGATTGATTTAGAGAATTTAGAGGGTTTCTTTAGAGCACGAGCATCCAGGATGTGTAGATATGGTGGTAATTTAATTTATAATGGATTATAAATGAAATTGTCATTAAATCATTTTTATTGTCTTACATCTAATTTCATCTTTCTTTATGTACCCAGTGTTTGGTCATCCACATAGTCCGCATGGTGTGAAGAGGTCTCTTGATTATAGAGACAGTACATGACCTACAAACATGTGATTTTATGTGTTTTATATTTCTTGTTTATCATGTACTCTGTTGGATTTTATTTCATGTGCGCTTAATATATTGGTTTCATGCACTTCATATGTTACATAAATTATGAACTTTATTATTGTTTGAAATTTTAATTTACACATGTACATTTATGCATTTTATGTTCATAGTCAAGACATTAATATAGGACATTAATGTGAAATTTATTGAAGACTTCATAATTGAAGAATAATTTTAGGTTTAATCTTCTTTTCAATGAACAAGAAGATATTTTCCTTCTAATGTATTAATTTTAATTTTATGAGAGAAAACTTATGTGGATTTACCTACTTATTTAGTTCTATAAATTGAATTTTACCTCATTGTTGGTGCACTTGGAATTCCTATACCTTGTGAATATCATGGATATCGCCATTCTTTGTTATTTTATTCTTTAATTTTTCCTTAACTAGATTGACAAATAAAGTCATTGCTCTAAACTCTTAAGCAAATAAAATTCTTTATAGTGAAAAAATCTAACAAGGTATTGATATAATTAGCTAATGTACATATTTATAAAATGACACCATTAGTTTCTCACTAGTAATGGAAAAAAGTGTTGGTACTAAAAATCAAGGAAAGAGGTAATCATTAGAAAAATATAAATTATGATAACATGAGAATGTGTATATGTATGATTATGAACCATTAGGTGATGAATCACGTGAATTATTTTACATGATACATTTTAAAATGATGAATAAGACTCAATCAAAGGAAAATTAATTTCATCATTGTTTCATTTAGAAATATCATGATTGTGTGTAGTGTATGAAAAATGAATAAAAGTCTTGCCTCCATGTGTCAATAACAAGAAAAAAAATAGAATATCACATAAATTATGATAACATGAGAATGTGTATATGTAAAATGATTGTAACCATTAGGTGATGAATACGTAGTGTACACACATGATAAATTTTAAAAATGATGAATATGGAGCTCAATCCAAAGGAAAATTAATTTCATCATTGTTTCCCCCATTTAGAATATCATGATTGTGTGTAGTGTATAAAAAATGAATAAAAGTCTTGCCTCCATGTGTCAATAACAAGAAAAAAAATAGAATATCACATAAATTATGTACATAAGAAATAGAAATATGACCCACAAAATTTTCTTTGTGAATTAAGGTTAGGGTTATAGGATAAAACTTTGGGTAAAGGTTAGGATTAGGACACAACTAGAGTTAGGGTTAGGTTTCAATTAGGGTCATATACAACAAGGCTTAGGGATAGGATTAATTTTAGGACAGGGTAAAGGTTCAATAAGGGTTGGGTTCTAATAACGGTTAGGGTTAGGGTTCAATTAGTATTATAGTTAAAATTAGGGTTCAATTCTAACTCTAATTAAAATTCTAATCCTAACCCTAACAATACCATAGAAGATTAGAGAATAAAAGCATTAATAAATACTATAAATAATAGTTCATCTAACACTAATTTATAAGTTGTCAAAACAAATAATATCTTAAGGGGGTGTCTAAAGGGGTCATATCAGAACATGTTAGTGGGGGCGTCTAAAAGGGTCATAATAGAATGTCTTAAGGGGATGTCTTAAGGGGTTATAATATGTCTTAAGGGGATGTCTAAAGGGGTCATAATAGAATATGTTAATTAAGGGGATGTCTTAAGGGGATGTCTAAAGGGGTCATAATAGAACATGTGAATTACGGGGATGTCTAAAAGGGTCATAATAGAATGTCCTAAGGGGATGTCTTAAGGGGTCATAATAAGCCTTAAGAGGATGTCTAAAGGGGTCATAATAGAGCGTGTTAATTAAGGGGATGTCTTAAGGGGTCTTAAGGGGATGTCTAAAGGGGTCATAATAGAACGTGTTAATTAAGGGGATGTCTTAAGGGGTCTTAAGGGGATGTCTAAAGGGGTCATAATAGAACATGTTAATTAAGGGGATGTCTAAAAGGGTCATAATAGAATGTCTTAAGGGGATGTATTAAGGGGTCATAATACACCTAAATATATAGAATATTGATTTGATACATAGAAGTACATAGATTATGTTTAATTTTGTAAGTATGTATGTACATATATGTCATCTCAAAATGATGTTTACAAAATTTGGATATGCCATCTCAAGAACATCTCAAACTCATGGCTAGAATGTAGTAGGTCTTCACACCACCTGATATCAAAAAGGTACAAGCAATATCGATGAAATCATCAAAACATACATATTTTAATTTATATAAAACTATCTATATGTACATAAGTCAAGTACCTGCATTTAAAAGTATTCGAGGTTGAATGCAAACATCCTCTCCTTTTTGTTTCAAAGTATGAGATCAATGCAATGATGGATTTAGGATACA
>VDFB02105785.1:469010889-469231750 GCA_007258455.2 Sequoia sempervirens
GGAGAACATATAACTTAAAAATGGAAGCTTGGAGCTTAGTTGTAATAGAGTGTTTTATATAAGAACATACAAAAACTAATTTGTTCCAAGACATAAGACATTACATACAATTGACAAAAACAATTTATAATGTGTTTTATATCTCAATATAATATGTATTTTTTTTTCTTTTGCAGAAATTTATTGATAAAATCCAAGAAGGGGATACAGTTGAGGTGTTGGATCCACATGATGGTGTTGTTGTGGGCATTGGAAAGATTCAGTCACTATCTATTGTACATGGAGTCAAATTGAAAGGAACAAGAGATGCAAATGTATGTATTTTACAGGTCTCAAGTAACATACCCCTTCCTCATGTAGAAAAAATAGATGGAGTTCTCCTTCTGAAAGAGAAACTAGGGACCTTCACACAGTGGCCACTAAAATATTTTAAAAAAATCACAGAGAGTTATCCATAAGTGCATAAGAGAAAAATAAGGGTTAGCAACAACAGAGTGTGGAGAGTGAAGTTGGAGATAGAGAATGTATGGAGCCTAAATTAGTTGAACCTAAACAAAAACCAAAAAAAATTGATTTTGGTGTACATTCTGTGAGTAGAACAAAGAATGTTCAATCTTATTACACCTGTAATGTAAAATCCCTTGATTATGTTTTTCTCATTTTGTTTTGGTTCCACTCATTCAAACTAGTGCATTATAGAGAGGGTATATGTTGCTATGTAAGCTATAGACATAGAGAACAAGGGTGCAAAAAAGGACTAAATACAGAGCAAATAAAAAGGTGTAGAGAAGAGGAAAAGTTGCAGAGAGTGCAACATACATGTATGTGTAGTTTCCAATAAGTTGCAACATAGAATTGTCATCAAAATTATTATATCTTGCATAGCCAAAATAGAGGCATTGTAAATCAGTTTTCTCAGTCATAGCACTGAGAAACATACTTTGTAACACTACATTTTGCAAAGCAAAGACACATTTTTTCTTGTATCTATTGTAAGAACACGTTTTATCAATAAAATTTTAGTTTTTTTCCTTCTTAATAGTCATTTCATTATGTGCAAATGAATGATTGATTATGTTTATTTATTTATTTATATTTTAACCTTAATTAAATAATTTTCTCATTTCCAACACTTATAGGAAGAAATCAAGGAACAAAAACATTTAAATAAACTACCAATTGACTAAATATACTACCAACTGACAAAAATCAGTGTTAATAAATATGACTAAATATAATGATTATGTAATTAATAAATAATGTATCAATATACCTATCAGTTGATAGAAATCAGTGAGCAAAAACAATTAAATAACTACCAAATTGATCAAAATGATGATTAAAATTAATGACTAAATACACTACCAATGGACGAAAATTAGTGAATAAAAATGACTAAATAAGTGACAAACTAACATCAATCAGTGACTAAATTAATGAAAAAATATATCAGTGAATAAAAAAATGACTGAATAAGTGACCAGTTTAAAACATTCAATGACTAAATTAACGACTAAATTACACACTACCAAATCAATCAAATTAACGACTACATCAAATACCAAATCGATCAATCAAATGACTAAATTAATGAGTAATTTGATCATTGGGTGATCCCACAATAGTGGTTTATAATTTTTGGCCAAACTGGACACTGAAAAAGTTTTTTTTAACTAAATCTTCACTTTCAGGCACCTATAGCGGCTAAACCGTGAGGAATTTGAAGATGGTGCAAACTAGAGTTTCATGACATTTCTTTTCTAAATTCTAAATATATTTTTTCAAAAATTTTGGAATTAGTTTGCACTTCTTTTTCCATCTCCCTTTAAAACTAGTTTTTTTTTCATAAAACAACATTTTTAAAAAGTGACACTCACCGTATAAAGTATAACTTTTTTTCCATGAAGGATAAAATTATAATTCTTTCAAATTTAGAATTTTAACTCCATTATCTAGTGCTTCCACTTGGTTAGATAGTTTTTTATTAAATATTTTTTCTTTAATCAAGTTTCAAAGTCAAACCAATTACAATTCACACATAGCGAGACCGTATAACGTGTAACTTTTTTTGTATGTATCGAAATTCATTTTTTGTTTTTAATCAAGGACTTCAATATCTAGTGAACTCATATTTTTCAAATTTTTTTTTGATAATCTACTATTTTTCCACATGTGCAGAACAAAGAGCTTTATTTTTTGATGAAAAACCTATGTTTAATAAAACTAAAAAAACAAATACAAGATAAAACCAAAACATATTAAAATTATATTCATTAGATAGCTCATTCTGAGGACTACCTAATTCCAATTGGGTTTGTGAATTCTCCACCATTTTCATCTTCAACCCAATCTCCGAAGTGCAAAAGTTTAGATATTTTTGTGTCTGAGGGGGAGAATGAGGGATAGGGGGTGTTCAAATGAACCCCTAGGGATTCGAGCGAACCACCTTTTAATTTTCATTTCCCTTTTTTGGGGGGTGGGAAATGGGAGGAAAGCATTTAAGTGGGTTCACTTGAACCCTGGTTCTATTGAACCCCTTATGGGTTAACTCGAACCTATAGGTTCATTCGAACCCCTAAAACCAATTTTTTTTCCATGGGCTCATTTTTTGTGAGTTTTCCTTCCTCCATCAAATTGTAAACCACTATTGTGGCTTCACCCCACTCAGACGACTAAACCAACAACCATATCGATCAATCAGGCGATTAAATTAATGACCAAATCGATCAACCAAATGACTAAAAATGGTTTAGTCATCAATTCAGACATGTTATAAGTGACTAGACATAAACTAATACTACTCACATGACCATGTTCAGTCATTTATAAGTAGTTTTTAGTAGGATTTTTAGTCACATATTTATTTTTTGTACTAGTGTTAGTCCCAATCCAAAAATTAGGGACACTCAACTAGAGTCATTAAATCAACATTTATCCATTGATGTTTTGGGATTAGCTATAAAAGGATGTAATGTATTAGGCTTGTGGATGCAAAATAGGACCAATTAAGACATAAATAAGGATAAAAAAAGCAAGGCGGGTCCAAACAAGTGTGAAAATGCAAAGGTATGCATTTTCCTACACTATAGAAACATAAAGAGGGTTGTCATATATCTTAAATATTTGATCATCTAATACAAACATATCCTCCTCACTTACACTTGCACCATCCTCTAAAACATTATCACAAGAGGGAAATATTTTGGGAGATGAATGTAGACTAGTTGAAGTGTTATGTAGTAGGTTTCAGTGGTCTCTTGTTGTGTTAGGTGATCATGATGATTTGTTATGGTTGTATCCTCTTGTTCACCAATGTCTTGCCTAATAAGAGAGGTAGGAGGAGAGAAACAACGAGGACTCTAAAAAATCTCATTGATTGGTTCTGCTAACACAAAAAATTCCTTCTTCACAAATGTAAGAGATAGTACGAGAAGAAAGAATATGATTGTTAGAATTTCCCAAGGTTGTATTCTTTTTCACTAAAGCATTCTCATGAGGGTGAGGGATGGACTTTTTCTTAGCATGTCTAGATAGGTAAGATACTAACATTGTTTGACCAAGAAAGAAAATTTATTCTAACCATCTCGTGCAATGCTCCAATAATGTAAACAATGTGGGTATGTGCAGGATCATCATGGAAAAAACAGGCCCTTAAGTGGCAAAATATTTAGAAAAATCAAAGTTATGAAACTTGACGTAAAAATTTGAATAAGTTATCTATATTATTTCAAAAATATGTAAGAATAGAATCTGTAGAAAATTTAATGTAGTTTCTAAAATACTAGGTTTATTTAAAAAAATATATATTTGGTAAAAATAATTTGAAATTTCAATACATTGGTACTTAAATTTCAGGGAAAAAATAAGTAGGTTTCTGTCTGACCATCCTAAACATAATAAAATGATAATATTTTTTACAATATTTTAGATATAAGTAGAGGACTCATGTCCCGATGTGATGCATATTTTTTTATAATTTTTTTCCAAGTAAATAATTAATTGTGAATTTTTTATTGCAACTTTTAAAAAATATAAAAAATTGTATGTATGACCACCTTAACTTTTTCAAAACTTCATGAAATTCATTTTTTTTATTCCTATAGTATGTGAAGCATAGAATGTGATGCATATTGCAGATTCAAAAAATGTGATACTGTTTGAAAGCTATATATGTTTTTCAATCAGCCTATTAATCAGGACTTTAGTCGCAATTCAAATAGAAAATGAATAATAATTATTTATTAAATTCAAAGTAAAGCATAATTATATTGGTGGAAAGCTAAGAATCTCCTTTAAAAACCCTTTTCATTTCATCAATTTTGGGTAAAAAAAATGTCGTCAACCACATACCCATCATATCACCACTTTTTGTCCTATCAGGATCTTGCAAAAACCCATGTTGGATAGGAAAACTGAGAGGGGGGGTGAATTAGTTGTCACAGAATATAACCTTCAATTCAATTACCATAAATAATACATAAAATCCTTAAATGATTAATCATCAAATGAAAATGTAGAAACTCAAATCCAATGCACAAACACAATAATAGCAAATTTACATGGAAAACCCAATGAGGGAAAAATCCACAGTGAGGATTAACTCAAACTATAGAGAATGTCAAAATTGATTACAAAAAGGCTCACTACCTGAGATAAGGCTCGCTACCTACAATAATGACTCACTATCCAATAATAAGGAATCACTGTCCAACAAGACTACAACCCGAAGGGCTCATTGCCATAGAGATAAAAGAAGAAAAAGAAGACTTGTTACAAAGAGACAATAATCACAATGCAACAAAGGATTCCACCACAATCACTGATCAACTTGCATGAATGATAGAGTTCGCCTTTTGCTCACTGCATCCGAAAACCCAACATTAAGCTTCACACTGATCTATCACACACATAACTTACCCACTTTTTGAATAATATCAAAGTTGTGCCTTCTCTTTCACTTATCTTCCTTATTTTCTCTTGTACATTTTTCATTGCTAGATTATCCTATATTTTTACTATATCTAACCTTGAAAAGATACAAAGTCGTCCATCCAACTTCAAATTCAAATTAGGTCGGTGTCAAAACATCATAGGGTGGAATTAGAATGAGGGAAACCCAAACATATGCTTCATCAAGACAAAAAATAGATCTAAAACACTTCATCAACTTTGAAGATAGTGCTTAACACACGGTCGGCCAAACCAATGTAAAACACATAGAAAAATTAAGCTTGAACATTCTAGAAACAAAAAATATCTTCAATGCAATTAGAACAGCTTATCTCTACAACCACAAGTCAAAAGACTTCATCAAAGATATTTTTGAACCAACAACATTTCTCCTGGACCTAAGCCAAAACACAAAAAACCATAATTCACTACTGGTGAACACAACTCGAACTCTACAAAGAACCAATAGCCAATAATCAGGATATAGCAACCTTCAACAACCATGACTAACATATTTGAACCACACAGCCATAGGGAAAAGTACCGGATCATCATCCTAAATACTTTTAAACTTCCTTTAATACAATTTTCTTAATATCCTCAACATATACAACCAATAGAAAATTGCAGATAACTAGTTGACTAGTTGACATGAATGATAACTCTTTCATTCCTTTTCCAATTCTTGCAACAATCTCCCCTTTTCTCATTGATGGGAACATATGATTTGAAAAACCATCAAATGCACTGTACTAGTTCTCAAGATTTTTCTTTTTACTTCTCCCCCTCAAGAGATCATCTCTTGCTTTCTCTCATTAGCTTTCTCTCCTTTTCAGATGATTTCTCTCCCCCTTTGAAATCAATGGAAAATGAAAAAAAAAAGATACGTTCATTGAATCTTCCTTTGACATGATAACATGATACTTATAATGATAACACTTGAAACTAATTTCTCCCCTTAGGAGGTAGCCACCAAAACATCAGTCCAAAAATATAGAACCATGAATCCACTAGATTGATGCATCTCTAAATAGTTTATGAAAGGAGGGGCAATAACCCCTAACTTCTCCTAGAGATATAGAAAAGTATCTTTAAGAAGAGCCTTTGTAAATATATCTACAATCTGATCTTTTGTCAGAACATGTTCAAGATTGACTTCATTCTCCATGAACTTCTCTCTCAAGAAATGATATGTAATAGATATATGCTTCATTCTCAAGTTAATCACATGATTATTTGAAATGTTAATTGCACTTGTATTATCAAAAAAGATAGAAATTGGATCATCATATAGAACTGTGATGTCTTTCAATGTCTATTTCATCTATAGAACTTGTGTGTAGCAAGATGCAGGACTAATATACTCAGCTTCAACAGTAGAAAAAGAGACTGAATCTTGCTTCTTACTCAGCCATGCCACCAACTTGCATTCAAGAAAGAATGCACCACCACTTGTACTCTTTTTATCATCTATACTTCCAGCCAAATCTGCATCTGTATAAGCAATAAGTGTAAAGTCAGTATCTTTAGGATACCATAATCCATAATCCAGAGTGCCATTCAAATATCTAAATTGTGTCATAGAAAAAAAGACCCTTTGCTTGGCATGGAAATAATTCATGATAAATTGACTTAATAAGGCTTTGATTCAAGTATTGTGAGGCATTTTATGCATCCACACTAGGTCTTGGACCTTTGCAAATTGAAAAACATGCTTTTAATGATATCTTGTAAAGGTGTTGTAAAGTTTTGTAAAGGACTTTCACGCTTTTCTAGACTTAATGAACCTATTTCTCCCTAATCCAACATTATAAAATGTATTTAATAACATCATTGCATCAATCTAGAAGTTTTTGAATTAAACTTAATGTTTAACTAGTGTTGTAATGTGTCTTGCACATTCACATTGGTTCTTGTGCCTTTCTAGGCTATGTGGACCTCATTTTAGTGTTGTAAAGTGTATTTAATCACACTTTCACATTGATTTTTGTATCCCAAGCCCTATTTTACATTTACATCATCACTAATAGGCCCCTATTAACCCATATTGTGCATCCTAAGGCTTTAATTGATCAAATACCCAACAAAGTTGCATTTTAAACCTTATTTCCTTATCCCCTAGCATCTGAGCTGTCAAAATGGCCCATGTTGGACCCATTCACCATGCACGGTGAATCATTCCCATCTAGGTCAGACCCATTCACCATGTGTGGCAAATTAGTCCCATTTGGTCCAATTTTAACCTTTGGGCGGGAATAAAGTGAAATTTAAGCATATTATTTGTTAATGTCGGCCTGTGATGAGGTATTAATGGGTGAAATAGGTGGATTTCCTATAAATAAAACCTTATAAGCCCCAAATTACATCTCTCTTAACCATTCTTCATTATTCATCCACCAATCTTCTCTTCCAAGTCAAGCAACTTAGGGTTTCTACATTACAAGTCATTCAAGCTCAATTTTGAGACTTTGAAGGGAAGATTCTTCATGTTTTTCTATAGAAATTCAAGATCAATCATCATGGAAAGGTAATAAACTCCATTAGTTCATGTTACATTCTATTCTTTCATCATTTTGGTTTAATTACCTAAAAGGGGTTTGACCAAGGCAAACCCCCATGCCCTAACATTCAACATCTCTTGTTCTTGTCTTGTATGTTTGTAGATTTAGATCTACTGGAAGCTTGTAAATAATTAAATATCAAGTTGCAAGGTTCTTCAAGTCTTCTCTTCATCCAACAAGTTAAAATATCAACAAAAAGTGACTTTCAGACCCGAATCCAACAATTTCAGAAGAGGACACCTCTAGGAAGCTGAATTGTAGATCAGAAGCTCCATAATCCACTCTTGAATATTCATAAATTCAAAAGTGGACTCATTCACCATGGTGGAGAATGAATCTCATTTCTAGGTTAGTTTTGTGTTTTCTACATTTTCTGAAGCTGTTTTGACAGAAACAAGTTTCAGCTCAATTTAACAGAACTGGGACTGATTCGCCTAAAATGGTGAATGGGTCCCTCCAGGCATGAAAAAAACATCAACAACATTTCAAAATCAATTTCCAGCCTCCTTCAAGGCTTTATGTGCACACTTCAAGTTTCATTCATTTTTGTTCAACTTTCCATTTGTTCCTAGTTCATTGTTGCAATACATAATGTGTTTTCAAATATCACTTGTTTCATAGATTTGGCATTCATAGTCTCTCAATTTAATAGCTTAATTACACTTAGATCATTCCATTTAACTCATACAATAGCATACATAGCATAATTTGAATGAACCCTTAGCATTTTTGGGCCCTCTCTCTCCTTTTAGGTGAATAACCCTAGAAGAGTTAGAGAAGCACATAGAAACCCAAAAATATACAGTTCATAAATGTTATTTTACCTACAGTAACATGTGTTTTCTTTGGATCTTCTTGAAATCTAGCTACAAGACAAATCACATGCATAATATCTTTGTCTTCCGGTCTTGGGACTAATTCCCAAGTATGATTCTTCTCAATCTGCAAAAGTTCTTCTTTCATTGCTTCCTTCCAATGTTCATCTTTATAGGCTTCACTTACTATCTTTAGTTGAATATCAAAGAATAAACACAATTTTACTTCAGTAGCAACTTTGCTTCTAGTTAACACACATTTTGTCTTATCTCGAATAATCTATGTTTTTGAATGATTCATCTGTACATATATTGGGTGTCCTAGGGGACATCACCAAAGCATCTTCTATTTAATTTTGTTCATTCTTCTTTTCCTACTCATCTTTATCCTGTTCTTCCACAATTTCTTCTATTCTTGCATAGCCATGTTCATCTGACACATATCCATCAATATCAATAGAATTTTTCACTATTTCATCAACCTTCACATTCGAGCTTTCTACAATATTTCTCAGTCTTTTAGTGAAACATCTTTATTCCTTTCTTTTGGTAGAGTATCCAATAAATATTCCTTCATCACTTCTTGCATCAAACTTGCCCAAAGTTTCTTCATTTCTTCTCATATAGCATTTTCTTATGAATACCTTGAAATATTTAACTGTAGGAATTCTTTTTTTCCATAGTTGATAGGGAGTCTTTGTAATATTTTCTCTTCATGAACTCAATTGAATACATATACAATATTATGAATAGCTTTTTTCTAGTAAACTTCTGGTAATCTGACTTCAGTGATCATTGACCTAGAAACCCCTTAAACTGTTCTATTTTTCTTTCAACAACTCCATTCTATTAGGAGTTCTCAAGGAAAATAATTGTCTTTGTATTCCACGCACTTCCCCAAAACTATTGAACTCATGGGAGGGGAATTCTCAACCTCATTTAGATCTTTTGAATGCCTTGAATCTATCTAATGCATCTAATTTCTCTCTAAAAAATGTAGCCCATGTATATCTAGAATAATCATCAATTAAAAGAATAAAGAACCTTTCACCAAGTAGACTTCACACTCTCATAGGACCATAGATATTTGTATGAACCAAATCCAATAATCCAGTAGTAGACTATTGTCTTGATCAGTAATGACTTCTTGCTTGCTTCCCAAACTGACAATTCCTACGAATAGCATTGACAAGCTTTGTAATTCTTGATAAATCTCTCATGGCCTAAATAGCACTAATCCAAGTGCCAAGTTATCAAAATTATTGTGACACATTTTCCTATGCCATAACCAGCTATCATTTATCTGAGTCGTAGACCATCTTCCATCCACACCCTTAAGCTGATAAATATTCCCTTCAAATTTCTTTCCTATAGCAATCAATGTTCTAGATCCTTTCCAGATCTCACATTTCTAATCCTTAAACACAAGATCATATCCTTTTCTGCACATCTGACCAACACTCAAAAAATTATTCCTTAAACCCTTAACATAGTAAATATTGCCAATATGATGATTTCCATAAAAACATATTGAACCTATCCCACAAATCTTAGCACTAGTATCATCTCCAAACATAACCAAACCTCCATAATATTTCTCAAGCTTCACAAAATTACTCTTATCACCAGTCGTGTGATGTGAGCAACCACTATCAACTACCCAAAAATTATTTTCTTGCTTAGTATGTAGGGAAAAGATAATTGTACCTTCATTTTTCTCCTTAGATCCTTCTCTAGAGGACTTTCCTTTACCTATTTTTCTGAATTAGTAGAAGTAGGTTCACCCTTAATCACCAAGAATAAGCATTCATTGTCATCTAGATCTTCATATTTTGAATCTTCATCTAAAATACTAGCATTCTCGTTTACATAGTAAGCTCTATTAATTTTCGTTCTTTTCTTTTCCTTCTCATATCTTTGTTTATTCCTTTTAGCTCTTTCTCAACACTTGCAGGATAGTGACCTATTTCTTCACAACTAAAAACTTAAAGGGAAACATACCTTCATACTTACTAGAGACTTTTCTCATTCTTCTTACAAAGTTAGCTTCTATCTCATCAAAGTTTTCTTGATACAGATATTTAGTTTTTTTAGCTTTAAAAGTAGTCTCTATTTTACCTCCATTTCTTAGACTCGGCTTCCTCATCTCATAACATGTAAAAAATTCTAACAGTAGATCCTTAGTACAAGTCTTATAATCTATAGTCTACTCAATAGCACTTAGCTTTTCACTGTAAGAATCAGGAAGGGTTTTGAGAATCTTCTTTATAATCTTGGTTTCATCTACAGTAGTGCTAAGAGATCGCATTCCATCCACTACCTCATCCAATCTTTGTACATAAGCTTTGACATTTTCATCTTTAGACATATGTATAAGATGAAAATATGTTTCCAAATTCTATAATTTTTCCTCTTTAACTCTTTCATGACCATCATGTGCTCTTTCTAAAGCATCTCAGACTTCCTTAGTTGTCTTTAAATTTTGAACCTTAATCAATTCAGAATGTACCAAACTATTCTTCGAGATGAACTCCACCTTATTATTCACTTCATGTGCTATAATTTTTTCAAGAGTACTCAGACCATTAGCAAGAGGAATGTAAGGATTCTTGTAAGCTTTATCCACATCATATCTATAATACTCCATGTATTATTCCATTAATACTTTCCAGATACCATAATTAGTTTTATCAAACCTAGGATAATCAAAGATCATTTTTCTAGTCATCCCAGACCTTTCTCAAGTGGTTAAGTTCTTCACCAATGAACCAAGCTCTGATACCAATTGTTGGATAGGACAACGAAGAGGGGGTGTGAATCAATTGTCACATATTATAATCTTCAATTCAATTACAAAAACTAAAACATAAACTACTTAAATGATTAATCATCAAATGTTAATTTAAAAATTCAAATCCAATGCACAAACACAATAACACTAGATTTAAGTGGAAAACCCAATGAGGGGAAAAACAACGGAAAGGATTGACTCACACTATAGAAAATATCAAAACCGATTACAAAAAGGCTCATTTCCTGAGATAAGGTTCACTTCCTGAGATAAGGCTCACTACCTGATATAAGGCTCACTACCTACAATAAGGACTAATTGTCCAATAGGGCTACAACCTGGAGGGATCACTTCCATAGAGATACAAAGAAGACAAATAATACTTGTTACATAGAGACGACATTCACAATGCAATAAAGGATTCCACCACAATCACTAATTAACTTGCATGAATGATAGATTTTTCCTTCTGCTCACTACATCCGGAAACTCAGCATTAAGCTTCACACTGATCTACCACAAACATAACTCACACATACTTTCTGAATACCATCAAATTCATGTATACTCTTTCACTTATCTTCCTTCTTTTCTCTTGTACATTTTTCATTGCTAGCTCATCATGTATTTATACTATCTCCAACCCTAAAAATATACAAAGTCGTCCATCCAATTTCAAATTCAAATTAGGTCAGTGCCAAAACATCCTAGGTGGAATTAAAATGAGGGAGACCCAAACACACACTTTATTGGGACCTAAATAGATCCAACATGCTTTGTCAACTTCGAAGATAGTGCTTAACACGTGATTGACCAAACCAGTGTAAAATAAAAAATAATTAAGCCTGAAACTTCCAGAAACCAAAAATATCTTGAATGCAATAAGAACATCTTATCTCTACAATCACAAGTCAAAAGAATTCATCAAAAATAAATATGGACCATCAATATTTCTCTTGGACCTCAGCCAAAACACAAAAAACCATAGTTCACAACTGGTGAACACAACTCGAACTCCACAAAGAACCAATAGCCCATAATCTGGATATAGCAACCTTCACCAACCATGACTAACATATTTGAACTGCACAACCATAGGGACAAGCACCAAGTCATCATCTTGAATACCTGTAAACTTCCTTTAATACAATTTTCTCAATATCCTCAACATATACAACCAACAACAACTAGTAGATAACTAGTTTTCCAGTTGAAATCAATGACAACACTTCCATTCCTTTGTCCATTCTTGCAACAAACAATGTATATCCAAAGATCAAAAATACTTTTATCCAATGTATGAAGAGATGTAAGAATGCAAACAATGTGTATCTAATAATGAAAAGCACTTTTATCAAACTTATACAAAGCTTTATGAATGTAAACATTTTGTATGGAAAAGTGAAAAGTACTTTTATCCATATTATACAAAGTTTCAGAAATGTGAATATTTTCAAATCCGATTCTTTTGCTACTGAAATGATTTAGGAGGAATTCAAAATTGACTACCCTAAATTGATGTTTTTGACCTAGATGCATAAAACTTTCCAGACTGATACGATAGGTTGCCATCAAGCTTAAGAAGCACAAAAATGGGGTTTTTAATGTCAGGAAAGGTAGATTCAAGCTTGATCTAGGAACAAATTTCCCAAAGGGGTGTATGAGTCCTAGTCAAGTTTTTTCAAGGGTTCAAATAGTGAATAATAGTCACCATACAATACCTAGAAACTAGAAAAAACCACCTATACTAAGACTAAATTGCCCAAAGGGGCATATGAGTCCCAAATTTGGTTTTTTCCACTATTTTCAACAAATTTTGTGTAAATTTTATGTTTTCTATGTTGAATGATGTCTAGGCTAAATGTGAATGCAAATTTTAGATGAATTTCAAAGATACAAGGGTGATCCCACAAAGTTGGTTTACAATTTCTAGGAGATTCTGATTTTTGTTGAAATAACATATTTTTTAGAAAATATAATGATTTAAGCCTTAAAATGTTTCATTTAAAGGATTCCAATCGAAGAGGGGTTGATCAAACTACCTTAGATCAAATCCCCTTAGATAGAACCTCACTAGTTTTAAACCATACCTATAATGGAGTCTCCTTTACACCTATGAAAATGTTCATAAAAAATCACTTTTGATTTACCTTTTGGGGGATCAAATGAATTCATTTAAATTTATTTTTTTAAAGTATGTAGTCCTTATTATAAGCTTCCCAAAAAAAATAGTTTAGGGTATGTGCAGGATCATCATGGAAAAAACAAGCCCTTAAGTGGCAAAAAATTTAGAAAAATCAGAGTTAGGCAACTTGGCGTAAAAAATTTGAATAAGTTATCTATATTATTTCAAAATATGTAAGAATAGAATCTATAGAAAATTAAATGTAGTTTCTAAACTACTAGGTTTATTTATTTATTTTAAATCTATTTGGTGAAAATTTGAAATTTCAATGCAATAGTACTTAAATTTTAGGAAAAATAAGTAGGTGTTTGTCTGACCACCCTAACCACAATAAAATGATAATATTTTTTTATAATATTTTAGATATAAGTAGAGGACTCATGTCTTGATATGATGCATATTTTTTTGTAATTTTTTTTCGAGTAAATAATTAATTATAACTTTTTTATTAGAACTTTTAAAAAATATAAAAACTTGTATGTCTAACCACCTTAAATTGGTCAAAAATTCATGAAATTCATCTTTTTTTTAATCTTATAGTAGGGTAAGTGCACCAAGATGGTTCCCAAAAAGGGGGCTTAAGTGGCCACTTTTTTTCTAAAATCAGAAATGCTGACCTTGGACGTGAAATTGAGGATAGTTACACTCAAAATTTTGAGATGGAATAAAAATAAGGATCGAAGTTCTCCAAGTCTACTTTATAAACTACTAATTTATTTTGAAAATGATTGAGATTAAGGGGTTCAAAAGAGGGATGTACACAAATTGGTGCTATTTTTGTCAAAAAACATAACATAGCAACTCTTGTACGACCTGAGCATGGTGAACTTTTTTGTAGCATTTTTAAAATCGCTACGGTCAGAAGTTAGCTACCAGCATCTAGTTGATGCACAATTTTTCTGATAATTTTTTAATGAATATTTTATTTTGTACTAATTTTCTAAGTGGGCACTTCCTGAAAAGCAGAATTTTGGTTGTGCTCCCCTGACAAATTTTGGAAAATAATTGATTTTTTTTTAGAATGGAGTCTAGTTTCTAAAAATGTAATTTATTTGAAATTTTGATGAATGGTTAATTTATAACAAAAAAACCACCAAACACTGCTTTTTAGCAAAAAACAGACATACAAACAAAATAAATTATGGATGAAAGACTTAATATTGTCAAAAAGTGAAAAAAATTACATCATTGGATAGCTAAGAGAGAACATCACATTACCCATGTGTTTTATTTTGTAGATATTGAACTAGATGTAATCTTGATGGTGAGCACGGACCCGATTATGTGAAAAATTGTAGAATTTCCAAAAACATGTCTCTAGCCTGATTGGCAATGCCCTCCAAGCCTTTGGGTTGGTATCCCAAGGCAAATAATTTCACTTTTTTGTTTGTTTTTAACGCGAAATAACGCAAGCGCGTTTTGTAAAACTTTTTTTAAAAGTGGCCACAAAATTTGTACCCAACTTCATCCACACGCCCAGTATACAAAGCATAGAATGTGGTGCTTGTTTTGGATTCAAAAGATGTGATATCATTTGAAAGTTATAGATGTTTTTCAATCAACCTATCAATCAAGACTTTAGTCATAATTCAAATAGAAAATGAATAATAATTATTTATTAAACTCAAAGTAAAGCATAATTTATATTAGTGGAAAACTAAGAATCTCCTTTAAAAACTTTTTCATTTCATCAATTTTGGGTAAAAAAAAAGTCGTCAGGCACATACCCTACACGTACCCATCATATCGCCACATTTTGGCCCATCATGATTCTATACATACCCTTTAAATTTAATTTAATTAAATATTATATTTATTTTTTATTTCTTGTGAATGTAGGTTTTTCACCGAAAATCAAGCTCTTTGTTCTACGCATGTGGAAAAATAGAAAATTATAAAAAAAAATTAAAAATATGTGTGCACCAGTATTGAAGTCCTTGATCCAACAAAAATAAATAAATTGAATTTCGATACATACAAAAAACGTTGTGTTATATTAAGGAAAAAATATCCAATAAAACACTATGAAACCAATTGGAAGCAGTAGATATCGTAGTTACAAATCTAAATTTAAAAAAAAAGAAGAATTTTATCCTTCATTGAATTTATTTTGTGTTATATGGTGAGCATCACTCCTTAAAAATGGTGTTTATTGAAAAAAACTAATTTTTGAAGGAGAAGGAAAAAGAAGTGCAATTTGATTCCAAAGTGTTTGAAAAAAATATATTTAGAATTTACAGACAAAATGTCACAAATCACTAGTTTGCATCATCTTCAAATTCCTCACAATTAGCTGTTATAAGTGGCTGAAAGTGTAGATTTAGTTAAAAAAAATCAGTTTAGTGTCTAGTTTGGCCAAAAATTCAACCCATATGCACTTTCACTAATACAAAATTTAGAAACCCTAGATGTAAATTAAATAATACAAATCCTAATGCAAAGTTAATGCAAGCTAGATCTAGAACTATGATGCACTCCAAAACATAAAAGAAGGTTTTCTAAAGGTCGGGTTCACCAAAATGAAACAACGGAAATAGGGTGCTCCACTTTTTAGAAGACGGAACACTAGGATTAGGGCCTATTTCGCTCAAGTTTCACTCAAGGAAACCCTAGAGATCTCAATCCAAGGATGGAATGTAGGAAAGAGAACTACTAAAGTTTGTCCTAGGGTATGATTAAAGACAATAAGAGGGTTCACCACCAATCTAGGGCTTTGAACATTAGATAAGAAATGAATGTCACATGCAAAGTACCTTGCAAAACCTAACTAAATGACCTAGGAAATTAAACAAAAATGTAGAATAAAATATTAAGAAAATGTCGAAGTGCACCTAAGAGAGTGATGAGGTCAAAAAAATCTCCAAAACCTTGAAAACGTGATCTTTGATACCCACTAGGACACATATGCTAGTATGGGTGATTTAGTCCTGAACTAGGGTTTTTATGCCAAAACTGGAATCTCATAAGGTTTGATCTAAATTTACTAAAATCTAGAAAATATATTGTACTAGGAATCATATGCCACAAGTGGTGTATCAATCCCACTCTACTTTTTCATAGGGTTAAGACCTAAATCTACTCTCCTATCTCTGCTCTTCCTTCCAAACATTGTTTCTAGGTCTGAAATGTTAAATACAACTCTGTAGGTGTCTTTTAGTGATCTTGTAAACAAGTTGACAACTTGGAAAACTTCCTTCAATATTTTAGCTTAGTTTCCAAATATCCTTCAAGCTCCAGGACACCTAGATCTACAATCACACATGTAGAGAGAGAGAGAAAAAATTGTTACTTGTTAGGAAATAAGGGTTTTCCTTGGTCAAACCCCATTTAGGTAATTAAACCTTGTGATGAAACAATGAAACATAAACATGAAGCATGAAATAGGAAACATGAGAAATGATACCTTGAATGATTTCTTGAGATGTAAATCATTCATCTAACATGAACTGGCCATGTGGAATGTAGATATTGATCGTGAATAGAGGTAGGAAAATGCTTAATCTTGGATATTGGATGCTACACCACAACACTAGCTAAACAACATGCTTGATGCCTAATGACTTTGATATGATGTTGGATCTTGAATTGTTGCAACAAATGATGAAGAAATTTACCCTTGAATGCCTTAAAAATGCTCTTGTAAACTCTCTTGACACTCTTGTGAAGTCTTGGAATGCTTAACTCTTGATAGCTTAGGTTGATATCATGAAGGCTTAGGAGAAATAATGATTTGAAACCTTGTTTATATAAGAAATCCATCTAACCTACTGTTTATTAAATCCCAAATGCCGACATACATGAAATTTGAATTCAAACCTTAATTTCTAGCTAAAAACCTTAAAAAGGGGCAAAATGGGACTCATACGCCACTTGTGGCATATAGGTCCCATATGGGTGGGACTCATATGCCCAAGGTGGTGTATGGGTCCCACAAGGCCTTTTTAGCTTGAGTAAATGTCAGGGAGTTGAGATATTTAAAAGTGTATTTGTTGATTATGTTAGGATGTTGGTTGAAATAAGCCTCAGGATGCATAATAAAGGGTATTAGGGGCCTCTTAATGATGATATGAAGTTCATAAATGCAGGAGGGCTCAAAAATTAATGTGAAGGTGTAAATAAATACAATTTACAACACTCAATTAAGGTAAACTTAGGTCTATTTAGCTTAAAAGGGCCCTAAACCCAATGTGAATGTGTAAAAATCATTACAACACTATATCAAGGCAACATTAGGTGCATTTTAATGTTTTTGAAAGAGGAAAAAATGGGTTTTACAGGGACCCAAAACCACAAAGTTTACAAACAAAAGATAAGATCGTTAAGGACACCAAAAGCAAAAAGGTTGTTAAAACAACAAGACAAGTCCATAGACACCAAAAAAGGCCAACGAAGGCCACATAACCAAAAAACTAGACAAAATTCCATCTACAACTAAATTTGGGCCTTTAATAACTCCACAGTCTCAGCTTCCAAATTGTTCATATCCTGAACCCCCCTCTTTAAAATTTGAACCATCTAAGTAGTAGGAGGCACTTTCCTTTTAAGGTTGCCACCTGTCCTTTTCGAAATACCTTGGTCCTCATTCTAGCTTTTATCCTTGTTCTCTTTCAAGTCAATGACCAATGAACCCTATTGCATTGTTTCCAGCTTTTCAGACATAGCATTGATGATGATGGAGTTGTGTCTAGCCATTTTATGGTTTTTTTCCACAATAGTTTTCATGTTCTTTTTTATTTTTACCATTTCAGCTTCTAAAGTCTTGTACTTATCCTCATTGTCACCTTCTCCCTTTCCCGTGCTATTCTTTTTTTGTTTTCCTTCTTCATTGTTGAGAGTGACCAGCTTCAGTTCCAGCTCCTCCAACTTTCTATACAGAGCCCTATTTCTTTGATTAAGCTCATTAATTTCTTGATAGGCCCATTTCAAAACCCTAAAAATGTCACCAATGCCATTTCTTGCAGAGGCAAGAATATTCTAGACTAAACCCGGTCTAAGATAAGGTTAACATCATCCAGGTTGAAGGGCTAGAAATTTGGTACCATCAGCTCTGAAAGAGGCAGGAGGGGAGGACACAAAATTTTTGCTAGCTTTAGGGTTCTCAACTTTGTCCTCCAAAGAGTTAGTAGAGTAGGAAACTAGCTTGTTGGTAGGGGAGCCCTTGAGAACAGGATTCTTTAAGGGGACAGGGTAGTCAGGGTAGGTCTCAGGGTTAACTTTAGCAAGCTGGGGTTTTCTAGGTTGGGTTTTCTTACCAGACATCTCAGAGGATAGGTGGGATTCAACAATTCTCTCCTGTTAAGGCTGATTCTTTGAACCCCCATTGTCTATGTCATAGTCCTCAGACGTCATGGAGGCAACAAGTTTGGATAAAGCTGACATGCTTTGATAGTGTTCATATATTAACCTAATAAGACCAGGATGGAGAATAGGGTACCTCCTGGAATTTTTCTTATGGTCCTCAAGGCTATTACTCAACAAACATAATAGATAGTGAAGCAAAGAAATCCGTGCCTTATGGAAAAAGTGGTTAAGAATGGAAAAATGATGACCATAAACTCTAGTGAATCTCCCGTCCAGGGTGATATACTCCATAATAACACAAAGCACCTTTCTCCATAGCGCCTTAATGGTGTCAATTTTGAAATAGCTATTGGAAATTTTAACCAGTTTCAATTTCTCCTTATCCTTCTTAGGGAATTTGATTATTGCCTCATCAGAAAACCTTATGTCACGATAAAAATTTACACCCTCGGTAGACATTCCAGTCACCTCCCCTATAATTTTCTCATCTAGTTTCACCTTTCTCCCAAAGAGGATTATTTCACCATTGTTCCAGTTCTTCTCAAAATATTATGTGGCCATAGTATCAGGCCCATGAAGTTTTTCTAGAAATGGAACCAACCCATCTCTTTCAATCTACTTCCAGATCTTATCATTCCTCATGTGCACCTCATAGCTTTTTGGCTCAACTTTTTTCCTGCCCCCCCCCATTTTTGTTTGCACCTTATTATAGACTCTACCATGTCAAGCACCTATTGCAGGTTTACGCAGCCATTCCAATGTACCCACAAAGCATGTCACTTTTTCTTCCCAGCTAAGTAATATGACGCGGCCCCATCAAATCTCTTTATTTTGATGTACTTAACACCTTTCTCTTTAATCATTAAATATATTTTCCTCTTTCCCATGTGTAACATCATAATCTAGTAAGGCACTGACTTCAACTCTCAAGTCCCTACAATTCTGCCACATGTTCGGTCCTTGCTTCCTAACCCCTTCATTCACAAAGTAATCTGCCACGTTGTTAGCTTCCCTATAGACGTGTGATACTTTTACTTTATCAAACATTTCTAGAAGATAATTTGATTCATCAATCCAATTCTTTATCGACCAAGAGTGGGGGTACTTTCTAAGAGACAATCAATGATATTTTTAGAATCCCCTTCTAGCCATAATTTTTTTATATTCAAATTATGAGCTAACTTTAAGACTTGAAAAGCTCTTATAGCCTCTGCCACGTGGTTGGTTTGATGACCTAGGGATATGGTCATAGCCGCCATAAAATTACCATTTGAATCCCTTTACACACCTCCACTTCCAACCATGCTTGAATTTCCCTTCATGGTGCCATCAAAGTTGGCCTTATACCAACCGTTTGGAGGAAAGGTCCAACACACACCCTCCCTACTTTTCTTGGCTAGCTTGGATGCTAAAGAAACATCCACTTTAATGTTCTAGTCCTTTGCTATCAATAGATCATAGGGAGTACACACCACTACTTCAAGGTTAAGAGCTTTTTGGGGAATCACATTGAAGTTTTCCTTTATAAGCCTAAATTTTTTCTCAAAGACATTATTCTCCGACATCTCCTTATCCCTAAAAAGTCTGTTACTACATTCTTTCCACACTCCCCAAAAAACAAAAGGGAATATAAATTCCCATAACCTTCGAATGAAGGGATTATGAGTAGGGGCTTTCCATTGTAAAATGAAATCTTCAATGGTCTAGGGGAATACCCAAGATATATTCCAGAGGGCTAATAATTTTCCCTAGATTATAGAAAGAAACAGACAGTGGAGAAACAAGTGGTTAGCTAACTCCGCCTCACACTTGCAGAGGTGCATTTTAATGTTAATCATTCCCAAATTAAGTGTCAAAATGTAGATGGATACATTTTTCTACACTACAAGGAGATAGTTATAGATATAGAGGAATAAGGAGGGTCAAAGAATGAGGTAGAGATAATGAGGGAGATAGAGTAAAAGATATAAAGGAAAAGACAAGGAGAGAAGAGGAGAGAGACATATATAGAGATAATATCACATACACACACACACACACACACACACACACACACACACACACACACACACACACATATGGGTCTTGCCACAATAGTGGTTTACACTTTTTGGGAGATCCTGATTTTTGCTAAAATCACATATTTTTAGAAAATATAATGATTTAAGCCTTGAAAATTTCCTTTTAAAGGATTCTAATTGAAGAGTGTTTTATCAAACCAACTTAGACCAAGCCCCCTTGGATAGAACCTTGCTAGTTTTAAACCATGCCTATAATGGAGTCTCTTTTACACCTATCAAAATGCTGATAAAAAACCACTTATGATTTACCTTTTGGGGGATCAAATGAATTCATTTTAAATTTATTTTTTGTAAGTATGTAGTCCTTATTATAAGCTTCCAAAAAAGTATAAATTTAATTAAATTTAATTTGATTATTATATTTATTTTTTATTTCTTGTGAATGTAGGTTTTTCATCGAAAATCAAGGTTTTTGTTCTACACATGTGGAAAAATAGAATATCATTTTTTTTTTTTTAAATATCAGTGCACCAGATATTGAACTCCTTAATCCAACGAAAAAAAAAAGAATTTTGATAAATACAAAAAAAGTTATGTGTTATACGGTCACGCTATGTCTGCATTGTAATTGGTTTGACTTCAAAACTTGATTAAAGAAAAAAAATTCAATAAAAAACTATCTAACAAAGTGGAAGCACTAGATGTCAGAGTTAAAATGTAAATTCAAAAGAATTAGAATTTTATCTTTCATGGGAAAAAAGTTATGAGTTATACTGTGAGCGTCACTTTAAAAAAAAAAATGTTTTCTGAAGAAAAAAAAGTTTTCGAGGGAGATGGAAAAAGAAGTGCAATCTAATTCCAAAAATTTTGAAAAAAAAATATTTAGAATCCACAAACAAAATGTCACAAAACTCTAGTTTGCATCATCTTCAAATTCCTCACGATCTAGCCACTATACGTGCCTGAAAGTGAAGATTTAGTTAAAAAAAATAGTTCAATGTCCTGTTTGGCCAAAAATTGTAAACCACTATTGTGGAATCACCCATATATATATATAAGTGTCAAAATGTAGATGGATACATTTTTTTACACTACAGGGACATCGTTAGATATATAGAGGAATAAGGAGGGTCAAAGAAAGAGGTAGAGATAGTGAGGGAGATAGATAAAAATATATAAAGGAAAAGACAACTTAGAGAGAAGAGGAGAGAGACATAGATAGAAATAATATCACATAAAGATATAAGGAGATAAAGATAAACATAGGAAAGAATATATATATATATAGAGAGAGAGAGAGGGAGGGAGATAATGAGAAACATACAAATAGGGAAGGAGACAAAGAGATAGAGAGGTAGAGAAATAAAGAGATAAGGATGAATCGATAGAGATATAGGGAGGGTTATTGATATATCTCTCAATATCGTTCTATATCCCTCTATATCTCCCATTATCTGTCACTCCCTCTTGCCCTCTTTATATATCAAGCTATCTCTCCCTTTCCCCCTCTCTCTCATTCAATTCATATCTCCCCCCATCTCTCCTACTCTATATCTCTATCTCTATTTCCCTCTTTATCTCCCTCTCACTCTATCTTTTTCTATCCATATCTTTCTCTACCTCTATCACTATCTCTCTATCTCTTTCACAATCCTCCTCTATCTCTCTATATCACCCCCTTTCTATGTATCTCCATCTTTCTCTATATATATTGAGTTATCTCTCCCTCTGTCCCTAATATTCTTCCCTCTACCCCTCTCTATGTATCACTCTCCCTCTCTCCCCCCTCTTCTTCCTCCCCCTCTTCTACCTATCTCTCTCCCTATCTCCCTCTTCTGTCTCTTCCTCTTCAATCTATCTCTCTCCCTCTCTCCCCCTCTTATCTATATCTCTTCCTCTACCTATCTCTCTCCCTTTCTCTCCCTCCTGCTCTCTATCTCCCCCCTCTCTCTATCTCTCCTCATATCTCCCTCCCTCCCTATACCGCTATCTATCTCTCGATCTCTACCTCTCTATCCCTTTTTCTTCCCATATATCTCTGTCTCTCTATCTCTTCCCATATATGGGTCAATGCGGGATCATGGGGTCCAAACTAGGCCCTTAAGTGGCAATGAAAATTCAAAAAAATAGAGCTAGTCAACTTGACATAAAAAAATGAATAAGTTATTAACATAGTTTTAAAAATATGTAAGAATAGAATTTGTAGAAAATTTTATTTATTTTCTAATATACTATTCTTGTTTTTGAAAAAAGTAAATCTATTTGGTTAAAATTTGAAATTTTAGTGGAGTAGTACTAAATTTTAAGGAAAAAAAAAAGAGGTATATGTCTAACCAGCCTAAGTACAAGCAAAAAAATATATATTTGTTTGAAACTTTCAATATCAGTAGAGGACACATGCCTAAGTGTGCCACATTTTTTTTGTAATTTTTTTACAAGTAAATAATTACTTAAGATTTTTTTATTAAATTTTTTAAAAAATATTAAAACTTGTTTGTTTGACCACCATAACTTGGTCAAAAACTTATGAAATTCAATTTATTTATTTTTTTAATCTTGCAGTATGGGAAGCATATAATGTGTCACATCTTTTGGATTCAAAAAATGTGAAATCATTTAAAAGAATTATAGATGTTTTTCAATCATCTTATCAAGCAGGGATTTAGTCAGAATGTATGTAAAAAACCAATACTAATTATCTTTTTAATTCCAAATAAGGCATATCTTATATTTTTGGAAAGCTGACAATTTTCTCAATAAACACTTTTCATTTCATCAAATTCAGATTAAAAGAAAGTCGTCAGCCACTTTTTGGACCCTCGTGATCCTCCACTCACCCATATCTATATCTCTCTCTTTCTCTTCCCATATATATCTATCTCCCCCTACTTCTTTCTCCCTTTATCTCCCACATTTTCTCTCCCTATTTCCATCTTTATTTATCTATTGTTAATTCTCTCTATTTGTCTTTATTTATCTCCCCCATTATCTCTCCATATTTCCATCTTTATTTATCTATATCTAATTCTCTCTATTTGTCTATCTCTTTCTCTTTCTCTCCCTCTCCTCCCCTCTCTATATCTACGTATATCTCTATCTCTCTACCACTCTGTCTCACCATCTAAATATCTCCATCTCTCCCTCTCCCTCTTCCTATATATCTATCTATTTTGTGCTCTCTATATCTCCCTATCTCTCTCTATATTTATCTCTCCCTCTACCTATATCTCTCTATATTTTTATGTCCCTCTTCCTCTCTAGCTCTATCTTCATCTCTAGCTCTATTTTCCTCTCCCCCCTTTATCTCTAGACTTACCTCCCTCTCTCTATCCATCCATCTATCTCCCTCTCTATCACTTTGTATATATTTAAATCTATTCCATATCTATCTATCTATCTATCCCTCTCCTTCTATCATTCTCCTTCTCCATATCCATATATATCTATATCTTCCTCTCTATCTCTATCTCCTTATCCCTCCCTCTCTCTCACTCTTCTCCCCTCTATCTCTCCCTCTCACTATCCCTACCTCTCCCTCTCTCTCCCTCTCCCTCTCTCTCTCTCTCTCTCTCTCTCTCTCTCTCTCTCTCTCTCTCTCTCTCTCTCTCTCTCTCTCTCTCCTTATTGCAAACATAACCTGAGCCTACTGGTAATAGAGCTTGATTATCTTCCTAATTCAAAGGTTTTATTTCAATCATGTTTGGATCCCTATAAGTGGATGCATAGTTAATTTGAAGCTATTACTTCTCCATTGAGACCTTTTTTCCATAAACATCATTTACTAAATGGCCTACCAATTGACCTCATCTACTGCATAAATGTATGCAAAAAATAGACCAAAATCTATCCTAATTGACCTTCCACACTTCTTCAGTGTACCCATTACACACTAAGGTGTGATTTCTAGTTAGAAGTTATATGTTGCTACATATTATGATTATGAAAGAATTCTGATTTTTTTATGTTAACACATTAATATATAGATTTCATTTGAGTTGAAAGAGAATTAAAATGTTTAAGATGGCAATGTTATGATAATAATTTATTAATAAAGTTTTTTAGTTATTTAATTATCTCATAAATTATAAAACATGATTAGTATTTTTATTAAATATTAATTTATATATGTAAACTTATAAGTTATTAATTTAGTAGATAAAATTTATCATTTCTATTAAATATGTTTCAATTAAATTATAATGTAATAGTTAATGTTAATATTGATTGTTAGTAATAAGTGAGAAATGACTAATTAATTAAACACTCACAATTACAATAATATTTTTTTTAATTGTGATTAAATGTTCTTAAAATAAAATAACCACCACAAACAAACTTTAATTAAAAATTGATTTAATCTTTTTTTCTCAAAATTTGAAACTAAAAATTATAAGAAAATTTATTTAAGTATTCAATTCTTATAATAATTTTTTTATTTAACTAAGAAAGATGTAAATTAAATATTTTATGTGAAAAATATAGGATTATCTATAAATTTAATAATAATAGATATTTTAGTGAACATTGTTGTTTACTCTTTGGTCAATCACTATATTACTAAGGCTATAATTTATCTTATAATCAAGGTCAACATTGAATATGTATACTATTATTTAATTTGTTATAGGTCAAGTGAGTTTTTATATCTTAATATAATAAATCATTTTTCTATAAATGAAGAAGAAAATAACCATGATTATAGGGTATGTGTAGGATCATCATGGAAAAAATAGGCCCTTAAGTTGCAAAAAGTTCAGAAAAATCAGAGTTAGGAAACTTGACATAAAATTTTGAATAAGTTATCTATATTATTTCAAAAATATGTAAGAATAGAATCTGTAGAAAATTGAATGTAGTTTCTAAACTACTAGGCTTATGTAAAAAGAAAAAAAATATATTTGGTGAAAATTTGAAATTTCAATGTAGTAGTAGTTAAATTTCAGGGAAAAAATAAGTAGGTGTATGTTTGACCACCCTAACCACAATAAAATGATAATATTTTTTTATAATATTTTAGATATACGTAGAGGACTCATGTCCCGATGTGATGCATATTTTTTGTAATTTTTTTCCAAGTAAATAATTAATTATGAATTTTTTATTACAAATTTGATAAAATATAAAAACTCGTATGTCTGACCACATTAACTTGGTCAAAACTTCATGAAATTCATTTTTTATTTTTTTAATCCTATAGTATATGAAGCATAGAATGTGACACGTGTTTCAAATTCAAAAAATGTGATAACGTTTGAAAGCTATAGATGTTTTTCAATCAACCTATCAATCAGGACATTAGTCATAATTTAAATAGAAAATTAATAATAATTATTTATTAAATTCAAAGTAAAGCATAATTTATATTGGTGGAAAGCTGAGAATCTCCTTTAAAAACCCTTTTCGTTTCATCAATTTTGGGTAAAAAAATGTCATCAGCCACATACCCATCATATTGCCACTTTTTGGCTCATCACGATCCTGCACATACCCTATAATATTATCACCTTGGATTGCCAATAAGATAGACAACATGAAATATGTAGATATATTTGAATATAAAAAAATGACATAAAAATAAGATGAAGGGGTAGATGAAACTAAATGATTAGCACATTATCTTTTTTGTTTGAATTATCTCCCAACCTAAATAGTCACAAGATAATATATTCTTGAGAGAGATTGTCTCTAGACAAAGAAAAATAACTACATGTTGTAGGAAACACAACATCTTTCCATAAATTAATAATAAGATAAAATTATATATAAATAATGAATATTGATATAATTTATATAAGATCTTAATTAGATGGTAAGTAGCCACACAATAAATTTTTCAACCATGAAATGATATATTAATTAGTTTCCTAGTTTCATATTCAATACCATTAAGTCCCCATGTTCTCAATTAGTGTAAAGTTGGAACAATAATGTTTGATTTTAAAAAGGAAAAAAAAAATTCATTTGGAGCATACAAGAATTCATCAATATTTTTATTAATTTATAACATTGGACAAGTTTTTAATTAAGTAATTTATCTTTAGTTATTCTATTTAACTACTTAATTCTCTTATTTAGTTTCTTTGTAGCATTTTATTATCTTAATCTTGGGAGGGCATTACAAATTCATGTCATCGAAGAATCCTTGTCTAACATATCTCAGTAGGATTTTTATTATTTAAACTCATTACAACCTTAGATGGACTTAAGATTAGGAGCACACATGTTTTACTAGTCAATCAATTGGTTATTCAGGGGGGTAGAAATACCAAAATGAAGGTTTCATAAAGAAAAAAACCTATTTAGCCACCCCTTTTCCCCTCTTTTTTATGATTTTGCATGTTTAGATTTGAAGATACAAAATTATAGAGAAGGATTATAGAGTGTAGATTTAGAATTTTTAGACCTAAATGTTATAGAGAAGGATTTTATTTCCAAATCAAGGGAACCAAATGCTCTTGGACTCTTGATTCAAACCCAAATTTGTAGTATAGGTGCAAAAAAATCTTTTGTTTTCCTTCATTTTATCATTTCTTAGCTTCTTCTATGCGAAAATATTGCATTTTTAGATTAGGTTACATCATTCAATAGTTAAATTAATAAATAATAAATCTAATCAATTTTTAAGACAATAGAAGAACCAAGTCCAAGACATATTGGCTTTCCTTATAGGTTGTTAGCCAATCTCATTATGTTGTTGGTTTGGCTTCTAATGTTGATGCGAAGAAAGATTGATCTTAGTAGTCTATTCACTAGGTCAAGGATTTATTTTTCCACGTCACAAATGTATGCAAGGAAGGAAAAAAAATACTAGACTAAATAAGTTGTCATTTAATTTTGAGACTGATGATGAAAGGTTCAAGTGTTATATATTACTTCTTTAATTTCTTGGGAGCAATAGATTCAAACATTCATATCTACATAGACATATTGTAATTTAAAAAGAAAAAAAATTAGATGCTTATTTTTCAATCTTACACATTGATTTATTACCGACAATTATAATATTTTACTAATTAAAGATATATATAGCTTACCATACCTCAAATATTCACCCTCAACAAGGTAGAACTATATGAAATGAAGAAAAGATAAATTATGCAGCCTTTATATAGTTCTAGAACCTCTATGTAAGCCAACTAATTTACATAGCAATAAATCATCAAATGCAACTTCAAAAGTAATTATAGCATTATGACTTCCTATGTGAACCTAGAAAACCACAAAGATGTTCAACCATTCATGGATCTCTACATTCGATATCCTTTATTTAACATTATAGCAATGCTACCATTAAAAAGAGAGAAAGACCATTACGAATTGATGCCTTGTAATATTTTAGATTAGATGAAACACAAAATTATAGAATGACATAGCCAATAACCACTCACCTTCCTTTATTTGAAAACTACATATATAACCTTTTGAGCCCTAGTTACAACATAGGAAAATGTGTTTTCACCTCTTTCAATCAAATTTTCACTTTTGTGTTGCCAATTCTACTCTCTTTGCAATCATTAAAGTCTTGCAAGTATTTTAAGAGGTCATGTTTAGGAAAAATAGCCTCAAATCCAATGTGACAAACATAAGATCTAATAAGACCTTCCTATTAGAAGTATTACATCATTTTCCGATATATACATATTTTAGCCTTGATATGTAAGCCACAACCATATCCACACTTAGACAAGATCAATTATCTTGAATCCATAGTCAAACAAAAAAAATTCAAGCCTATAACTATTAGTAATCCTCATCTACTATGTATACATCGACTTAAGAAAAGAATAACAACTAGATAAACTTGTGCATACATGTAACTATTACAACTAGACATTTTGCAATAAATAAAATATAAAATAAAATCACAAACATTTACAAATATCTTTCTTTATTTGACTATATATAACTATTTAATATTGTAAAAAATGTTATATATAAAAAAAATTCATCATTTAAAAATGGTCTAAATTAGAAAATTCAAATCAAGTCTAATCCAAATACAAAATGATAGAAATATAGAATACTCCCAATCTGATCCACAACTGTTTGGATCTAATTTAAAAAGCTCTTTACGTATGACAAAAGCTTAACATAATGAATAAAATAATACCCATAAATAACCTCACCCATTATTACTCTACCACTTCTTATAATATATATTTCTTACCTTACCATTGTCTTCATACATTCTAATTCCGATGCTCCACTCTCTTAATAAAATGTTAAAGAGTGCCTTCCACGTCCATAGAAAACCCCACGCCCATAGAATTTTCATGTGACAAATAAAGCTCCGTATTTTCAACGTTCCCTTGTGTTTAGAAAAATAATGAAATAAAAGTATAATGGGCGCCTTACTTTTTTATAGTAAAATTTCCATTCAAGGAAAAAAGGAAAAAGTGACCCTATCCTACGAGTAGGTATTTATAACGTTTTATCAAAAACGGATTTAGTTTAGAAGTCACGGTTATTTTTAGGTGACAACCCCACGCCACTTTATATCACATATTATTTGAAAAATAGCAAAATTATTTTTTCGAAACTATTTATCATTAGGTAATGGTATGGAGAGTATATTAAAAAAAATGAAGCGCATTAAGTAAATGTTATTGTCATCATTAATGTTGAAAATTGACATGTCAAACATTTGAGAATTATTATGAAATAGTAAACTATTATTATTTTTTAGTTATTATTTTAAATGTTATGTAGAGTATGCTTTTTATTAAAAGTGAAGCACATTAAATAAATGTTATGTCATCATTAATGTTGAAAATTGACATATCAAACATTTGAGAATTATTATGAGATAGTGAGGAGTTCTTAAATATTTGAGTATTATACAAAACAATCAAGAATAAGGTTAAAATACTTTAGAGCTATAATTTGGTAGGTGGAACTTTATAACTAGAAACATTGTGGTTAATATAATCTAGAGCTAGATACTCATAAAAAATATTTTAGAGCAAGAATTTGTGAGGAATTTTGTAGCTAGGAATTTTGGAGATAAAGGAATTTTGGAGCTAAACTTAAAAGATAAACTTTGTAGCTAGGAATAAAACAAGTTTTTTCTATGTTAAGTGATGATTGTTATCTTGAAGATATTATATACATCTTGGTTGCCTTGAAGGCAAAGTAAGAGTTGAGGATTGCAGATTGCAAGAGCAGTTTTTGAATTGTAGATTGCAAGAGTGATTGTAAGTTTGATGTTATTGTAAATTGCAAGAGCAATTATTGAGATTTTTAAAATTGCAAGATAAATTATGATAGCAGCAACTGTGAAGCTTGTAATTGTTTTCTCTGAGCAATAAAATTACTGATACCTTGCCCTATGGATGTTTCCTTGATGTTTTGTCAAGGTTTTACCACATAAATCAACTTCTTATGTGTTGTTATGTTTTTCATTTAATTCTTTGTATTATTTCTTTGCAACTAATTTGTGCTGCAATATTTTAATCTTCTGGGTTTAGGCTTCCACTTCCATAACAAGTGGTATCAGAGATTATTTTTGCAGCGACTGTATTAGGATTTGGTGTTGAGTTTTGTAACATCAAATGGTGTAGGTTTCGAATGCAAGGTTCGAGGTGGAGAAATTTATTGGAAAGAATAGCTTTGAGCTATGGAAGCTTAAGATGCATGATTTGTTAGTGCACCAGGGATTGCACAAGGCATTGGTAGGAAAGTCAAAGAAACCTACATATATGTCTAATGACTTGACTGGGAAGATCTGGATATGAGATCTCTTAGCACAATTTGGTTGTGTTTGGCAGATGAGGTTCTTTTCAATATTGTTGGAGAGGTAACAACAACAGGCTTATGGAGAAAAATGGAGAGTCTTTACATGACGAAATCCTTGATGAATCAAATCTACTTGAAGAGGCAACTATATAGTTTGCGAATGAGGGAAGGTATAAAAATTGTTGATCATTTAAATGTTTTCAATACTCTTATTTGTCAATTAACTAGTATGGGTGTACAAATCGAAGTGGAAGACAAGGCAGTTACACTATTGTGTTTGTTGCATGAATCCTGGAATCACTTAGTCACTTCTATTAGCTTTAGCATAATTGACACCCTTGAATTTGATTCTGTTGTGGGAGCTTTATTGTCTAAAGAGGTGTGGAGGATGTCTAATACACAAATCTCCACACCAAAAGCAATGGTGGCTAGAGGATAGTCCATAGAAAAAGGAAAAAATGGTAGAGGAAGATGTTGGTATTGCAGTAAATTAGGACATCTCAAGAAATATTGTTGGAAGTGGAAAGAAGATAATAATGAATCCAAAAATGAAACAAATTTTGTGGAGACAAGTTTAGGTATGGCTAATGAAGTTTTGTCTATTTGTGATATCTTACAAAATCATGAGGGATGGTTGTTTGATTCTGATGCTTCTAATCACATGTGTCCACATAGGAGTTGGTTTTCTACTTATCAACCTATTGATGGTGTTGTTCTTATGGGAAATAATACTTCTTGTAAGACTATTTGTAAAATTGCAAGAGCAATTATGATAGCAGCAGTTGTGAAGCTTGTGATTATTTTCTCCAAGCAATAAAATTACTGATACCTTTCCCTGTGGATGTTTCCTTGATGTTTTGTCAAGGTTTTACCATGTAAATCAGCTTCTTATCTGTTCTATTTTTCATTTAATTCTCTGTATTATTTCTTTGCAACTAATTTGTGCTGCAATTTTTTAATCTTCTGGGTTTATGCTTCCACTTCCATAACATACTGTATAATACTTCAATATCTATTACATTCAATTGTAATTGACTTGTGCAATATTATATGGTTTTCCTATATATTTGTCATCTAAACACAACCTAAATATATAGTTAAAAAAAAAAAATGCATTTTGGTATAGAGGCCAATGAGACCTTCAATTAATATTGTGAATTATTTTATAAATTTAAATCTTAATGAAATAATTGATTGGACAATGGTCTAGAAAAATATTTTGAGTGAAGAAATTATAGATTCTAAAAGTTAAATTTGCTAAGACTAATTGAAAGGGCATGCTAGTGTTTGGTGGAAAAAAATACAATTAAAAAGAAATAGAAGAGGGAAAGAAAAGATAACAAAATGGGATAAGATGGTGATGAAAGTAAACAATGAATTCATACCTATGATTATGAGTTAGGATTTTTAAGAACATTGTAAATGTTAGCAAGAAAAGTGGGATTGTATACCAAATTTTTGAGCCAAGGAATATTTGTGTTGTATTTATAGCCTCATGAGTATAGCAAGATGATGATAAAGAATTTAATATAGAACAATTATTTTGTAGCAACTAAATAGATATTTTAAAATATATCATATAGAATTTAAATACCCACAAGCATCATAACGACAAATTTTCTTTATATTTAAATTTTTGTTACATATAACAACAAATATAATATCTTATGCTCTTCCTATATATTTTTATAACTTCTTACATCTTACTTTCTACATCATCATAGTATCTTATACATATAATTAGAATGAGGATGTTCCCCTTCGAAAACGTATGTTCTCCTATTTAGCCTAGTAAGCCCTATTGTCCATATTTTTTTTACAAATGTGCTTGAATTTGAGTGTTACTATGTACATGCTTTGTCTTCTACCAACATCATCCCCCTTAAAGCTATGTATTATCTTCAAATAATGAGAATCAATCAATTTGTAGATAGGATATTTATGTAGATTTGTTTGAGCTGTAAAAATATGGTGTCTTATTGGTTCTTAACTTTTTACAATACCTATATTTGAGTGTTATTTGAGTAATAATATTTTCTAGTTTTATTATTATACTCGGGACCTAGATTTTTTTAAGTTATATTCTTTGCATCACAAAGCAATCTAATAACATGGGATAGTTTTAAGTTGACCACTTCCCTCTATATTTCATTTACATGTGTGCTTTGAATGCCTCTCTCTAATCATGTAGCTATTGTAATTGGTGTGTACCGTTTCTATGAAGGCACCTAGTCCACTTCCTATAATACATTTGGAGGTCTTCTAGTATGTGGTGACAATGTACCTCATAAAAATAGAGTTCATATAATTTATGATACATATTTTTGTTATTTATACAATATTCTATGTGTCCCTTGAAAATCCTAATGATTCAAATTTACCTATTTACCCACACATATTTAATACTTTTTTAGTGTGTATTCCATTTCTTGTGACTATTGATGCATATATATATATATATATATATATATATATATATATATATATATATATATATATATATATATATATATATATATATATATATATATATATATACTTGTTTTACACCTCCACATATCCCTTCTTCCTATGAAAAGCCAAAAACGTGGAGGATGACGAGAGGCATAAACCAAATGCTAATTATCGACCATTTTGACAATAGATCGTTTCAAGAATAGCATTGTCATTTATACCCTTTCCAAAAAAGTTACCCCCCCAAAAAAATAGGATACGTTGCAGGGAGGCTATGTAAGGATAATTCGTGAATAATATCCAACAGTTCGCGAGGAATTGGTAATGCATAGCGGATGATGAAAGTAATACTTCTAGGAAAAATAGCTATGCATAGTAATTTCGTATATTATGTTTTTCTGGTTTACATTTCAAGTATTAAGCTTTACATTTTTCAATTACTTCTACTTGAAGGTTCTAAATCTTACAACAATCCATTTTGTGCATTTTCTTGTGATTGTTGCCCTCTACTAGATGTCTTCTCTTTTAGGCACTGTATTATCTTTTTACATGCCTTGTCAATGTTTTCACATTTGACACATATGTCTACTAAAGATATCATAAAAACATTATTTTTGGGTTTAATTTTATCCATGCAGTCTAAAAGAGTTCAAACATTTTCTATCTATTTATGAACCTCGTGATCTTGGTTTTTTTCCTATTCTTCCACATTTTCATCTATAATAGAGATTTTTACATTACATATGTTCGGTGAATGTCCAAAACTAGTTCAAATTTGGTTGAATGTGAAGGGAGAAGATTAGGGCATTTGGAGTGTCTTTTTCTTCACTAGGAGTATGCTTCTAAGTTCATTGCAACCAACTAAATATTTTTAGTGTTACCACTATTTTTGTTTCAAGTGAAATCTTGACACTAGGCATGCAAGTCATATATCTAACACATTTAAATACACTTGTATTTCTAATGATAAAAGGTGTTTTTAAAATAATAATTTAAATTTATGACCACTCCCAAGTCTATTTTTTATGAGAAGTTAGTTTTGGATTTACTAACAACATGCTTTTCAACTAGAATTAGAAAACATTGATAAAAAGAAATATATTAATTTTAAGTATTATTTATTAGATATTATAAATAAAAGAATAATGCTTAAGAATGATAATGGAAATAATGCAAAAGATGCAAATGATTGAAAATTATTTGTGTTTAAAGATGGAGGTAAATTTATTATGTTGTGGTGGTAGTAATACTTTCAAGTGTTAACAAATTAATCTTATTATTTTATTTTTTAGAAAGGATAACAAGATGGGAAAAACTATCTAATGAACTCTAAGCTTACCTAAATCGACATTCTCTCTCTCATGAGATTGTATATGAGGATTTAAATCAACATACTTATAAAGATAGTATTGATCAAGTAGGAGATAGGTAATCCTTCCTTGGTACATAAGTGGTCCTTGACCAAGTTTTAGGTAAAAGTTCACCCTAAAGTACTAAATAGGAGTTAATCCACACTAAAATAAATTGAATACTTTTATTCAACCCATTGTAGCTCAAAGTATTTTACGTAGTCATCTTAGTCAATATAGTAACTTTTAAAATTCATTTTTTAAAATTATACCTAAGAATCGGGTCAGTGTAGGAGCATGGGGGTCCAAACTAGGCCCTTAATTGGCAATTTAAATTTAGAAAAATAGAGTTAGGCTGCTTGACATACAAATTTGAATAGGTTATTCACATAATTTGGAAAATATGTAAGAAACAAAATTTGTAGCAAATTGAATGTAGTTTTTAAGATACTAGTCATTTTTTGGAAAAATGTAAATCTATTTAGCGAAAATTTGAAATTTCAATGCAACAAATACTAAATGTTTAGAAAAAAGTAGTAGGTGTATGTCTGACCAACCTAAGTACAAGCAAAAAAAATAAAAAAATTTGAAACTTTCAATTTAAGTAGAGGATACATGCCCGAATGTGCCCCATTTTTTTATAATTTTTGTACGAGTAAATAATTAGTCTTGAGTTTTTTATTAGAACTTTTTAAAAATATTAAAACTTGTTTTTTTTACCACCATAACTTGGTCACAAATTTATGAAATTCACTTTTTTTTATCCTGTAGTATGGGAAGCATAAAATGTGTTAAATCTTTCAGATTTGAAAAATATGAAATATTTTGAAAATTATAATTTTTTTTCAATCATCCTATCAATCAAGACTTTAGTCATAATTCATGTAGAAAATCAATAATAATTATCTAATAAATTTAAAATAAGACATATCTCATATTGGTGGAAAGCTGACTATTTTCTCAATAAACTCTTTTCATTTCATCAAATTTGGATAAGAAAAAATTCATTAGCCATTTTTTTGTCATATCGCCACTTTTTGGACCCCCATGATTCTGCACTCACCCAATCTCAAAGAATTTACTTAAGCTATTAATCCAAATAATTGTGAAACAATCCTATAATTAAGAATTAGGATCCACCAAATTAGCAGGTTGAATTATTCAACAAATGATCATTTAAATATGAATTTTAGAATTATATTGAACTAGTTTAGTTTTAGGTCGACTAGACTAAACCAACACCACTCACATAGAAGCCTTGAGAGATTTCCTCGCGGAGATGTTCTTTGAGGTGTTCCTTTCACAAAATTCCTAACTCAATTAGTCAACATTTATTTTAGAGTGAGCGAACCAAGTACACTATACTTGCCTTCAACATCATTTCCTTCTCTGCCTTTTTGACGACATGTGTATTGCAATATTTCTTACACAATGTTCCCATGTGTGCACAATAAGAATCACTTCTTTCAATGGAAAGTATATGCCAATTAGTTTAATTAACTTTTTTTTAAAAAAATCGTTGAGTCTACCCACATGTTAAAATGTTGGTGTGGTAAAATTAATTTATTGAAAGCTATATGTTTCTACATACTCTACCAATGAAAGAACATGAAAATATCTATGTTAGCACTAATTATTCTAATTATATAAATGCCATCTAGACAAAAAGATAGTAAAAATTTTGAAGATGACAATGCTATGATCAAAATTTAGAATAACATTTTTTATTAATTCAATACTAACTTATATATGTAAACTTACAAGTTAATAATTTGAAAGAGAAAAATTATCATTTATTTTATATATAATTTATTTAATTTATTATATAATACTTCAAGTTAAAAATAGATTATTAATAATATGAAGGAAATGAGTAATCCATTAGATACTTATAAAATTACAATAAAATTTAATATTAATTAATTATTTAAATTGTAATAATGAAAAATAAACAGCTTTTTAAATTATTTTTTATATATAATTTATTTAAGCATTGGAATATTTATTGTTAGTGATTTAAGAAAAGATCCAAATAAATATTTTGTGTTTAACCATTATGCTTATATATATATAAAATAATAACACTAATTTATATAAATAATTTGTTTTCATATTTAGATAATCATTAGGCCAATTTAAACCATAATTTATCTCATAATTAAAATCAATATTAAATACAACACATTATTTTTTAATTTATTATAAATTAAATGATTTTTTATGTTTTAATTTCATAATTTTTTTTTTTAACAATTTAATAATAGAAACGGCCATAAATACTAAAAAAACCGCCATTAAAATATCTATTACTTAGATTATCAATAAAATACACATGAAATAGGTATATATTTTACAATACCGTAGAAAGGGACATACAAATAATAGTAAGAACAAGCTGAAAGTGAACAACTAGTAAAAATGTGCTTTGTTGTCATCCAATGTCCTCTTCTCGGTTCAACCGTGAACTGGCTAAGAGTATTAACTGCAAAGCAAATGTCTGGTCTCGTGTTTACTAGATACATAAGAGAGCCAATAAGTTGTCAGTACAAGGTAGGGTTCACTACCTCCTGACTAGAAGTGTCTACTTTCTTCCAATTCACATCCATGGGTGTAGACAATGGCTTATAGTCTTGCATCCTGAATTTCTTCAAGATCTCAACTGTATATTTCCCTTGACCAAGAACAATCTCACCATTACGATGCCATACCTCCAATCCAAGAAAGTAATGCATCAAACCCAGATCTTTCATCTCAAACTCGAAAGCAAGATCCCTCTTGCAATCTGCTATGAGCCTTTGTGAACCTATCAAGAAAAGATCGTCCACATATAGTACCAGAATGAGTGAATCTCTCCCAATCACTATGTAATAAAGGTTTGAATAAAGGTTTGAATCAACTTCACTCTTTATGAAGCCCATTCCTTGCAAATAGTCATCTATACTCTCGTACCATGCCCTGGGTGCCTTCTTGAGCCCGTACAGTGCTCTCTTCAATCTACACACATGAGAATCTAGCCCATGCACCTCAAAACCCTCTGGTTGTTCAATGTACACTTCCTTATCTATCACCCCATTAAGGAAAGTTGTCTTGACATCCATCTGATGGATCTGCCATCCCATCTTTGCTGCAAGTGAGATCACGGCCCTCATGGAGCTATATCTGGCTAAAGGGGAAAATGTTTCATCGTAATCCACTCTCTCTTTCTGAGAGAGCCCCTTTGCCACAAACCTGGCTTTGAACTTCTTGGCACTGCCATCCGCAGCATGCTTGATCTTGTAGATCCAGCATGACCCAACTATCTTCCTATCCATCGATCTAGGAACCACCTCCCAAACATCATTCTTCATGATGGAAGAATATTCTTCCACCATGGAATCCTGCCACACTTGTAGTTGTGATGCCTCCTGAAAACTAGAAGGCTCCCTGTCGATAAGATCACTCATCAATGCCATGTAATCTAAATATTTTCGTGGTGGCCTTCTCTATCTGGAACTCATCCTTGGAACACCCACGAACTCTTGAGCATCTCGAATAGTCTGAGTAATCAATCAACTTCTATTCCTTTTTGTTGTAGGAGGTATTGATATTGTGCATGGAGCTTCCTACTCCTCAACCTATTTAGGCACCTGAGTACCAGTCCCTATACTTTATCCTGTACTTGTACTTTCCCCTTTGACCTATACCTCATACTCACTTCCATCCTTTGGAAAAATTATCTATTCATCCTCTACTACTAGCACATCATAAGATTTATGAAAGGCCTTGTCCTCAAAGCATGCATCCTTCCTGACCATTGTTTTCTTAATATCTAGAATGTATACTCGATATGCCTTGGACGTTTCACTATACCCCATGAAGAATCAAACTTCATCCTCTTATCAGAAGGCACATGACAATAGAAAAGACATCTGAATATCCTGAAGTGTCCTAATTCTGGTTTCTTTCCTGTGAAAGCCTTTTTAGGAGTTAATCACCCTAATACCCTATGAGGACTCCTGTTCTGGATGTAAATTGTTTTACTGCCTGCCTCTACCCATAGAAACTTGGGAAGATCTTGGTCATACAACATAGCCTTTGCTACTCCCACTATGGCTCTATTCTTTCGCTCCGCTACTCCATTTTGTTGTGGATTGTAGGGAATGGTCAACTCCTTGATTCCAACCTTGACACAAAACTCCTCTGAGGCTTTCCCTATGTACTCACCCCTATTGTTCAATAGAAGTACCTTAATTTTCATGCCTGTTGTGTTCTCCACAAGAGCTTTAAACTCTTGGAACTGATTGAAGACTTCATCCTTTGTTTTTCAGGAAATATATCCAGGTCTTCTTGGAGAACTCATTTATGATGGTGACAAAGTATTCATACCCTGTCAGTGACGCTAAAGACATAGGCATGTACACACCTGAATGCACCAAGTCTAGGATGCCTTTGGATCTGTTGTCACTAGGTGAGAAGGTTTTCTTTGTATACTTCCCCATCGCACACCCCTTTCACACATTATTGTGGTCAGAACTCATATTTGGAAGGCCTGTCACAATCTCCTTAAGCACAATGAGTGCTCCATGGTGAAGGTGAGCCATCCTTCTATGCCATAACTCCCCTACATCCTTGTTACTGCTCACTAAAGCCTTTGGTGACTGAAACTACAATCTGTACAACATCTTTAACCTAACCCCAATCATCTATCCCTGTTGAGAATCCCTGGGCTATAGATACACCTTCTCTACTTTGAAAGATACATCATATCCCTTGTCTTGTAATTCTGAGATAGATATCAGATTCTTTGTCATCCCAGGCATGAGCAGTACTTCTGTGAAGCTCCTGGTCTTCCCCGACTCCCTTTGAAATGTGACTATCCCTCACCCAACTAGAGTGCACTTAGAAGTGTTTCCCATTGCTATGTCGAAGTCCATCTCCTCCTCTCTGAAACTGGAGAAGTGTTCACAAGCTCCCATCATATGATATGACGCTCCACTATCAATATACCACACTCTTGTGGTTGTAGTGCTATAGCTAGAAAGACAAGTAATGAGGGAGAAGTCCTCATTGAACTTGGAAGTGAACTTGTTAATGTCTGTTGAAGTTGTTGTCTAAGACTTCTTCTTATCGTTTCTCTTCTTGTTTGGATATTGACTAGCAAAATGTCCTGGTTGGTGACAAGAAAAACATTTCACCTTACTCATATCTTTCTTCTTTTCTCCCTGAGGGGTCTTCTTGTTATCTTTCACCTTGGGCTTTCCCTTTCATAGAAGAGCAACATTCTCTTCAACCTCACACTTCTAGCCACTATTGCTACCACTAACGTAGCTCATCCTGAGCTCTTCCTGTGTAAAGTCACTCCACAGATGATCCCACTTAGGAAGATCTTGCTGTCCAACTACTACCTTGACATAGATATCCCATTGCTTAGAGAACCCATTTAATGCGGTCTTCACAAGCTCTTCATCATCCAACTTCTCTCCAACAACTGCTAGTTCATCCTTGACTTGTCTGACTCTGGTAAGGTATGAAACCACACTTTCACGATTGTTCTACTTGGTGTTTTGCAACTTCTCCCTAAGGATTAGTTTCCTGTTCAAATTAGAACTCTGGAAAATATCTATGATGGCATCCCACATCTTCTTGCATGTATCAAACTCTAAAATATGGGGGAAAATGATCTTTAACCCCATCCAAAGTTATATGGCTAGCTTTGGCATCTTCTTTATTGTATGTGGCTAACTATATAGGATTTGTCAGTATGACAACAGTTGTCATAGCATACTCCTTCAATCTGTTATCCTCTAACAACAAGAGAATGCTTGCCTTCCAAACACCAAAGTTTGATGCACCATCTAATCTATCTTCGACCCTCAAACTAGCTAAAGCCATCTTAGAAACCCTTGAACAATAACCTTCAATAAATTGAAGAACTCTAAAGAAATACTAACTCTGATGTCTCTGGTGTGACTAAACCCATGATTTCTCTTCTTCAGAACTGTAGCTCTGATACCATGTTATCTTTCTTTATGCTCAGATCTAATTTAAGTTTCCAGTATTTGATATCCCCACAACATGAAAAGCATAAAAATAAATCTAAAATATGAAACTAAATATATACTGAGCAATTAACTACTATAGAAAATGCACAGCGGAGATAAATGAAAAAACACATACACAGTTTGACACTGTTATTTTGGGTAGAAACCCTTGGAAAAAACCCTTACGGGAAAACTAGTCGAATATGAGATCTTCTTGTATTCAGTTTCAACAAAAATACAGAGATTACACACACAAAGATTGCACACAGCCTGTCAAAGACCCCAGTTAATAGTTACTCTCAATCTACTTTGAACTCACCCATAATTTCCCACACGCCGACCTCTCACTAATGAATAGTCATTACTCCACTAGCCATATGCTCCTCACATAGATCTCTAACCTAGAATCAATGGTGAAGATTAAATCTTCCACCATTCATATCAACGGTTATAATCTAATTAAGCGTTCACTTATCTAGACACTTCTAGAGGAGATAATAAATACGTGTTCCTTGCTTGCTAGAGGTCAACGCCAAAGCAAGAACACCATCTGAGCTACAATATTCAACAGGACTCTCACATTTTTTCAAAGCGTCTTCCATGGCAATACTCATGTCGGAACCTTGAGGTATGTTGAGCACATCTAGAGCTACCACTAGCATCTCCAATGAGAAGGGGATTTCATTAGCTATGCTACGTGGAAGGAAATATGTTGAATATTGGGCTTTCAGGATCTCTAGATAGACCATCAGTTGGTTCCAATATGAAAATATTTACAATAAAGGATCTGCCACCAATAATTGCCTATGGTACTTAACATTTGCTTGATTCAGATCCCTATCTAGGATGGAGTCTCCACCTTTAGGTGATGAGTCCCTATCAATGGCATACTTGTGATTATATAGAGTTACATCTCCTCCTCGGTGTAATGGGTTCCTATCTGTTGCTTGATAGTACTTATGACTATAGATGGATACATCTCCTACTCGAGGTGCAATATACTTATGACTATATATGGATACATCTCCTATTTGACCTGTGCAATATATTTATGACTATAGATGGACACATCTCCTACTTGGAGTGTAATGTATTTAGGATTATATATGGTTGCATCTCCTTCTCGGGATGTAGTGTAGTTTTTACTATATATGGACACATCTCCTACTCAAGGTGAAATATACTTATGACTATAGATGGATGCATCTGGTATTTGAGGTGTATTGTACTTATGACTATTTATGGATACATCCCCTACTTTAACATCTTGAAGGGTTTTGACAAACGGATGATCTGCTATGTTGTGAGGACAAATAACATCTCGTAGAGCATTGGGAATTGATGTGTTGGGCAGCTTGTGGTTCCAGTAACTTAAAGCGGGACAAACCCATTCATCTTGCAAATTGGTGGCCTCGCTGACAAGCGCACACTGCCGAAACACAACAAAAACAACAGACGTTAATATTTTGTCATCAACTCCAACATCCAACATGCTATCTGCTGAAAGATTAACAAATTATATTTTGACTGGTAAGAGAAGGCTACAAAATACGTACTAGGAGAACAATCAACATACGGAAAGCTGACATTTTTTAAGTCATTCCTGCAATCACGGAACCAAACGTTACACAATTTAGTGGAATTTGGTGACACAGACAAATGACCTTTATGTGAAAAATATGTATAAAACAAAATCTGAACAAACTACTTGCAGGCGTTGGATACAAACAATGCAAGAAAGTATGATAGAAGAAAGACCTTATTTCCAAATAACGTTAAGGTAAGTACCTCTGATGTGGTGTGACCAAAATCCCTCACTCCAAATAAAGAAGCCCTGGAATTGGAGGGGACAGAAACATCAAATCCTAATAAGACCAACGTTTTTCTTTCATCTCGTAGCTAAAATTCTAAAATATTGTTGGATAGCTTTACTGCCATTTGTGGCTTTCGTGCATCATGGGCGACCAATATGTTAAGCTTGTGATACGATAAGAGTGAAGGTAGTGGGTTGGGTCCACAGCCTGCATTTGCCTATTATTCTCTATCATTTCTTTTTCATAACACACAAAACAAGATTGACAACCCAGTTTCTCGCGTTTTCCTTCCAAAGAACATTCATAGAGAGAGAATTTCGTGGATTGCATGTGAAAATTTACTACTACTATTATTATTATTATTTTATATCAGTTTGTGTGAAATTGACTCCTCACATTTCACATTTCTAATTATCTTTTTTAGCGTAAGTGAAGGTCTCTATCTTTCCTGTTTCTGGCTGCTATTGGATCCTTCTCCCTTCTTTTGATCTTCATTTCAAGCTCAATATGACCATCCACTAGTCCTTCTACCGCGACCTCCACCACTTTGCTTTCTTTCAAACCTTCTATTCAACTTCTCTTCTACCTTCAAAGGAAACAGATATGCATCTTCAATGGTAGACATTCTTACCAAACTCAGTTCTTCTTGAATGCTTAGCTTGAACCCATTTATGTAACGGGAAACTTTCTCCTCGTTGGCCTTAGAATGCCCTGTTATGATCAAGACTCAGTAGAATTCTTCTGTATACTCTTTAACATATTTTCCTGATTGTTTCAACCCTTGCACCTTTTTAAACAAATCCAACTCATAGTCCCCAAGAATGAACCGTCTTTTCAATTTTTCCACCATCCAATCCAATCTTGTTATTTTTTTCTTTTCCTCCTCTATTTCTTTCCAACTAGACTTCTTTCCACCATATGCTAACATGGCCTTTCAATTAGGCCTTTGCAAATTTTACCTAATTTGAGTCTTCTATTTCCTCATAATCAAAATACTCTTCCATGTCATTGATCCAATCAATCAGCTGCTCTAGATTTAAGTTTCCAGAAAAATTAGAAGCTTATATCTTCGACCTCTTTCCAATCTTTGAAATAGCCCTAATCAGTCTAACTTCTTTAGGATCCATTACATCCTTTGCTTTCTCTTTGAATGGCTCCTCATCTTCAATCTCATCCTCACTTTCATCTCTTTTACTGACATCAGCTCCTTTACACAACTCCTCTTGCAGCGCTTGAACTTGTCTTTGGAGTGCTATAAAACCCTCTTCTGTTACCCCAACATTTCTTCCACCATGGTTTCTTCATGGAGGCATCTTTTCTCATAGACCCACAACCACAAGTCTTGGTGTAAACTGCCTCATGTTTGGTGATTTGTTTACACACTCAGAAAAACCTGCTCTGATACCAATTGATGAGGGCCACATCATTCAAAACCCACACAAATCACAACAATAGATACCAACACAGAAGATGCGAGACAAAAAATAACTCACTTTCAATTATTTTCAGAAAATAAAATTACACATTCAAAACTTACATGCTACAGCCTTATGGGCTTGATTCATTATAGCAAAATCAACTCTAAAAACAAAATATTTTATTCAAAGCCACAATCTGCACTAATGGAGCCACCTTCTACAACCCCCACTTAACCCTTTTATTTTACCCAATAACCACCCTAGAATATTCTAGAAAGTGTAACTTTCCCTTTTTTTTGGCGCCAAAAGTCCCCCCATTTGATTTCTTGCCTAGGAAGATATTTTAATGAAATTCACCTTTTAGTAGGGTAGCTTCTTTGGGCCATAACTTTTGACCCAACTGTCAGATTTTCAATTGTAATATATCGTCGGAAAGCTCATGAAGAGATCTACAACTAGTTTTTGCCAAACTTAAGAGATTAGAGATTTTCCACTCAATTCTGGGGCTCCAAAGGGACTTAATTTTTAGTTTTAAATTTCATTAGAGAAATTCCCTGGGATGAAAATTTAATATCTTCCAAATGGTAGAGGATTTTAAGATGATTCTTTCGGAAAAAAATCTTATTTTCCAATTTCACCCATTGGGGTCAATTTTCGTGTCCATACGACCTGAATAGATCGACTTACTAAAAATAAGAGGTGGCTATTTTTTGTTGTTTCAAACTTCTAACTATCCCAAAAACTACATGAGTCACCATGGGCCCTAAGACAACTAAGGAAACTACAAAAAAATGAAAATACAATACTTTTGGGTGATGCAAGATTTCCCTTACAGCACTGGATGCTCTTGCATCAGACACCCAGGGTAATTTTAAAAGTGACCCTGTCACTTCTTAGGTGTTAGAGGGAAACCAAAACTGTTAACCTCATCTTCTGATAACCATGACGAATCTTCAACAGACCTTCATCTCCATCTCACCAAGTACTCTGCATATTTCCTATTTCTTATGCTTCTACCCACACGAAGTTATCCAAAATTTCTTCTATCTCCTCCTTTTCTAAAGTAGGTGCTAGAATATTCCACTGTGCTTCTGTTATTTCATCATCAATTTCTCCTTCATGATATTATGTTAAATCTAAAATGTTAAACACAAGTGAAATATGAATTTCATCAAGAAACTCTACCTCATATGCATTTCCTGAATCATGCTTCTTCAGGATCTTGAATGGTGCAAACTTCTTCATCTTTAACTTATTGTAGGTACCAACTGGAAACCTCTCCTTTCAAAAATGAGCCATGAATTCATCTCCTACCTAGAACTCCTTACACCTCATTTTCTTATCTATCTTAGCCTTATATTGCAAGTTCATCTTATTGATATGGTTATGTGCAGGATCATGACATAGGCCAAAAAATGGCAATATGATGGGTATGTCTAGGGTATGTGGCTGACGACTTTTTTTTACACAAAATTGATGAAATGAAAAGGGGTTTTAAAGGAGATTTTCAACTTTCCACCAATATAAATTATTTTTTACTTTGAATTTAATAATTTATAATTATTATTCATTTTCTATATGAATTACGACTAAAGTCGTGATTGATAGGCTAACTGAAAAACATCTATAGCTTTCAAATAGTATTACATTTTTTGAATCTGAAACATGTGTCACATTTTATGCTTTAGATACTATAGGATTAAAAAAAAATGAATTTCATGAAGTTTTGACCAAGTTAAAGTGGTCAGACATACAAGTTTTTATATTTTTAAAAATTTGTAATAAAAAACTCATAATTAATTATTTACTTGGAAAAAAATTACAAGAAAACATGCATCACATTGGGACATGAGTCTTCTACTTATATCTAAAATCTTATAATAAAATATTATCATTTTATTCTGGTTAGGGTGGTTAGATAGACACCTACTTATTTTTTCCCTGAAATCTAAGTGCTACTATATTGAAATTTCAAATTTTTACCAAATAGATTTTTATTTTTTTAAATAAACCTAGTAAGTTAGAAACTACATTCAATTCTTACATTTTTTAAATAATATACATAAATTATTCAAATTTTTATGTCAAGTTGTTTAACTCCGATTTGCCTAAATTTTTCGCTACTTAAGGGCCTATTTTTTCCATGATGATCCTGCACATACCCATATGTTTCTTCACCTCTGCATGGAAATTTTTTAGGTTCTCATCAAAATCTTCATCCTCAACACTACTCTTCTCTCCTTTTTCCATATTCCTAAACTCAGAAACATTCCTCAGACTACGTTGATATACAATATGGAATGGTGATTTACCAATGCTCATGTTGAAAGAATTGTTGTAAGCAAATTTTTCCTGTGTTATAATCAAATCCCATCCCTTGGGCTTATCTCCTACTAAGCATCTTAGTAGGTTACCCAAAATCCTATTCACAACCTCCGTTTGTCCATCAATCTATGGATGGTGTGCAGAATTGAACTTCAAATATGTCTTCAACTTTTTCCATAATGTCCTCCAAAAATAACCAAAAAATTTGGTATCTCTATCTGAAACTAAAATCTTCGGTAGACCATGTAGTCTCACCACCTCTCTGAAAAAAAACTCTGCAACATGAACAACATCACTAGTCTTATGAAATAGAATGAAATGTGCCATCTTTGAAAATCTATCCACCACCACAAATATGTAACCATGCCCTCTATGTGACCTTGGCAAGCCAAGAATATAATCCATTCTAATATCCTCCCATGGCCTCTCAGGTATAGGTAATGGCTGATACAATTGAGTATTCTTACTTGTTCCTTTCTCCATCTGACATTCTCTACAACTTTGTACAAACTTCGTCACATCTTGCTATAACTGTGGCCAATAATAATTCTCACTAACTAGAGCAATGGTCTTATCTCGACCAAAACGTGTAGCCAATCCTCCACTATGCTTCTCCTCCATTAGGTTCTCTCTCATAGAAATCCTTAGAATGCACAATTGGCTTCCTCTAAACAACATCCCATCTTGGATTAAGAAATCCAACCATCTTGTCCTATCCAATGTAATGGGTTCCAAACAAGCCTTCCAAGCTTCTGCAAAGTCTAGATATTCAGGATACAAACTCTTGAGTTCATTGAACCCAACAACCTCTATATTCATTTCTATCAACAAATTTTGATTTCTACTCAAGGCATCTACAACTTTGTTTGACCTTCCACTCCTATGCTTCAAAACAAAAGTATAACTCTACAAAAACTCAACCCATTTTAAGTGCCTTTGATTTAACTTTCCTTGACTATTGAGATACTACAAAGCTTGGTGATTAGTATATAAAACAAATTATTTTGGCAACAAATAGTGTCCATTTCTTCAAGGCATGAACTATAGCATAAAACTCTTGATCATAGACAAAATATTTTTTCTTAGCAGCATTCAACTTCTCACTAAAATAGACAACATGCTTACCTTTTTGACTCAAAATAGCTCCTATGGTGGTGCCACTAGCATCACAATCTATCTGAAAGACCTTATTCAAATTTGGAAGTGCCAAAATAGGTTGCTCTGTAACTTTCTTCTTTAACATCAAAAAATTTGGCTGCTCCTATATTCCACTTAATCTCTTCTCTATCCCCTCTCATTGCTTCAGTTAGAAGTGCACGAATACTACTAAAATTATTAATAAAATTTCTATAAAAACTTGCTACACAATGAAATGATCTTAGCTTTGTGACACTTCTCAGGGTAGGCCATTCAATGATAGCTCTCACCTTCTCTAGATCTATTTTAAGACCCTTTGTTGAGACAACAAATCCCAGATACACCAGCTCTCTCTTCAAAAAACTACATTTGTTCAAATTAATCAACAACTTCTCCTCCCTTAGCTTCTCAAAAGCTCTTGGGATATGCATCAAGTGCTCCTCCAATTCCTTACTAAAAATCAAAACATTATCCAAATAAACAGTAATAATTTTTCCTAAAAATTCTTTCAATACCTCATTCATAAGACGCATAAATGTGCTCGGAGCATTGGTTAGCCCAAAAGGCATGGCTAACCACTCGTACAAGCACTCCTTAGTTTTGAAGGTTATATTCCATTCATTTCCTTCTCTAATCTGGATATGGTGATATCCGCTCTTCAAATCTATCTTCATGAAGTACTCAGCTCCACTCAAACAATCCATAATGCCATCCATTCTCGATAAGGGAAATCTATACTTGATGGTGATCTTGTTGATGGCTCTAGAATTTATACAAATCTGCCATTTGTCATCCTTCTTTGTTGCTAGTACTGTAGGTACTGCACATTGACTCAAACTCTCTCTGATCAATCCTTTTCGCAACAACTCTTCACTCTTAGCTGGAGTCATATGATGAACTAACTTTTTCAACAAACTAACTCCAGGAATCAAGTCCATCTGGTGTCTAATCATTCTTACAGGAGGAAAATGTTCAAGTACATTATAAAAAATAATAGCTTGAAACTCATTCAACAAATATAAATCCTCTATAGGTACCTCAGTAGTATCTTCTTTATCAATTCTAGGGATCAATTCAAAACACATATGCTCATGCCTCATACCTTCTAGGATCTTTCTCCCATGAATCAAACAAATTCTTACATTACCCCATACCTTTTCTTCCACCTCTTTCAAGGGCTTCAACTTATGACGCACTCCATCCTTGGTCAAAGAATAGGCGTTGGTATGTCCATCATGTACTACTCATCGATCAAACTGCCACAATTTTCCTAACAACATATGAAAAACATCCATAGGAATAATATCACAAAATACCTCATCATGGTAATTTCCAATCTTGAACTTTACCAGAGGGAGAGAGGTAGGATGAAGATACTTGAGAGAGAGAGAGAGGGAGAGGTGGTGGGAGGGAGAGACCTGAGAGAGAGGGAGAGAGACAAAGTGGGAGAGAGATAGATGGAGTGAGAGAGAGAGGGAGTGGGGGAGAGAGAGAGAGGGAGAGAGAGGGGATGGGAGGGAGAAACCTAAGAGAGAGGGAGAGGGAGAGACTTGAGAGAGAGATAGGGAGGGAGAGGGGGTGGGAAGGAGAAACCTAAGAGAGAGGGAGAGTGAGAGAGGGTGAGGGAGAAATATGAGAGAGAAGGAGAGGGAGACAAAGTGGTAGAGAGGGGCTGGGAGGGAGAGACCTAGGAGAATAAGAGATGGGGAGTGGGAGATAGAGGGATGGGAGAGATACAAGGAGTGAGAGAGAGACTTGAGAGAGGGAGAGGGTGTGGGTGGGAGATGGAGTACTCGAGATAGAGGGATGGGAGAGAGATGGAGGGAGTGAGAGAGAGAGTGGGGGTTGAGGGAGATACCTGAGAGAGAGGGGGGGAGAGAGTGAGAGGGTGTGGGAAGAAGATACCTGAGAGAGAGGGAGAGAGGGAGGGAGAGAGAGAGATAGAGGGAGTGAGAGAGAGATGATGTGGGAGAGAGATATAGGGAGTGATTGAGAGAGAAAACGAGAGATAGAGGGGTGGGAGGGAGAGACTTCATAGAGAGAGAGAGAGGGAGGGTGGGAAGGAGAGACATCAGAGAGAGGGAGAGCGAGAGAGAGTGGGAGAGAGATAGAGGGCATGAGAGAGAAACAAACTTGAGAGAGAGAGGGAGAGGTGTTGGAAGGGAGATACTTGAGAGAGAGGGAGGGAGAGGGAGAGAGATATAGGGATTGAGAGAGGGAGGGAGTGACTGTGAGAGGGAGATGGGGTAGGAGGGGGAGACTTAACAAAAAGAGAGAGGCAGATGGGGTAGGATGGAGATACTTGAGAGAGAGAGAGACAGAGGAAGAGGGAGCGGGAGGGAGAGACCTGAGAGAAAGGGGGAGAGATAGAGGGAGTGAGCAAAAGAGAGAGAGAGAGAGAGAGAGAGAGAGAGAGAGAGAGAGAGAGAGAGAGAGAGAGAGAGAGAGAGAGAGAGAGAGAGAGAGAGAGAGAGAGAGAGGCAGAGGACAGAGACAGAGAGACGAGACAGAGAGATAGAGGGTAGGAGGGAGATTATAGAGGGGAAAGGGGGTGGGAGAGACCTGAGAGAGGGAGAGAAAGTGGTAGAGAGATAGAGGGAGTGAGAGATAGGGATTGGGAGCGAGAGAGGGAGTGTTTCTATGAGAGAGAGAGGGGGGGTGGAGATACCTGAGAGACAAGGAGAGAGATATAGTGAGTGAGAGAGAGGGAGTGGGAGAGAGATAGAGGGAGAGGGGGTAGGAGGGAGAGACCTGAGAGAGAGAGAGAGAGAAATATAATGACCTAAGAGAGGGAGTTGGAGCAAGAGAGACAAAAGGACCAAAGGGGGAGAGAGAGAGAGTGGGAAAGGGGGTTGGAGTGAGATAGTTTTATTTAGGTACCTAGGTGGGAGGGAAAGAGACCTGAGAGAGGGGATTTGATTGAGAGATAGAGATTATTCTAGGTCATGTGGGAGGGAGTGAGACCTAAGAGAGAGAGATACTTTAGATGGATAAAGAGTTATCTAGTTAGGGCAATGATTTAGAGCGCGTATGAAAGGTAAAACCTCAACTATCCATCTACGATCATAAACTGTGCACTCTAAGCATTATCAAAGTTGTCAACCAAAGAGAGGGGAAATTTAGGTTGTGTTCAAAGCAGGTCATTTGGCTCTAGAATCTATACAAATCTTCCATTCACCATCCTTCTTTGGTGCTAGTACTATAGGTACTGCACATGGAATCAAATTCTCTCTGATCAATCCTTTTTGCAACAACTATTGCACTTGTATGTTCAACTCTTCACTCTCTGCTGGAGTCATATGATGAGCTGCCTTATTCAACAAAATGGATCTAGGAATCAAGTCCATCTGATGACTAATCTTTCTTACTAGAGGAAAATGTTCAAGTACATTATCAGAAATAATAGCTTGAAACTCATTCAACAAATATAAATCCTCTATAAGTACCTCAATAGTATCTTCTTTTTCAATTCTAGGGATCAATGCAGAACACATATACTCATGCATCATACCTTCTAGGAACTTTCTCCAATCAATCAAACAAATTCTTACATTACTTCATACCTTTTCTTCTGCTTCTTTCAAGAGCTTCAACTTATGACGAACTCCATCCTTGATCAAAGAATAGGCGTTGGCATGTCCATCATGTATTGCTCATCGATCAAACTTCCACATTGTTCCTAACAATATATGATAAACATTCATAGGCATAATATCACACAATACCTCATCATGGTAATTTCCAATATTAAACTTTACCATACATTGTTCATTTACCAAAGTTTTATGGTCCCTCTCCAACCAAGCAATCTGGTATGGATTTAGATGCCTTCTTCTCTCCAACTGCAACTTACTAACCATATCTTCTAAAACAAGGTTATTAGTATTACATTCATCAATAATAACATTGAAAAATTTACCTTCACACTTACATTAAGTGCGAAAAAAATTCTTCCTTTGAGTTGGCTCTTTCTCCTCATTCAACAAGGCTTTTTTATAAGCAAGAACCTCTCCTTTTTTTGCATCCTTAGAATGTGAAGACTCAACATCTTCATCTACATGTGCAACTCGTACATTACCTAAGGTTAGGTATTCTATTTTTCCTTCCTTGATGTTGAGGACACTCATATGCCCTATGCACTTCTTCTCCACACTGGAAATAGGTTCCATGAAAGCCTCCTCTCCCTGCTCCTTGTCCATATTTTCCTTTTCCTCTTTGGTCTCCATTATTCTTATAACGAGGATGATAGGTGCTATCTCCTTTCTATTTATGGCTGATATTAGATCCTTTGCCCTTCTTTTGATCTTCATTTTGACCTGCATGTGACCGTCTACTAGTCCTTCCACCATGACCTACACCACTTTTCTTTCTTTCAAACCTTCTATTCAACTTCTCTTCTACCTTCAAAGCAAACTAATATGCATCTTCAATGGTAGACATTCTTACCAAACTGAGTTCTTCTTGAATGCTCAGCTTCAACCCATTTATGTAATGTGAAACTTTATCCTCGTTTTCCTCAAAATGACCTATTCTAATCAAGACTCCATAGAATTCTTCTATATACTCCATAACATATTTTCCTAATTGTGTCAACCCTTGCATCTTCTTAAACAAATTCAACTCATAGTCCCTAGGAATTAACCATCTTTTCAATTGTTCCAAGTCATCTGATCCCATCTTGTTATTTTCTCTTCTCCTCTTCTATTTCTTTCTAATTGGACTTCTTTCCACCATATGCTAGCATGGCCTTTCAAATAGGCCTTTTCAAATTTGACCCTATATGGGTCTTCTATTTCCTCATACTCATAATACTCTTCTATGTCATTGATCCTGATAAAGCTTGAATTTTTTTTTTGCAAATTCTTGTGCAAATCTTCTTTTGGTCATAATTGTAGGCTTATAAGTCAATGGATGGATTAGGGTTTTGGTCTAGAAACCCTCAATTCGTAGTTTCTCATTATAAATCCTTGGGAATTTTAATTCTATGTTGATCTGTTACAACCAGTTCCCAGTCATCTGAGTCACCATTTGAGTCATTGAATGCATGTTTTCACCGTCCCCTTTTTTCTTAGGTTTGCCAGTTGCCCCGAGCTTTATCATTATTTTAAATTATCCTAAAGTATGGCCAAATAGTTTATATAACAAGGGATTTTGTTTAAGTTTCCTTCTGAGTGTCGAGTCTCATTGGCCTAGTCATGGCCCCCCTTTTAAACACATCTTTTCTACACATAGGAAATAGTCCTCCACTCAAGTAGTTTCCCATCGCTGAAATTTTTCACTGACGGGTTATCTTCTGCAACAAGCGATGAGCCATATTTTCATTTTCTATCGCTCATCTCCAAAGTTCTTTAAACCTTCAGCTCCACTTCTGTGATGAGCGATGGTTGTGGCAGTGTGTTCCATGACACCATCATTGAAATATGCTAGCAACTCTTTCAATATTCAACGACAAGCGATGGAAGGAGAGAATGAGTAGTGTAATGGCCACATGTCAGATTTATGTTCCATCACTACTTTGGCCTATTGCCAAAGATATCTCCAACTTCAAATTCATTTCTTCGATATGTGATGGACCAAGTTATTTGGAGATATCGCTAGAAGGTCTTCATCGCCAAAATTCTCAAGAAGGTTTAACCAATTATTGCGACCAACGATGGGGTTTTATGTGGGAATATTCCCTTTGAATGTGGATTTTTGCTTGTTGCAAAAGATTGAAGGAAATGTATGGTAACTTCTACAACAATTAGCAAGTTTCAAATGATATGGCTAGGATGTGGATGGTTACGTGGAAGCTTTTCAACACCTCACCGCTATTGCCAAGTACAGATGGGAAGGAAAGTGGTGATCCTTAATGGGCTTTGTTGATTGAGTTTTAAATCCAAAATGATTGACGACCAGGATTCAACATGGAGTGATTGATTTTTTATTCGCTCGATCGAGCCAACGTGGTCATCAAATGCTATATGCTCTAATTCCTCTATTTAGTGAGGATATCTTATAGTTCATCTCATCATCTGCATTTATCAGGGTGCTGAAATAATTGTTGCAAATACTGGAGGAGTGATATTTGTGTGTTGAGTGAATCATCATAGAAGTGGTGATGTAGTATCCTTGGGTCTGTACTTGTGTGAGTACATGCAGTCTTGCTTTCTTTTTCTAGTTTCCTAAGGTGGTATCATTTTTGTATATCACAATTGTGCTCTATGTCATTTTATGTGGGACTGGTTTAGGTTTTCATTTCTGTAAGAGGGGATTTTGAGAGTTTAGTCTGGTTCATCTTCTGCAAGGTAGATTGTTGGTCAATGTTTTATTCTGGGTAAGATGGGTGAACCAAGTATTCTAGTTAAACTAGTTAGAAGTTCTAGGAGGTCAAGTATGTACAAACCTCTTATTTATGTCCCTGAGGTTAAACCTGATACAACAAAGTTTCTAACTGTTCTGAAAGGTAAAAGAAGTGTTCATAACAAGGGTGAGAAAACTATTATTCAGAGTACTTACAATTTGAGGAACATGACCATTTTAGAAGAATTGGTCAAGCTTAGAGGGAAGAGGTTTGTTGAGCCTATGGAGGAAATGAAGAAGCAGAGTAAGGGTTAGGCTAAGGTTGGTTTGGGGAAGCACAATGTTCCCATTGAAATTTCTGACAGTTCTTCAAGTGATGGAGAAGGTACGAACCTTGACTCTGGTCATTGTCCCATTTCACTGGTGTGCTATGGGGATTCTGGCGAAGAAGTGATAATAGCTACCCCAATTTCAATTAAGAGACTAGGAAGGTGTGCTTACTCAGTTGTTGACAAGGTAGGGTAGCAACCTATTTCCTCCTTTGAAATGGTGCTTGGTTTTTTGGACTTTTGTGCTGACTCGACTCTCCTATGGTTGGTTTGTTAATATGAACTATTGGTATTGATGGTGACTTCCCTAGTTCTAGTGTGAACATGCTAATTTTGATAATGACACCTTTTGGAAGGCTAGTTGGTTCTTTTCCGACTAATTGCATGGTGCTCTTTTTGTCTTTTGTTTTCCTATAGTGAGGAATGATTGAATATAATGGTCTAGGAAGTGGCCCTAATTAAGATGAAATTAATTTTGAGATGTTTTTGAAATGTAATAGCATTTGAGTCAGATGCTTGTTGCTCCCTTGTGATATCAAAAGGGATTTCATGGCTCATTATAGAGGGTTAGAATTTTGAGTCTGGTAAATAGTCTAGGCGGAGGCTAGGTTCAGAGGCATAATATAGAAAATATGACTGAATAGAACAATTTATTGTCTTAGGTATGAGTCACATATGTAATGATCTTAAATAAGTTTTATAGAAACTATAGATATTGAAACAAATCTTAGTTCTGAAGAAAATACTCTCCTATGTAACTTTCTATAAGTTATAAATGAAAATATGAATGGTGCTCTTGTTTATCTTCAGTTGTTTGATTAAATGTATGGTTTTTTTTTCTTTAACTCAACAAGTTGATTAAATGATTAAAGAGGGTCATATATTTGTAAGGAATTGTTGGCATATGGTTTAAGTGAACATGGTTTTTAGCTTCTAGTGTTGTCATTGATGGCAATTGAAGTCATCATTTTGGTCCACAATTATGAATTCACTCACACCAGTAGATAAAGTGGAAAATTGTGTTACCGACATAGTACTCATGTAAGAGGGTATCCGGTCTGATAGTTCCACCGGATCATCATTTTTTGTTGTGGATCATTCTAATTGTTTGTTATGCATGTGGTGCATCTTATCTTTGAATCACGTAATGTTGCTTTTGTGGCTATATGGTTTTGGAGGTCCGGTAGGGAATTTTATGTCTATTTGCTTAATAGAGCCGACTCAGTGCAAATGGTGTGCAGTGGATGTATAAAGTTGATTTTTTTTTATTATCTTCAAGTTCAGATGTTTAATTATTGGTCCTAGCCTTTGTGTAGCCAACTTGTTTAAATATGCATCAAAATTATTCATGTTTTGGGCTGACAAGTTGCAAATATTATTAAGTTTTGTTGAAACGTGATGAGGGCGCAGCCCGAGACACAGAAAATAACCCACAAACAAGAGAATAATTTTATTATTCAGAAAATGGAGCTTCTTACATGCAGAGGATCTCAAATCCCCAAATTCTACAACACATGCAAGCTACAGAAAGCTACAGAATAACCCTTTCACAATATGCAAGCTTGTCCCCAAAAAGTCACCCAAAAATTAGAAACCCGCCCATAAATAGAGCTCATCTTTAGTTTGGAGCCAAAAAAATATTAAAATTTGAGTTTAGGTGGTTTGGCACCAAAAATTACAACTTGAAGTTCAAATTTCAAAAGAAAATTTGCAATTGTATCTTCTAGAAATTGTGCCAACTTCCCAGGGCCATAAATTTTGATCCGGGGCTCCGATTTGCGAACCGTTTGAACCATTGGAAAGGTCTCGAAGTCAAGAACGCACTCAAAATTTGCTATGCTAATTTCAGCAAGTTTTGGGGCCATTCTGGGAGCTCTAAGTGCCTCAAATCCAACTCAAAAGATTTTCAGGTGCAAATCTAGGAAACTAAAACTGCAATATCTTTCAACCCAGCAATAGAAAATAAAAACCGTAAATTGAAAATTTCATTATGACGAAAAGGGTATCCAAAAATGTAAAAATGTCTAAAAACTAAGAAACTTGAAATTTAACTATTTTTAGGTGATGCAAGATTGCCCCTACACCACTGGATGCTCCTGCATCAGACACCCAGGGTAATTTGAGAAGTAACCCTGTCACGTCTCAGATGGTTGAGGAAAACCCAACCGGTCAACCGCTGCCTTAGATAACCAGGATGAATCTCCCACATGCCTTCCTCTCCATTTCACCAGATATTCTTCATACTGCCTATTTCTGGTACTCCTTCCCACATGACTATCCAAGATTTCCTCAATCTCCTCCTTTTCTGAAGTAGATGTTGGAATCCCACATTGTTCCATCATTGGTACTTCTTCTGCGCCACCTTCATGATACACTGTCAAATCTAAAATGTTGAACACAGGGGAAATGTTGAATCCATCTGGCAACTCTACCTCATATGCATTCCTTGAATCATGCTTCTTCAAAATTTTACAGAGACCGAACTTCTTCATCTTCAATTTGTTATATGTTCCCACTAGAAAAAATTCTTTCCTCAAGTGGACCATCACTTCATCACCAATCTAAAACTCCTTATACCTCCACTTCTGATCAACCTTAGCCTTATACTGCATATTCATCTTGTTAATATGTTCTCTTACCTTCTCATGTATATCCTTGATGTGTTCTACAAAATCTTCAGCTTCAGCACTTATTTTCTTCTCTTGGTCCATCTTCCTCAATTCGGGCTGTTCGGGGCTACCTCCATACACAACTGGAATGGTGATCTACACTTCTTGTGACAATTGTTGTAAGAGAATTCCAGGGTAAGATCAAGTCCCATCCCTTAGGTTTATCTCCTACCAAACATCTCAGTAGGTTACCCAGACTCCTGTTAACAACCTCTGTATGCCCATCTGTTTGTGGATGGTGTGCAGAACTGAACTTCAGCTCTGTCTTCAGCTTCTTCCACAAGGTCCTCCAAAAGTACCCCACAAATTTGGTGTCATGATCTGAAACAATACTCTTTGGCAGACCATGTAGCCTCACCACCTCTTTGAAGAACAAGTCAATAATGTGGACTGCATCATGGGTCTTCTGACATGGAATGAAATGTGCCATCTTCGAAAACCTATCAACCACCACAAAGACTGAATCATTCCCTCGTTGTGTCCTTGGCAAACCAAGAAAAAAGTCCATACTTATATCCTCCCATGGCCTCTCTGGTATAGGTAAGGGCTGATATAAGCCATGTCTGGCTCACTCCTTTAGCCATTGGAATACCCTGCAGCTTTGTGCAAACTTCTTCACACAGTGACAACTGAGGCCAATAATAATGCTCACTGATAATGGCAATGGTCTTATCCCAACCAAAATGTCCTGCCATTCCTCCACTATGCTTCTCCTTTATCAGGTTCTCCCTCATGGAACTCCTTGGGATACACAATTGACTTCCCTTAAATAACATGCCATCATGGATTATGAAATCCAACCACCTTGTCCTGTCCACTGTAACAGGTTCCTTGCAAGCTTTCCAAGCCTCTGCAAAATCAGGATCTTCTGCATACAGTGTCTTGAGTTCATTGAACCCAACCACTTCAATCTGCATCTTTGTCATCAATGTATGCCTCCTACTTAAGGCATCTACAACCCTATTTGACTTCCCACTCCTATGTTTCAAAACAAAGGTATAACTCTGCAAAAACTCTACCCATTTCATATGCCTTTGATTTAATTTTCCCTGACTATTTAGGTACTGCAAGGCCTGATGATCAGTATATAGAAAAATTCCTTCGGCAACAAATAATGTATCCATTTCTTTAATGCTTGAACTATTGCATAAAATTCCTGATCATATACAAATAGTTTCTCTTTGGCATCATTTAAATTTTCACTGAAATAGGCAATGGGCTTACCTTCTTGGCTCAATCACTGCTCCAATGGCACAACCACTGGCATCACAATCCACCTAAAACACCTTGTTGAAATATGGGAGGGCTAGAACGGGTTGCTCTGTCACCTTCTGCTTCAACAGTTCAAAACTTTTTGTGCTCCATTGCTCCACTTGAATTCTTTTATATCCCCTCTCATTGTTTCAATCAGGTGTCCACAAATACTACTGAAGTTTCTAATGAAGTTTCTATAAAAACTAGCCAAACCATGGAAAGATCTCACCTCAGTAGCAGTTCTTGGGGTAGGCCATTCCAGAATAGCCTTCACCTTCTCTGGGTCCATCTTGAGACCTTCTGCTGAGACAACAAACCCCAAGTACACTAACTCCCTCTTCACAAAACTGCACTTCTTCAGATTAATCAATAGTTTCTCTTCTCTTAACTTCTCAAAGGCTCTCTGAATATGCATCAGATGCTCATCCAACGTCTTACTAAAAATCAAAATATCATCTAAATACACAATAACAAAACTTCCCATAAATTATTTTAGTACCTCGTTCATGAGCCGCATGAATGTGCTCGGTGCATTAGTTAGCCCAAAAGGCAATGAATAACCACTCGTACAGGCCCTCTTTGGTCTTGAAGGCAGTCTTCCATTCATCTCCCTCTCGAATCTGGATCTGGTGACATCCACTCTTCAGATCAATCTTTGTGAAGTACTGAGCTCCACTCAAACAGTCCATCAGGTCATCCATCCTTGGTAGGGGAAATCTGTACTTGATTGTTATCTTGTTTATGGCTCGGGAATACACATCCTCCACTCCCCATCCTTCTTTGGTGCTAGTACTGCAAGTCGCGATGGACTCAAACTCTCCATATCAAACCCTTTCTCAACAACTCTTGAACTTGTCTGTTCAACTCCTCATTTTCTGCTGGAGTCATTCTATGAACTGCCTTATTTGGCAAACTGGCTCCAGGAATCAAGTCAATCTGATGACTGATCTTCCTTATTGGTGGTAAACCCTCAGGTACATTATCAAAAACAATATCCTGAAACTCATCCAACATCCCATAAACTTCTTCTAGAACCTTCTCACTATCCTCATTACTCACTCTAGGAATCAATGCATAACACACACGCTCATGCTTCATACCTTCTAAAATTTTTCTTCCATCTACATAACAAATTCTAGCACTCACATACCTTTTCTTGGTCTCCTTGAGGGGTTTCAACTTGTGACGAACCCCATCCTTTGTCAAGAATAAGTGTTTGCATGGCCATCATGTATAGGTCACCTATCAACGCCACGGCCTCCCCAACAACATGTGACATGCATCCATGGGGATGATATCACAGAGTACCTCATCATGGTAGCTCTCGATCTTGAACTTTACTAGGCACTGCTCATTGACCAAAACTTTATGGTCTTTCTGCAACTAGGAAATCCGATACAGATGCGGGTGCCTTTCCCTCTTCAGCTTCAACTTTGTGACCATCTCCTCTGACACCAGATTATCAGTGCTCCCAGTGTCAATAATGACATTGCAACATTTTCCTTCACACTTGCACCTTATGCGAAATAGATTCTTCCTCTATTCTAGTTCCTTTTCCTCAGTCACTAGGGCTCTCCTAATCACTAGCTTCTCCCCTTTCTGCATCATCTGAATGTGTCAGATTGGGCCTCCTCATCTGCATGCGCAACCCTTTCACAACTTTCTAGCCTTTTGTCTGCCCTTCCTTGGTGTTGTGGACATTCATAGGCTCGATGCCCTTCTTCACCACACTAGAAACATGTTCCTCTAAAACCACCTCTTCTAGATCCTTGTCCATATCTCCCTCATCCTCTACCTCTTTGATCACCACTCTTTTGATCATGAGGGTGGTAGAAGTTGTCATTCTTTTGGCTTCGGCTGGTACCCACATCTTCACTTTTCTTTTCATCATCATTTCGGCTTCCTCAAGGTCTTCCATTGCCCCTTCCGCTTTGACCTCCTCGTCCTTTTTGCTTGCCATCAAATCTTTTGTTTAGCTTCTCTTCCACCTTCAAAGCAAACTGATACATATCCTCAATGGTGGTCATTCTGACTAGGCTTAACTCCTCTGAATGCTCAGTCATAACCCATTAAGATATCGGGCTACCTTCTCCTTATTGGCCTCTATGTGACCTGTTCTGATGATAATCTTGTGAAAATCTTCAATATATTCTTTCACAGATCTGCTTCCTTCCTTCAACCCTTGCAATTTCTTCAACAGATCTAACTCGTAGTCCACTGGTATGAACTGCTTCTTCAGTTTCTCTACCATGCGATCCCATCTGGTGATCTTGACTTTTCCTCTTTGATTTCTTTCCAACTAGACCTCTTTCCACCAAATACTGGCATGGACCTTCAGCTTCATTTTTGCAAACTTAACCTAATCTAGATCCTCTATTTCCTCATACTCAAAATATTCTTCTAGCTCGTTGATCTAGTTGATCAATTCTTCTGCGTTCAGACTTCTGGAATAACTGGGGACTTCTGCTCTGGGTCTTTTCCCGATCTTCGAAATGGCCCTTATTAGCCGCATTTGGTCTTGATCAGTTGCTTCTTCTCCCTCTTCTACATCTGAACCTTCTTCCTCTCATTCATCCTCACTTTCCTCCCTTGGGTTTAACCCTCTTCTCAACTGCTCTTGTAACTCATCAATCTGTCTCTGGAGGGCTGCCAGTGCATCTCTTCCACCAGCATCTCTGCCACCTTGACAACCTCTGGCACCACCATGCCTACCAGGCATCACTCTTGGAGGCATCTTTCTTGACCTCGACCAACAACCACGGTCCTGGTGTGAACTGCCTCACGATCAGCAATCTGTCCACACGCTCAAGAAAACCCGCTCTGATACCACTTGATGAGGGCACAGCCTGAGACACATAAAATAACCCACAAACAAGATAATAATTTTATTATTCAGAAAATGGAGCTTCTTACATGCAGAGGATCTCAAATCCCCAAGTTCTACAACACATGCAAGCTACAGAAAGCTACAAAATAACCCTTTCGCAATATGCGAGCTTGTCCCCAAAAAGTCACCCAAAAATTAGAAACCTACCCATAAATAGAGCTCATCTTTAGTTTGGAGCCAAAAAAACATTAAAATTTGAGTTTAGGCGGTTTGGCGCTGAAAATTACAACTTGAAGTTCAAATTTCAAAAGAACATTTGCAATTGTATCTTCTAGAAAGTGTGCCAACTTCCCGGGGCCATAACTTTTGATCTGGGGCTCTGATTTGCAAACCGTTTGAACCGTTGGAAAGGTCTCGAAGTCAAGAACGCGCTCAAAATTTGCTATGCCAATTTTGACAAGTTTTTGGGCCATTCCAAGAGCTCTAAGTGCCTCAAATCCAACTAGGAAGATTTTTAGGTGCAAATCTGGGAAACTAAAACTGCAATATCTTTCAACCCAGGAATAGAAAATAAAAACTATAGATTGGAAATTTTATTATGATGAAAAGGGTATCCAAAAATGTAAAAACATCTAAAAACTGAGAAACTTGAAATCTAACTATTTTTGGGTGATGCAAGATTGCCCTTACACCACTGGATGCTCCTGCATCAAAACCACCTATGGCAACTAATTCCTGGTGTGCAGATATATTAAGATGATTGGTCTCATCATTTGGATGAATGAAGAAGGTGTGCGTGTGTATGTTTCAAATGTATAAGGTGTATTTGAATGATATCATGCATAGTTTCACTTGCACCTAAATATTTTGTGTGCGAGCTTGAGCATAACAGATTAGAAGTCCAATATAAGTCATTAGGACAAAAGTTTGACACCATAGCTAAACTAGAACTACAATCAAGCATTGGTAGATGCTATTTATTCAGTTCATTTTATTTTTGAAATTTTTTTATCTGGCACTGCCATTTACGTAGCATATGAGATGAACAAACAAAATGTGGATTATGATCTATGTGAAGTGCTTAGAGGGCAACTCTTGGAGAACCTGAAGAAAATCAAGAAGGAAAAAAAGAATGTGTTCAAGTTCGGAAACTTGTTAATCTTCATGTACTTTTACTTCTTAGGTGAGATACTAGGTATTGGAAAAATTCAATGGAGAAATGATGTTCCAATAGCAGTACAGATTTGGGACATGCTATGTAGTCTTGATGACTGAAAGACCCGCAACACAATTTTGTGGGGTCATTTTAGAAGATTTCAAAACCAGATACATGCCAGAGAGAGGATCCTTGAAGCCGTAGTGGAATAGTATAAAGATTCTATATGCTTCATGGTGGACATTGATCAATGTCACATGGAAGCAGTTGATCCAAGAACTATTTGGATCAAGCCTATGGGCTATGAAGTGGATGAAAATATACTAAGGATGTATGCAAAACATCTACTGAATTATCCATTGGATCTTAATGAAGAAATTTTTGGCACCTATGCAAAGAAGGGCCTTCAAGTACATTCAGATTTGAGGAAGCCAGTGTAAATCAGAAAGGTAAGAAAGGAAACATAAATCATTGTAGAGAAAATAGGTCTTCCAGTTGAAAAACTGAAAGAAATAAGAAGGAAAAGAGATGAAGCTGAAGCAGCAAAGGAAAAGGAAAAGGAAACAATGGTTGGTCTGGGAACATCTCCTCCTAACACCAGATCAACTAGGAGTTCCCCTACAACACAACCAAATAATAATGAAGCCTCAAGAAGAAGAAAGAAAAAGAAAAGTTCAAGGACCTATAAAGCTGCATCCATAGATTAAGAAGAAGAGATAGACTCGGAAGAAATAGTAAAAGAATTGAAGGCTACCGGGACTCATGCGGTTAAACTTAACAAAAGGAAGCCTTTCGGTAAAAGTGAAGAAGCCTAGAAAAAGCTCAAAACTGACAAACCCAACATGTTAGCGGAAGAAGTTGAAAATGCAGTAGTAGTTAATGGTAATCTCAAGCCACTTTGTGATCTATATGAGTTCTTTGATGATTTTGGTAAGAAGACTCTTGAAGAAGCTGTAACTAAGCATTTGAATGTTTTCAATAAAACTCTAGTTGAAATCATGTTTGGCTTGCCAACAAGCCTATACACTGCTTTGGAATCAAGAAGGGTGAGTGCCAGGACAAAGGAAGAAAACATGAGGAAAAGAGTTCTTGCTGACTTGTGCCCCAAAATGGGAATTGAAGAAATTGATCTACTTCTTCAAAAAGTTAAAATGGAATTTAGAAGCAAGTCAAGAGTAAATAAAGTCATGATTGGTGACACTGATGATGTTATGTGTGAGACCAAGAAAATTCTGGAAGAATTCTTGTCAAAAGAAAAGGTAAATATTGAGGAAGACAATATTGAATAGGCTCAGGAATAAGTCAGAAGGAGGAAATGAAAATGAGGAAAACATGAATTTATTTGATCCTCCAATATCTGAGGATATTCTAACTTCCCCTAATGTTGAAAACACTGAGACACCCATTGTGACTAAGTTTCAAGGTGAGGAGATAGTTGAAAAGAAAGAAGTGTCTAGTAAAGAAAAAGAATCCCCAAAAGTCATTCTAGAAGCTCAATCTAAGATTGACAAGGGAAAGAATCAAGAGATCAGTCCAAAAGAGGTAAAAGAACCTTTGTTGGAGCAACAGATAGAATCATATTCTGATTTCAATGAGAGTTCAATCAACTTATCCACCTTATATCCAATATAGATGTTGAAAGGTGCCAAAATAGCTCAAGATAAAGCCAATGAGAAAATATTGAAATATCACATTGAAGATAGTGAGCTGCTAAAACTCGCTTCCGATTTTTTTCAAAAATTGATGCCTACCCATGTTATGCATCCATTAGGATCTTCCTTTGGTGAGTTGAAGAGATTAATAAGCTTTGTAGATTCTCATTTCAAGTCTTTTGAGGTTTTAGCTTGGGTTAAAGTGAAAAGGGAATTTAAGGAGGAAAGAATATGAAGCCTAATCAAATTAATTGCCAAGGACAAGAATCTTCTAGCAACTTGCATACAGAGTATCCAAGGTTCTATAAGTGAAGGATGGAATATGTACAAATCTTGCTTAATCTTGTCAAAATTTACTAAGGAAAATGAGAAAAAGATAAAAGATATTGAGCAGTAGTTGGCTATTATTTCCAACACCTTTGATCCTTTGACCAGTAGTGTGTTTCATCAAGATAGTCAGGTAATATCTTTTCTTGATAAATTAAAGACTCTAAAGTTTGAAAGTGAAATGGTTATTAGCAGAGTAAGTGAATTCAGAGGACTAATAAGTCCAAATATTGAGATGATGGAAAATTCTCTGAAAGAAGCAAAAAGTGTTGTGATCGCTCCTGATCCTGTAAGTTTGGAAGCTCAGAAACCTTATCTTATCTTCTCTATGGCCATATTACCATTTTGGAGAGTCTAAGGAGTATCTGCCCGACTCAAAATTAGGAGGATTGAAGAATGTCTTTGTAGACATCTTCAATTTTTTGTAAGTCTTTGGATATACTTGTACAATTTTTTTTGCAATTTTGGTTTTCCCAATTTTGTCATTGATGCCAAAGGGGGAGAGTGTGATGTGAAAAATGCATTAATATTCTTAGGGGGAGAAATGTTTTGTAGTGGAGCAGTATTTTGTATTTTGGCAATATGCTTATCAGTTTTGACACTTAGTCATTTTTCACTAAGTATTGCCATTAATGCCAAAGGGGGAGATTGTTGGCATATGGTTTAAGTGGAAATGGTTTTTAGCTTCTAGTGTTGTCATTGATGGAAAATGAATTCATTGTTTTGGTCTATAGTTATGCATTTAGTCACACCGACAGATAAAGTGGAAAACTATGTGTTACCAGTAGAGTACTCATGGAACAAGGTATTTGGTTTGATAGTTTCACCAGATCATCATTTTGTGTTGTGGATCATTGTAATTGTTTTTTATGCACATGGTTCATCTCATTTTTGAATCTCGTAATGTTTCTTTTGTGGCTATATGGTTTTGGAGGTCCGATAGGGAATTTTTTGTCTATTTGCTCGATAGTGCCGACTCAGTGCAAATGGTGTGTAGCGGATGTATAAAGTTGAATTATTTTGATTATCTTCAAGTTCAGATGTTTAATTATTGGTCCTAGCCTTTGCATAGCTGACTTGTTTAAATATGCATCAAAATTATTCATGTTTTGGGCCGACAAGTTGCAAATATTATTAAGTTTTGTTGAGTTGACTTGTGGCGACTAATTCCTGGTGAGCGGATATATTTAGATGACCGGTCACATCATTTGGATGAATGAAGAAGGTGTGTGTGTATGCTGCAAATGTCTAAGGTGTATTTGAGTGATATCATGCGCAATTTCACTTGCACATAAATATTTTTTGTGTGAGCTTGAGAAGAACAGAGCAAAAGTCCAATATTAGTCATCATGACAAAATTTCAACACTAGAGCTAAGCTAGAACTACAATCAAGCACTGGCAGATGCTATTTATTTAGTTCATTTTATTTTGGATCAATTTCAAACTATTGTAAGGGCAGTGAGCCCCCATCTTTTGAGCAGTGAGCTTGAATGCAAGTGCATTCACATTTTGTAATACTTCTTTTGAGTATACTCATAACTTATTGTGGACTAGCCATCCACCATGGTTTTTCCCCTTACAAGGTTTCCACGTAAAAATCCTTGTGTTATGGCTATGTGGTTTTTTGTTTTTTATTTTTGCATATTGACTTTGATTAAATGTCTTAAGTGGAATAAAGATCAGGATAACAAAATTTTTTTTTTTAGAACACTGATTCACTCCCCCTCTCAGTGTTGCTTGTTTCCAAAAGGAATTGTGTAGGATTTGGTAAGGAGTTATGTTCTAGGCATTGTGAGTTTTCATATTGCAAAGCATTATGGAAATAGTCCACCAATTTCTGAAATGAATAGTTGATATATTACTGGTTGTTATATATTTGAATCCATATTCCTAATTGTTGAAGCACTGGCCTATTTGTTAGTTAAATCTTACAAGTGAATGAGCTATTGGAACACCTAGCTATGTATTTGAAATGAGAACAACATTCATTTAAAAATATTTCAATTATGAAGTATGAATTTGAATATTCCTCGATTCCTAGCAAATAAATGATCATTTACTCAAAGGTCTTCCAAATCTTTAGTGAATTGTGTTTATTTGCAGTTAATAGGAATCAATTTGTGTATAAATGTGTTCTCAAAGAGACATACCTCACTTGAACACAACAAGGAACACCCTCATAGGTTCCACAAAGCCTAAAGTGTAGAAGTAAAGACCTCATAATCCTTTACTCATTATATTGACCACTCACCTTGAGGATTCTTAACTGGATAGGGGTTGGATACCTTTTAGATAATTCCAAGGGTGTGCTGGAAAAAAACCAATAGAATGGTGAATCCGCTAGGGAGAGCTTTGAGAAATCTCTGATAGAAGATCATATTTCCTTAAAGAGTCATTGAAGTTTTAAAACAGTTTGTAACTAGAGATTGAAAATTGTGGAATCTTATTTTCCCATCTGAGTCACCAACAAAATGATGAGTCCGCTGGGGAGAAATTTGAATCTCCAATTGGAGATTGATATTTCATAATGTCAATTATTTGCTAATCTAAACATTTGGTTCAAATATTGAAGGAATTCAAACCTGGAGAAAGACATTGTTGTAGTAAACCAAAAAGTTCCATGATATGTGGTGTTTTGTTGGTGAAAGGAACTTAGAAGGAGATTTATCTTTGAAAGAGCTTCATATTGCTTGAAGTTCAATCCTTTGTGAAGCGAGGTGGTGACTCTGTCAAAAGAACCTGTTAAAGATGTGAAGAAAATTTCCAAATCAATAGAATTTGTGGTTAGGAAGAGAGGTAAACAACTGCTACAAGTTTCCAGTTATTCTCATAAATATAAAGAAAGCATTATTCTATTTGAAAGAAAATTATGAGAAGTATTGAATTTACTTAAGATGTAAATGATTCCCTATTAGGTGAAGTAACACTTAATGAGGGAATAGTAACTATGGTAATTTACCATGCTTTTAAAATATAAATTCAAATTCATGCATTATCATGAAGAAACATGTTATATTTTAAGATCTTAAGAAAAATATATAGGAGGCTTGCATTATAAGGGCTTAAAGTCATAACTGCAGAGGGAATTTGAATTGACTTTTGCAATTACAAGGTATATCTGACAAGGCCTGTAAAAGTGTGAGAAAATGCATTATCAATCTATGCACCCAGATAGGGACCCAAATATAATAATTTATAATGGACAACCATTGTCACATCAAGGAAATTTCAGTACCAAAAGGTACAGGGCTATAAATTTTAGTAACATTTGTGGTTACCCAAATGTTGTACCACCTAAGATCAGAGATATGGTACCAAAATTTAATGGTGAAAATTTTGAATTAGCAAGCAAACATCTACAAGAGTTTGTTGATGTGATGGGTGATTATGAATTGGATTTTGAAGATGTCATGAAATTGTTTGCTCAATCCTTAAAAGGAGATGCAAGAGACTTGTTCTCATATCTACCAGCATCCTCCATACATTCATGGGATGAGGTTAAAGTAGTGTTCATGGAACGGTTTGGTGAAAGGATTGATCCACTTTTAATAAGACAAGGGTTCATGAGTATGGAGAAAAGGGATGATGAGTTTGTCCCTTCTTTTCAAAGATAATAAGGGATATCCCTGAAAGCATAAGACCAAATGAGGCAAAATTCTTGGTGGTGTACTTAGGTGCATTTGATAAAAAGATGAGTTACCTATTAAGAGACAAATAGCCCACAACATTGCATCAAGCGTATCAAATTTCTATAGATATTGAAAATAACTTGAAGTATTCAATGATGAGAGGATACTCAGTTATCAACATTGATCGTCCTAGTGCATTGGGTGCAAATGCACCCAATATAGAAAATAGTAGATATATATGTCAAAATGATAAGGATCCTAATGTTTCAACCTCTCCATCACCACAATATGAAAACCATAATAAGCTCCAAGTTGAATGTCCACAAGATCAAATCCAAGTTGATCAGATGTCTTTGGTTAGAAAACTATATGAAATGAAAAGGCACAATGGAGAATCACCTTATGATTTGTTTCTAGATTTTTGGGTGCCTTGTTGGAGGTACCCAAAGGTGTTAAACCAAAAGATTCAATGTGCATTGATTCATTTTTTGAAATGTACTAGTCAGGACTGAGTACCCTACCAAAGGAACTGAAAACTCACAATTTAAGCCAAGTAATTGATTGGATAAAATTTGTGGAGGGAACTAAAAATGATTATGCACAACATATGACGCCCTTAGATGTTGATGGGTGTTGTATTGCTAAAAAGGATTAGGAGGAAATGCAAAGAAATGTAGAAGGTGCATCAAGACATGAACATCCATTCCATTACATAGGAGAATATAATTATTGTAATCAACTCACAAATGGCATGTATGAAGACCATTACAGTAGTGGTGAAGATCAAGATACATAATATGATAATAGAAGAGGTGTTCCTGATTGGCATCTTTTAGATGTCTTGGATGGTGAAGAAGTGTAAGAAGTACAAGATATTATCCCATCTCATGATTTGATCAATAGCAATGGTGCTAATGTTGTTGATGCTTTATCACAAACCAATGATCTAGGTTTGGAAAATAAAAGTTTGCATGTCCATCCTGATGAACCTGAGTACAGTATCAAAATTGGTGGGTTTTCATGCTGTGGTAATTGTGATGGCATTGAGTCATGTAATTCCTCTAATAATCATGGTTATTCTTATGAAAAGGAGATCAAATCCTTTACTTCAAGAAGTTATGATGATAACAATGGAAATGTTTGTTTTCTTTAGAGTGAACATTTTTCTTCATGTGAAAAGCCCTGAAAATGTGAGTCAATAATGTCAACTAGAAATGAGGTGGAAAACTTTGGGGATGATTCGACATGCTCCTCAAGTTAGTACAATGATTTTGACTATGACGAAGATTTGCAAGATATAGATCTTCATGTGGAGGAAGCAGAGGTTGTCATGACAACAATGAAGACAATATATAATCTTGTATTTGATGATCCCCCATCCCCACCAACATAAGTAATGATCCTTATTCGTGCAGGAATAATCCAATTTTTAAGGATTTTTATGAAGCATTTAATGCTTGGTCAAGTTATGGCCATGAGCAAACAGAGTGGTACACTAGTGAAGCTTTTGAAAGTAGTGCTTATGTGTCTTTCACATTTGGGACTGATGTCAAAAGTAGGCTTAAGGATCAAAATAAGATGGAAGATTTTGAATATGATTGTGCTTATGGGGATGATCTAGAAATACTTCAATTGCTTGAGAGATTCCATGATTCAAGCATCCATAGTACTAATTTCTCGCAAGTGGATAGACAAACTGCATTGGAAAGATATTTGCAATGTGATTTGAGTTCATCATCGATGGTGCAGGTTAATGAAGAATTTGAAGATAAGAGCATGTGTGTTCAGTATGCTTGTCCTAAGTATAGTACTAGAAATAATGAAGGTGTTGATGAACATGTTAGTTCTCTAGTAACTCATGCATGTTTGTGGGAAGCTCAGTCTGAAAGGTTAGCTGCACAAGACAATGATAGTGTGTACATCAATGAAAGAGGAGGTTCAAATTTGAGTAACCAAGTTGTGTATCATGATAGACATATGGATCAAGGATTAGAAATATTAATTTCCCACTGATAATGAGAAAATATTTGATGAATTACCAGATATTTTTGACATTACAAAACTGTTTGAGCTGCATGAAGATCAATCAAGTGATACAAATAGTATAAGATACAATGTTGATCAACATGAATGTGCAATTAGGATTTCTATTGATGTTCTTCATCTTGCAGCATGATTGTGGAGAGATTTTCATCCAATAGGAATAACACTTCTGAGGAGAACAAGGGATTTTACTCAATTGTTAGTGAACAATATTTGAATTATGAAGATCGAAATATGTACCCATGTTACAGTGACCAATATAAAGATGCCCCTGAATATGCATCTTTCAATTTTGATATATTTGGGAATGATTTGCATAGTACAGAACAAAAAGAATGTGAGGGATTTTAGTTTGATATTCAATATGTCAAAGTTCATGATAGCAATAGTCAAATGGACTATCAATTATTTACTTTTCCAATTCATTTAGAACAAATTGGGTTGGATCAGTCTAGTGAACAGATGGATTATACATACTATGGAATGAATGAGTTTCAAATGTTGTCTGATTGCACTCCTCAACCAAATATATTTTGTAAAGATGAAGGAAATTTGGAGATAGGATAGGTACAACTAGCCGTGTTAATCAAAATAGAGCTAATTGTGCAAGATTGCTTGATAGAAGTGTTGATCCATTATAGATATTGGAGGATAAGGTTTTTGATAGAGGAAAGGGTTTACTATAAGTTTTGGAGGACTGGGGCCTCCAAGTTTGGAGATTGAATCCTATGAAACTAAGGAGGCTTATGAAATATGGGTGGAAACATATTTTACTGGCCTTGTAAACACTATACATAGGTTTGGTCTGGTTTGCTTCTTTCCTGCGGCGTCTGCTTGCCTGGTCTGAGAAAGCTCCTGGTTTTTGTTCCTCTTTGATGGTCTAATTCAACCTAAGATTTGGATTCTCTCCATACCCACCAGGGGTATGCATCCCCAAGCATGAGCCACTAATAGAGTTTCAATTTTTTTTGCAAAATCTTGTGCAAATCTTGTTTTAGTCATACTTGTAGGTTTATGCGTCCATGGATGGATTAGGATTTTGGTCTAGAAATCCTCATTTTGTAGTTTCTCGTTATAAATCCTTGGGTATTTTAATTATATGTTGATCAATTACAATCGGTTCCCAGTCGTCTAAATCACCATCTGAGTCATCAAATGCATGTTTTCACCGACCCCTTTTTACTTAGGTTCGCTAGTTTATGCGAGCTTTATCATTGTTTTAAATTAATCTAAAGTCTGGCCAAATATTTTATAAAAAGGAATTATGTTTAACTTTCCTTCTAAGGGTCGAGTCTTGCCAACCTAGTCATGGTACCCCTTTTAAGTACATCTTTTCTACACATAGGAAATAATCATCCATTCAAGTAGTCACCCATTGCTAAAGTTCTTTTCACCGATGAGTTATCTTCTACGACAAGCGATGAGCCATATTTTCCTTTTTTATCGCTCATTACCAAAGTTATTCAAACCTGTAGCTCCACTTCTACGATGAGTGATGGTTGTGGCAGTGTGTTCTATCACACCATTGCTGAAATATGTTAGAAACTCTTTCAATGTTTAGCGATGAGCGATGGAAGGAGAGAATGAGTAGTGTAATGCCCACGTGTCATATTTATGTTCCATTGCTACTTTGGCCCATCGCCAAAGATAACTGCAACTTCAAATTCATTTCTGCATTATGCGATGGCCCAGGTTATTTGGAGATATCACTGCAAGGTCTTCGTCACCAAAATGCTCAAGAAGGTTTAACCAATTACTAGACCAGTGATGGGGTTTTATCCGGGAATATTCCCTTTGAATGTGGATTTCTTCTTTTCATTGAAGATTGAAGGAAATGTAGGGGAATTTTTGCAACAATTGGCAAGTTGCAAATGATATGGCTAGGATGTGGATGGTTACTTGGAAATTTCTCAACACCTCACCATTGTTTCCAAGTATGGATGGAAAGGCAAGTGGTGATCCTTAATGGGCTTCGTTGATTGAGTTTTGAATCCCAAAGGATCCATGGCCAGGATTCAACATGGATTCATTGATTTTCTATTCGCTCGAGTGAGCCAAGGTGGTCATTAAATTCCATACACTCTAATCCCTATATTTAATGAGGATCTCTTATATTTCATCTCATCGTTTGCAATTATCAAGCTGCTGAAATAATTGTTGTAAGTACTGGAGGAGTGGAATTTGTGTGCTAAGTGAATCATCACAAAAGTGGTGGTGTAGCATCCCTAGGTTTGTAAGTGTGCATACATGTAGTCTTTCTATCTTTTTCTAGTTTCCTAGGGTGGTATCATTTTTGTATCTCACAATTGTGCTCTGTCATTTTATGTTGGACTGGTTTAGGTTTTCATTTTTGTAAGAGGGGATTATGTGGGTTTAGGCTAGTGTATCTTCTGCAAGGTAGGTTGTTGGTCAGTGTTTTATTTTGGGTAAGATGGGTGAACCAAGTATTCCAGTTACACTTGTTAGAAGGTCTAGGAGGTTAAGTATGCAGGAACCTCTTATTTATGTCCCTGAGGTTAAACTTGATACAACAAATTTTTTGACTCTTCTGAAAGGTAAAAGAAGTGTTCATAAGAAGGGTAAGATAACTATTTTCCAGAGTACTTACAATTTGAGGAGCAGGACGATTTAAGAAGAATTGGTCAAGTTTAGAGGGAAGAGGCTTGTTGACCCTATGGAGGAATTGAAGAAGTAGAGTAAGGCTCCTAAGGTTTGTTTCGGGAAGCACATTGTCCCCATTGAAGTTTCTGATAGTTCTTCAAGTGATGCAAAAGGAACAAACCCTGATTCTAGCCATTTTCCCATTTCCTTGGTGCCCTATGGTGATTCTAATGAACAAATGATAATAGCTACCCCAATTTTAGTCAAGAGACCAGGCATATGTGCTTACTCGACTGCTGACAAGATAGGGTAGCACCCTATTTCCTCCTTTGAAATGGTGCTAAATTTTTTGGACTTTTGTGTTGACTTGACTCTCCTATGGTGTGTTTGTTAATTTGCACTAGGTATGTGCAGGATCGTCATGGAAAAAACAGGCCCTTAAGTGGCAAAAAAATTAGAAAAATCAAAGTTAGGCAACTTGACATAAAAATTGGAATAAGTTATCTATATTATTTAAAAAATATGTAAGAATAGAATTTGTAGCATATTTAATGTAATTTCTAAACTACTAGGTTTCTTTAAAAAAAAAAATCTATTTGGTGAAAATTTGAAATTTCAATGTAGTAGTACTTCAATTTCAGGGAAAAAATAAGAAGTAGGTGTTTGTCTGACCACCCTAACCACAATAAAATGATAATATTTTTTAATAATATTTTAGATATAAATAGAAGACTCATGTCCTGATTTGATGAATATCTTTTTGTAATTTTTTTCCAAGTAAATAATTAATTATGAATTTTTTATTACAACTTTTAAAAAATATAAAAAACTCATATGTTTGACCACCTTAACATGGTCAAAACTTCATGAAATTCATTTTTTATTTTTTAATCCTATAGTATGCGAAGCATAGAATGTGACACATGTTTTGGATTCAAAAAATGTGATACCGTTTGAAAGCTATAAATGTTTTTCAATCAGTCTATCAATCATGACTCTAGTCGTAATTTGAATAGAAAATGAATAATAATTACTTATTAAATTCAAAGTAAAGCATAATTTATATTGGTGGAAAGTTGAGAATCTCCTTTAAAATCCCTTTTCATTTCATCAATTTTGGGTAAAAAAAAAGTCATCAGCCACATACCCATCATATTGCCACTTTTTGGCCCATCGTGATCCTGCACATACCCCACTATTGGTACTGATGGTGACTTCCCTAGTTCTGGCGTGAACACGCTAATTTTGATAGCGATGCCTTTTGGAAGGCTAGGTGGTTCTTCTTTGACCAATTGCATGGTGCTCTTTTTGTCTTTTGCTTTCCTGCGGTGAGGAATGATTGAATATAATAGTTTGAGAAGTGGCCCTAATTAGGATGAAATTAATTTTGATATGTTTGTGAAAATTAATTGAATTTGAGTCGGATGCTTGTTCATCCCTTTTGATATAATAGGGATTTCATGGCTCATTGCAGAGGGTTCAAATTTTGAGTTTGGTAAATAGTCTAGGCAGTGGCTAGGTTCAGAGGCATAATATAGAAAATATGAATGAATAGAATTGTTTATTGTCTTGGGTATGAGTCACATATGTAATAATATTAAATAAGTTTTATAGAAGCTATAGATGTTGAAAAAAATCTTAGTTCAGAAGAAAATACTCTCCTATGTACCTTTAAATTGCAAGTTATAAATGAAAATATCAATGGTGTTCTCATTTATCTTGAGTTGTTCGATTGAATGTATGGTTCTGTTTTTGTTTTAACTGAACGCATTGATTAAATGCTTAAAGAGTGTCATAGATTGGTAGGGAATTGCATAGGTTTTGGTAAGGAGTTGTGTTCCAGGCATTGCAAGTTTTCATATTGCAAAGAATTATAGCAATAGTCCATTAATTTCTGAAATGAATAGTTGACATATTACTGGTTGTTATATATTTGACTCCATATTCCCAATTGCTAAAGCATTTTCCTATTTGTTAAATAAATATTGTAAGTGAATGAGCTTTTGGAATGTGTATCTATGGATTTGAAATGAGAACAACATTCATTTAAAAATATTTTGATTATTAATTATGAACTTGAATATTCCTGGATTCCTAGAAAACAAATGATCATTTACTCAAAGGTCTACCAAATCTTCAGTGAATTGTGTTTATTTGCAGTTAATAGGAATCAATATGTGTATAAATGTATTCGCAACTAGACATACCTCACTTGAACACAACAAGGAACACCCTCCTAAGTCCCAAAGAGGGGTGATCCCGCAAAGCTGGTTTACAATTTCTGGGAGATTCTGATTTTTCTGAAATCACATATTTTTAGAAAATATAATGATTGAAGCCTTACTAAGTTTCATTTAAAACATTCCAATTGAATAGGGTTTGATGAATAAACCTTAGATCAAAACCCCTTGTATATAACCTTGCTAGTTTTAAACCATACCTATAACAAAGTCTCCTTTACACCTATGAAAATGTTGATTAGAAACAACTTTTGATTTACCTTTTTGGGGATCAAATGAATTCATTTAAAATTTATTTTTTGTATGTAGTACTTATTATAATCTTCCCAAAAATTATAATTTTAAATAAATTAATTTTATTATTATATTTATTTTTTATTTCTTGTGATTGTAGGTTTTTCACCGAAAAATCAAGCTCTATTTTTTGCACATATGGAAAAATAGAAGATTACCAAAAAAGAATTGAAAAATATGAGTGCACCAGATATTGAAGTCCTTGATCCAACAAAATAAAAGAATAATTTTGATACATACAAAAAAATTATGTGTTATACAGTTCGCCTATGTCTGATTTGTAATTGGTTTGAATTTGAAACTTGATTAAGGAAAAAATATTCAATAAAACACTCTAAAACCAATTGGAAGCACTAGATATCGTAGTTACAAATCTAAATTCAAAAAAATTATAATTTTATCCTTCATGGAAAAAAAATTATGTGTTATACAGTGAGCATCACTCCTTAAAAATGGTGTTTACTGAAAAAAACTAGTTTTCGAAGGAGGTGGAAAAAGCAGTGCAATCTAATTCCAATTTTTTTGAAAAGAATATATTTAAAATCTATAGAAAAAATTCCAAAAATCACTAGTTTCCATCATCTTCAAATTCCTCACAGTTTAGCCACTATAGGTTCTTGAAAGTGAAGATTTAGGTAGAAAAAATTAGTTCAGTGTCCAGTTTGGCCAAAAATTGTAAACCGGTATTGTGGGATCACCTAGAGCCTAAAGTTTAGGAGTAAAGACCTCATAATCCTTTACTCGTTATGTTGGCCACTCACCTTGAGGATTATTAACAAGAGGGGTTGGCTACCTTTTAGAGAATTCCAAGGGAATGCTAGAGAAAACACCAACAGATCCAATCGATCAACTCCTCTAGATTTAGGTTTCAAGAAAAATTAGAAACTTCTATCTTTGGCCTCTTTCCAATCTTGGAAATGGCCCTAGTCAGTTTTACTTCTCCAAGATCCATTACATCCTATTCTTCCTCTTTGAATGGCTCCTCATCTTCAGCCTCATCCTCACTTTCATTTCTTCATCTGACATCAACTCCTCTATGCAGCTCCTCTTGTAGTGCTTGAACTTTTTTTTGGAGTGCTCTAAAACCTTCTTTAGTTACCCCGCCATTTCTTCCACCATGGTTCCTTCATGGAGGAATATTTTCTCACAGAACCACATCCACAAGTCTTGGTGCAAACTGCCTCACATTCGGTGATTTGTTTACACATTCAAGAAAACCCACTCTGATACCTCTTGATGAGGGCCATAGCGCCCAAAACCCACACAAACCACAACAATAGATACCAACACAGAAGATGTGAGACAAAAAATAACTCACTTTCAATTATTTTTAGAAAATGAAATTACAAATTCAAAACGTACATACTAAAACCTCATGTTCTTGATTCATTACAGCAAAATCAACTCTGAAAACAAAATATTTTATTTGGAGCCACAATTTGCACTAATGAAGCCACCTTCTACAACCCCCACTTAACCGTTTTATTTTACCCAATAACCGCCCTAGAATGTTCTAGAAAGTGTAACTTTCCCTTTTTTTTGGTGCCAAAAGTCCTGCCATTTGATTTCTTTCCTATGAAGATATTTTAATGAAATTCACTTTTTAGTGGGGTAGCTTCTCCAGGCCATAACTTTTGATCCGACCATCATATTTTCAATTGTAAGATATCGTTGAAAATCTCATGAAGAGATCTTTTGTGGCTCTAAAGGTCTTTAATTTTTAGTTTTAGACTTCATTAGAGAAATTCCCCAGGATGAAAATTCAATATCTTCCAAATGGTAGAGGATTTTGAGATGATTCTTTCACCAAAAATATTATTTTCCAATTTGACTACTTGGGGTCAATTTTTTTGTCCATATGACCCGAATAGGTCGACTTACGAAAAATTACAGATGACTATTTTTGGTTGTTTGAAATTTCTAACTATCCCGAAGACTACATGAGTCACCATGGGCCCTAAGAAAACTAAGGAAACTACAAAAAAATGAAAATACAATATTATTGGGTGATGCAAGATTTCCCTTACACCATAGGATGCTCCTGCATCAGACACCCAGGGTAATTCGAAAAGTGACCCTATTGCTTCTTAGGTGTTAGAAGGAAACTAAGTTGGTTAACCTCAGCTTTAGATAACCGTGAGGAATCTTCAATGAGACTTCCCCTCCATTTCACCAAGTACTTTTCATATTTCCTATTTCTTGTGCTTTTGCCCACATGGCTATCCAAAATCTCTTCTATCTCCTCCTTTTCTGAAGTAGATGCTGGACTATTCCACTGTGCATCTATTATTTCTTCATCAATTTCTCCTTCATGATATTATGCTAAATCTGAAATGCTAAATATGGGTGAAATATGAATTTCATCAGACAACTCTACTGTATATGCATTTCCGGAATCATGCTTCTTCAGGATCTTGCATGGTCCAAACTTCTTCATCTTTAACTTGTTGTAGGTATCAACTGGAAACCTCTCCTTTCACAAATGAACCAGGACTTCATCTCCTACCTGGAACTCCTTATACCTCATTTTTTGATCTGTCTTAGCCTTATATTGCGAGTTCATCTTATTGATATTTTTTTCCACCTCTTCACGCAAATTCTTTAGGTGCTCAACAAAATATTCAGCCTCAACACTACTCTTCTCTCCTTTGTTTATCTTCCTTAACTCGGAAACATTCCTTAGACTACTCTCATATACAATGTGGAATGGTGATTTACTAGTGCTCCTATTGAAAGAATTGTTGTAAGAAAATTCTTCTTGTGGTATAATCAAATCCCATCCCTTGGGCTTATCTCCTACTAATCATCTTAGTAGGTTACCCAAACTCCTATTCATAACCTCTATTTTTCCATTAGTTTGTGGATGGTGTGTAGAACTAAACTTCAAATCTGTCTTCAACATTTTCCAAAATGTCCTCTTAAAATAACGAACAAATTTGGTATCTCTGTTTGAAGCTAAACACTTCAAAGCATTAACTATACCATAAAAATCTTGATCATAGACATAATATTTCTTCTTAGCGTCATTCAACTCCTCACTAAAATAGCACCTATGGCAGTGCCACTAGCATCACTATCTACCTAAAAGACCTTATTAAAATATGAAAGTGCTAAAACAGGTTGCTTTGTAACTTTTTTCTTTAACATATCAAAAATTTTGGCTGCTCCTCTAGTCCACTTAAACTCTTCTCTATCCCCTCTCATTACACCAGTTAGAGGTGCACAAATACTATTGAAACTTTTAACAAATTTTTTGTAAAGCTTTCTAGACCATGAAATGATCTTACCTCTATGACACTCCTCGAGGTAGGCCATTCAATGATAGCTCTCAACTTCTTTGGATCCATTTTAAGACCCTCTATTTAGACAACAAATCCCAAATACACCAAATCTCTCTTCAAAAAACTACATTTCTTCAAATTAATCAACTGCATCTCCTCCCTTAGCTTCTCAAAAACTCTTCGGATATGCATCAAGTGCTCCTCCAATTCCTTACTAAAAATCAAAATATCATCCAAATAAACAATAACATACTTTCCTCAAAATCTTTTCAATACCTCATTCATAAACCCCATAAATGTGCTTGGAGCATTGGTTAGCCTAAAAGGCATGACTAACTACTCATACAAGCCCTCCTTAGTTTTGAAGGTTGTCTTCCATTCAAATCCTTCTCTAATATGGATATGGTGATATTCGCTCTTCAAATCTATCTTCATGAAGTACTCAGCTCCACTCAAACAATCCATAATGTCATCCATTCTTGGCAAGGGAAATCTATACTCGATGGTGATCTTGTTGATGGCTCTAGAATATGTACACATCTACCATTCCACATCCTTCTTTGGTGCTAGTACTATAGGTACTACACATGGATTCAAACTCTCTTTGGTCAATCCTTTTCACATCAAACTCTTTCACATTTATGTTCAACTCTTCACTCTCTACTGGAGTAATATGATGAGCTACGCTATCTAGAAAATTGGATCTAGGAATCAAGTCCATTTGATGACTAATCTCTCTTACTGGAGGAAAACCTTCAAGTACATTATCAAAAATAATATCTTGAAACTCATTCAAAAAAATCTAAAACCTCTATAGGTACCTCAATAGTATATTATTTATCAATTCTAGGGATCAATGCAAAACACATATGCTCATGCCTCATACCTTCTAGGGAGTTTCTTCCATAAATCAAACAAATTCTTGCGTTGTTGCATAACTTTTCTTCTACCTCTTTCAAGGGCTTCAACTTATGATGAACTCCATCCTTGGTCAAAGAAAAGGTGTTGGCATGTCCATCATGTACTACTTGCCGATCAAACTGCCACGATCTACCTAACAACATATGACAAGCATCCATAGGCATAAGATCACACAATTCCTCATCATGATAATTTCCAATTTTTAACTTTACCAGACATTGTTCATTTATCAAAGCTTTATGGTCCTTCTCCAACCAAGCAATCCGGTATGGATTTAGATGCCTTCTTCTCTCCAATTGAAACTTACTAACCATCTCTTCTGAAACAAGGTTGTTAGTACTACATTCATCAATAATAACATTGCAAACTTTACCTTCACACTTACATTTGGTGCAAAACAAATTCTTCCTTTGAGTTGGCTCTTTCTCCTCATTCAGAAAGACTCTTCTAGAAAAAAGAACCTCTCCTCTTTCTGCATCCTCAGAATGTGAAGACTCAACATCTTCATGTACATGTGTAGCTCGTGCATTACCCTTAGGTATTCTATTTTTCCTTCCTTGATGTTGAGGACACTCATATGCCCTATGCCCTTCTTCTCCACACTGGAAATAGGTTCCAAGAAATCCTCCTCTCCCTCGTCCTTCTCTAGATCTTTCTCTTCCTCTTTGGTCTCCATTACTCGGAACACGAGGATGATAGGTATTATCTCCTTTCTGTTTCTGGATGCTATTGGATCTTTCACCCTTCTTTTGATCTTCATTTGAACCTCCATATGACTATCCTCTAGTCCTTCTACCGTGACCTCCACCACTTTGTTTGCTTTCAAACCTTCTATTCAACTTCTCTTCTATCTTCAAAGCAAACTAATATGCATCCTCTATGGTAGACATTCTTACCAAACTTAGTTCTTTTGGAATGCTTGGCTTCAACCTATTTATGTAAATGGAAACTTTCTCCTCGTTGGCCCCAAAATGACCTATTATGATCAAGACTTAATAGAATTCTTTTGTATACTCCTTAACAATATTTTATTAATTGTTTCAACCTTTGCATCTTCTTAGACAAATCCATCTCATAGTCTCCAGGAATGAACCATCTTTTCAAGATTTCCACCATTTGATCCCATCTTGTTATTTTCTCTTTTCCTCTTCTATTTCATTCCAACTAGACTTCTTTCAACCATATGCTAGAATTTCCTTTCAATTAGGCCTTTGCAAATTTGACCCTATATGGGCCTTCTATTTCCTCATACTCAAAATACTCTTCCATGCTGACCATTGATCCAATCGATTAACTCCTTTAGATTTAGGTTTCAAGAAAAAACTAAAAAAATTATCTTTGGCCTCTTTCCAATCTCTTAAATGGCCCTAATTAGTTTGACTTCTCGAGGATCCATTACATGTTGTGCTTCCTCTTTAAATGGCTTCTCATCTTTAGCCTCATCCTCACTTTCATATCTTCCTCTGACATTAGCTCCTCTACAAAGATCCTCTTGCAGTGCTTGAACTTGTATTTGGAGTGCTTTAAAACCCTCTTGCCCAAAACCCACACAAATCACAACAATAGATACCAACACAAAAGATGCGAGACAAAAAATAACTCACTTTCAATTACTTTTAGAAAATGAAATTACAGATTCAAAACTTACATACTACAACCTCACGGGCTTGAGTCATTACAGAAAATTCAACTCTAAAAATAATATATTTTATTGGGAGCCACAATCTGCACTAATGGAGCCACCTTCTACAACCCCAACTTAAACCTTTTATTTTACCCAATAACCACCCTATAATGTTCTAGAAAGTGTAAATTTCCCTTTAGTTTTGGCAAAAAAAGTCTCTCCATTTGATTTCTTGCCTAGGAAGATATTTTAATGAAATTCACTATTTAGTGAGGTAGCTTCTCAGGGCCATAACTTTTGATCTGTTGGTCAGATTTTCAATTGTAATATATTGTTGGAAAGCTTGTGAAGAGATCTACACCAACCTTTTGCCAAATCTAAAAGATCATAGATTTTACTCTCTATTTTGGGGCCTCAAAGGGCCTTAATTTTTAGTTTTAAACTTCATTAGAGAAATTCCTCAAGATGAAAATTCAATATCTTCCAAACGGTACAATATTTCAAGGTGATTCTTTCGCCAAAAATCTTATTTTCCAATTTTACTCCTTGGTGTCAATTTTCATGTCCATATGACTTGAATAGGTCGACTTACTAAAAATAATAGGTGACTATTTTTGGCCGTTTGAAACTTCTAACTATCCCAAAGACTGCATGAGTCGCCATGGGCCATAAGACAACTAAAGAAACGACAAAAAAATGAAAATAAAATATTTTTGGGTGATGGAAGATTTCCCTCACACCACTGGATGCCCTGCATTAGACACCCAGGGTAATTTGAAAAGTGTCCCTGTCACTTCTTAGGTGTTAGAGGGAAACCAAAATGGTTAACATTAGCTTCAGATAACCATGAGTAATCTTCAATGAGCCTTCCTCTCAATTTCACCAAGTAATTTGCATATTTCTTGTTTCTTGTGCTTTTGCCCACATGACTATCCAAAATTTCTTCTATCTCCTTTTCCGAAGTAGGTGCTAGAATATTCCACTATGTTTCTCTTATTTATTCATCAATTTCTCCTTCATGATATTCTGTTAAATATGAAATGTTAAACATGGGTGAAATATGCATTTCCCGAATCATGCTTGTTCAGGATCTTGCATGCTCCAAACTTCTTCACCTTTAACTTGTTGTAGGTACCAATTGGAAACCTCTCCTTTCGCAAATGAACCATGACTTCATGTCCTACTTGGAACTCCTTATATCTCCTTTATTGATCTTCCTTAGCCTTATATTGCGAGTTCATCTTATTGATATGTTTCTTCACTTCTTCATGCAAATTCTTTAGGTGCTTAGCAAAATCTTTAGCTTCAACACTACTCTTCTCTCTATTGTTTATCTTCCTCAACTAAGAAACATTCCTCAAACTACTCCCATATACAATATGGAATGGTGATTTACCAATGCTATTGTTCAAAGAATTGTTGTAAGCAAATTCTAACTATGGTATAATCAAATCCCATCCCTTGGGCTTACCTCCTACTAAGCATCTTAGTAGGTTACCCAAACTCCTATTCACATCCTTTGTTTGTCAATCAATTTGTGGATGGTGTGCAGAACTAAACTTCAAATCTCTCTTCAACTTTTTCCATATTGTCCTCCAGAAATAACCAATAAATTTGGTATCTGAAAAACAACTTTGTAACATGAACAACACCACTGGTCTTATGACACAGAATGAAATGTGCCATCTTTGAAAATCTATCCATCAGGTATAGATTCATACCCTCTTTGTGTCCTTGGCAAGCCAAGAACATAATCCATTCTAATATCTTCCCATGGCCTCTCCAATACAGGTAATGGCTGATACAATCTAGTATTCTAACTTGTTCCTTTCGCCATCTGACATACTCTGCAACTTTGTACAAACTTATTCACATCCTGCTGTAACTATGGCCAATAATAATTCCCACTAACTAGAGCAATGGTCTTATCTCAACCAAAATGTCTAGCCAATCCTGCATTATGCTTCTCCTTGATTAGGTTCTATGTTGCCAAAAATTGTATACTCTTGAAGAAAGAGACAATTTTGTCATAAATTTGGTCCTATTTTAGACACCTTGTTTCAATCACCCCTTAAAAATTGCATTTATAGTCCCTTAATGCTCATAATTTTGGACTTTAAGGCCTATTTCACTCACAAACCACTTAAATCCTGACAAATACCAATCAAACCACTTAAATTTTTTGAAACCCACCAATAAAATTCCTAGTGGGACTACGTCACCCAAGGTGGCAACTTAGTCCCTTTTGGGGTTTTCCACTTTTTAACAGGAAAATCACTAACCTAATTCAAATTTTTAAGGGATGTTAGCCTATGAAGTTAAAATTATGAGTAATTTGGTGTTAATGCATATAAATACATGTTTTGAAGTCATTTTGCAGATCTCCTAGTCATTTTGCAAAGCAAAAATCAAAAGTCAAGAGCAAAGTATCTTTCATAAGAAGATTCAATAGCATTTCTACAACAAAGTTGAAGCTTAGGGGAAACAAACTAGGGTTTTTGTAGGTCTTTAAGCTTAATTTTTGTTCAAAATCATACATTGCAAAGGATTCATCATGGATTCCTATGGTGAATCATGGAAAAATATAGGTTGAAGAGATGCAACTAGCCATCAAATCACACCTAATGGCTTGTTTTCAAAGTGATTCCATCTTCCATGTTCTTCTTATCTTTAGACTTAATGTTTGCATTACATTTTGCATATCATTTGCATTCATTTGAAGTGTTGTAGGGTTTCTTGCATTGAATTCTTGCATAATTCAAGTGCCATTTGCTTATCTTATTTTCACACAATAGAATAGGGTTTTGTGTCATTTCAGCTTTTCTAAGTCTTACACACACTTAGACTAGGGTTTTATGCAGATTTTGTCCTTTACAAAGTTTAAATACCAACTAGGGGTTTAACCAAGGTAAACCCCCCAATTAGAAACCAAAATATCTTATGTTTTATAGGGTTTTTCGAAGATTCAGATCCAAATTTCTATCAAAAATCATAGTGTAGGTTGTGGGCTTCCATTTCCACTTCCAGATTTGTAGAAAATCCAAACTGGACTACGTTGCCCCTAGTGGTGACTTAGTTTAAATGCATTGCTTTTTCAAAAAAAATTGCAGTTTCAGACACTCATTTGGCCAAAATAGCCTTATGGGCAGTTTCCCTAGTCTGGGTCTAAGTCGCACAACCTGGCATAAATGTCCCAGTTGACTCAAAAATCAAAATTTCTAGAATTTCAGTGGTCTCTGCAATCTCTAGTCAGCTCTCCATCAGTTTCCAGGTGCATAGTTTATGTTTTGCATCTTCATTTTGTTATTATTGCATTTATTTTACTTTTCTGCATATCATACTATGTTTTCAAACAAGTTGCTTTTCTTAGGTTTTACATCATCCGATCATTCTATATTCAAATGAGTGCATTAGGACATCTTAATTAGATAAAATACATCTCATACACAATAACTTTAAAATGAGTGCATTAGGACATCTTAATTAGATAAAATACATCTCATACACAATAACTTTAAGTGTAGACAATTGCATTTTGGACCCCATTCCTTCCCCTTTCTCCTTTTAGGTGAAAAACCATAGAAGGAGGAAAGCAAGTGTGGGCAACCCAAAATCATTATCCATAGGTTCTCTCTCATAGAAATCCTAAATCCACAATTTTCTTCCTCTAAACAACATCTCATCTTGGATTAAGAAATACAACCATATTCTCCTATGCAATGTAATAGGTTCCAAACAAGCCTTCCAAGCTTCTGCAATCTCTAGATCTTCAGGATACAAACTCTTGAGTTCATTGAAACCAACAACCTCTATATTCATTTATATCAACATTTTTTTCCTTCTACTAAAGGAATTTGCAAATCTGTTTGACCTTCGACTCCTATGCTTCAAAACAAAAGTATAACTTTGCAAAAACTCAACCCATTTTAAGTGCCTTTGATTTAACTTTCCTTGACTATTGAGATACTACAAAGCCTAGTGACCAGTATATAAAAAAACATATTTTGGAAAAATATAGTGTCTCCATTTCTTCAAAGCATGAACTATAGCATAAAACTCTTGATCATAGACATAATATTTCTTCTTAGCATCATTCAACTTCTCAGTAAAATAGGAAACATGCTTACCTTCTTGACTCAAAACAGCTCCTACAATAGTGCAACTAGCATCACAATCTTCTTGATAGACCCTATTGAAATTTGGAAGTGCCAAAATAGGTTGCTCTGTAACTTTCTTCTTTAAAATATACAAAATTTGGTTGCTCCTCTAGTCAACTTAAAGTCTTCTCTATCCCCTCTCATTGCTTTAGTTAGAGGTGCACAAATACTACTTAAATTCTTAATATTTTTTTGTAAAATCTTGCTAGATCATGAAATGATCTTACCTATGTGACACTCCTCGGGGTAGGTCATTCAATGATAGCTCTCACCTTCTTTGGATCCCTTTGAAGACCCTCTATTGAGATAAAAAATCACAGATACACCAAATCTCTCTTCACAAAACTACATTTCTTCAAATTAATCAACTACTTTTCCTCCCTTAGATATGCATCAATTGCTCCTCTAATGCCTTACTGAAAAATAAAAATATCATCCAAATAAACAATAACTATACCATAGAAAAATGGAAACTTGCTTGATTTGGGGAATAATTGATGATAAATTGGACTTAATGAGGCCTTGATTTAGTGTTGTAAGGTGTTTTTTCACATCCACACTAGGTCTTGGATCCTTACAAATTAAATAACATGCATTTATTGATGTCTTGTAAAGGTGTTGTAAAGTGTTGTAAAAGACTTTCACACTTTTCTAGACTTAATAAACCCATTTTCCCCTTAATTCAACATTACAAAATATATTTAATTGCATATTCACATCAATCTAGAAGGCTTGCAAAATAAACTTAATGCTAATCTAGTGTTGTAATGTGTTTTACACACACATTGGATGTTGTGCCTTTTTAGGCTATGTGGACCTCATTTAGTGTTGTAAAGTGTATTTAAATCACACTTTCACATTGAGTTTTGTGTCCTAAGCCCTCATTGACCTTCACATCATAATTAATAGGCCCCTATTACACCATATTGTGCATCTCGAGATAATATTTGATGAAATACATGACAAAGCCACCATAAAAACCTTATTTCCTTACTTCCTAGCATCTTAACTGGAAAATGGGCCCCACTAGGACTAATTCGCCACTTGTGGAAAATGAGTGCTTGCCAGGTGGGACTAATTCACCCAAGGAGGAAAATGAGTCCCATTTGAGCCATTTTTGACTTTTGAGCAGGAAAAATTAGGTTTTAAGTTTAATTTTTCTTCATGTCGACCTAAGGGATCTAATTTACAAATAAATTAGGAGAATTTCCTATAAATACAACCTTCTAAGCCCTAATTCATAATCTCTAATCTCATTTCATAACTCATTCATCATTTGTCTTCCACTTCAAGTCAACCTAGTTAGGGTTTCATCATTGCAAGTCTCCAAGATAACTTCCTAAGACATTCAAGGGCAGGTTCTTCATGTTTTGTTGTAGAAATTCAAGATCAATCTTCATGGAAATGTAATAACTTCATTTTTTTATCCTTCATTACATTCTTTCACCATTTTGGTTTAATTACCTAAAAGGCGTTTGACCAAGGCAAATCCCCATGCCCTAACATCCAATATTTATTCTTCTCTTCTTGTTTGTTTGAATATTTAGGCATCTTAGAGGGTTGGAAATCATTGAAGATCAAGTTGAAAATTTATTCAAGTCATCATTTCATTGGATAAGGAAAATTATCAACAAAAAGTCACTTTCAGACCTGAATTTGACCATTTCAGAACCAAACACCTGAAGAAGCAGAAAGTGTAGACTAAAAGCTCTTGTTTCCACCTTTGAATATTCATAAATTCAAAAGTGAACTCATTTTACATGGGTGGATAATTATTCCTACTTCCAGGCTTGATTCTGGTTTTCTACATTTTTGGATACCCATTTGTCTGAAAAGGGCTCCGAAATAGTTTCACAGAACTAGGACTAATTCGCCCAAAATGGTGAATGAGTCCCACCAAGCCTAAAAATTAGGATTATCAACATTAAAAATGTCATTTATAGTCTTCATAAATATCTTAGGTGCACACTTTCAGTTTCATCCATTTCTATTGCAATTTGCGTTCATTTTTAGATGTTTTCTGCATATCACACTGTGTTATCAAAAAACTTGTATTTCAATAGTTTTCACCTAATAATCAATTAATTTTATCATTTTCTTGAATTCAAACATTTCATATTTCATTATTATTGCATTCATAATCTATCAATTCCATTTCTTAGTTGCAATTAGATCATTTTATTTAGACATAATTCCATCTTACATTCCTTTATTTGAGTGAACCACCTCAATTTTAGGGTTCTATCTCTCTCCTTTTAGGTGGAAGATCCTAAGAGTGCAAGAGAATTCCATAGAAACCACACAATTTATGGTTCAATATTTTTTTTTCCAAAAAACCCTTTCAATACCTCATTCATAAGCCGCATAAATGTGCTTGGAGCATTGGATAGCCTAAAAGGTATGACTAACCACTCGTACAAGCCCTCCTTAGTTTTGAAGGTTGTCTTCCATTCATCTCCTTATCTAATCAAGATATGGTGATATCCGCTCTTCAAATATATCTTTGTGAAGTACTCAAATCCACTCAAACAATCCATAATGTCATCCATTCTTGGTAAGGGAAATCTATACTTGATGGTGCTCTTGTTGATAGCTCTAGAATCTGTACAAATCTGCCATTCACTATTCTTCTTTGTTGCTAATACTTTAGGTACTACACATGGACTCAAACTATCTCTGATCAATTCTTTTTGCAAAAACTCTTGCACTTGTATGTTCAACTCTTCACTCTCTACTGGAGTCATACGATGAATTGCCTTATTCAACAAACTGGCTCAAGGAATCAAGTCCATCTGATGACTAATATTTCTTATTTGAGGAAAACCTTCAAGTACATTATCAGAAATAATAGCTTGAAACTCATTCAAAAAATCTAAAACCTCTATAGGTAACTCAGTAGTATCTCATTTATCAATTCTAGGGATCAATTTAAAACACATATGCCCATGCCTCATACCTTCTAGGAACTTTCTCCCATCAAGCAAACAAATTCTTGTGTTACTGCATACCTTTTCTTCTTCCTCTTTCAAGGGCTTCAACTTATGACGAACTCTATCGTTGGTCAAAGAGTGGGTGTTGGCATGTCCATCACGTACTGCTTGCTGATCAAACTACCACGATCTCCCTAACAACATATGACAAACATCCATAGCCATAATATCACACAATACCTCATCATGGTATTTTCCAATCTTGAACTTTACCAGATATTGTTCATTTACCAAAGCTTTATGGTCCTTCTCCAACCAAGCAATCTGGTATGGATTCAAATTCCTTCTTCTCTCCAACTGTAACTTACTAACCATCTCTTTTGAAACAAGGTTGTTAGCACTACCTACATCAATAATAACATTGAAAACTTTACCTTCACACTTACATTTGGTGTGAAAAAAATTCTTCATTTGAGTTGGCTCTTTCTCCTCATTCAACAAGGCTCTTTTAGAAACAAGAACCTCTCCTCTTTCTACATCCTCAGAATGTGAAGACTCAACACCTCCATCTACATGTGCAACTCGTGCATTACCCTTAGGTCTTCTCTTTGTCCTTCCTTGATGTTGAGGACACTCATATGCCCTATCCCCTTCTTCTCCACACTGGAAATAGGTTACATGAAACCCTCCTCTCCCTGGTTCTCATCCAAATCTTCCTCTTCTTCTTTGGTCTCCATTATTCTGATCATGAGGATGATAGGTGTTATCTCCTTTATGTTTCTAGCTGCGATTGGATCCTTCGCCCTTCTTTTTATCTTCATTTCGACCTCCATATGATCGTCCATTAGTCCTTCCACCAGGACCTCCACCAATTTGCTTGCTTTCAAACCTTCAATTCAACTTCTCTTCTACCATCAAAGCCAACTGATATGCATCTTCAATGGTAGAAATTCTTACCAAACTCAGTTCTTCTTCAATGCTCGGCTTCAACCCATTTATGTAATGGGAAACTTTCTCCTCGTTGGCCTCAAAATGAACCATTCTGATCAAGAATCAGTAGAATTATTTTGTATACTCCTTAGCATATTTTCCTGATTATTTCAACCCTTGCATCTTCTTAAACAAATCCAACTCATAGTCCCCTGGAATGAATCATCTTTTCAATTTTTCCACCATCTGATCCCATATTGTTATTTTCTCTTTTCCTCTTCTATTTCTTTCAAACTGGACTTCTTTCCATCATATGCTAGCATGGCCTTTCAATTGGACCTTTGCAAATTTGACCCTATCTAGGTCTTCTATTTCCTCATACTCAAAATACTCTTCCATTTCATTGATCCAATTAATTAGCTACTTTGGATTTAGGGTTCAAGAAAAATTAGAAACTTCTATCTTTGGCCTCTTTCCAATCTTAGAAGTGACCCTAATAAGTCTAACTTCTCCAAGATCCATTACATCATGTGCTTCCTCTTCAAATGTCTCCTCATCTTCAACCTCTACCTCACTTTCATCTCTTCATCTGACATCAACTCCTCTATGCAGCTTTTCTTGCAACGCTTGAAATTTTCTTTGGAGTGCTCTAAGACCCTCTTTTGTTACTCCAACATTTCTTCCACCACTGTTTCTTCATGGAGGAATCTTTTCTTATAGGCCTACAACCACAAGTCCTGGTGCAAACTGCCTCATGTTTGGTGATTTGTTTATGTACTTAGGATAACCCTCTCTGATACCTCTTGATTAGGCCACACCACCCAAAACCCACACAAATCACAACAATAGATACCAACAGAGAAGATGCAAGACAAAAAATAACTCACTTTCAATTATTTTCAGAAAATGAAATTACAGATTCAAAACTTACATGCTACAACCTCATGGGCTTGATTGATTAGAGCAAAATCAACTCTGAAAACAAAATATTTTATACAAAGCCACAATTTGCACTAATGGAGCCACCTTCTACAAGCCCCAATTAACCCTTTTATTTTACCCAATAACTGCCCTATAATTTTCTAGAAAGTGTAACTTTCCCTTTTGTTTTAGTGCCAAAAGTCTCACCATTTGATTTCTTGCCTAGGAAGATATTTTAATGAAATTCACTTCTTAGTGGGGTAGCTTCTCAAGGCCATAACTTTTGATCCAACCACCATATTTTCAATTGGAATATATCATCAGAAATCTTGTGAAGAGATCTACATCCATCTTTTGCTAGATCTAAAAGATCAAATATTTTGCACTCTATTCTGGCGCTTTGAAGGGCCTTAATTTTCAGTTTTAAACTTCACTAGATAAATTCACTGGGATGAAAATTCAATATCTTCCAAACGGTATAGGATTTTGAGATGATTCTTTCTCCAAAAACCTTACTTTCTAATTTCACTCCTTGGGGTCAATTTTCATGTCCAAATGACCCGAATAGGTCAGCTTACTAAAAATAATAGGTGACTATTTTTGGTTGTTTGAAACATCTAACTATCCTAAAGACAACATGAGTCACCATGGGCCCTAAGATAAGTAAGGAAACTACAAAAAATAAAAATACAATATTTTTAGGTGATGCAAGATTGCCCTTATAGCACTGGATGCTCCTGCATCATACACCTAGGGTAATTTGAAAAGTGACCCTATCACTTCTCAAGTGTTAGAGGGAAACCAAGACGGTTAACCTCAACTTCAAATAACCATGAGGAATCCTCAATGAGCCTTCCTCTCCATTTCACCAAGTACTCAACATATTTCCTGCTTCTTGTGCTTCTTCCTACATGACAATCCAATATTTCTTCTATCTCCTCCTTTTCTGAAGTAGGTTGTGGAATATTCCATTGTGCTTCTATTATTTCTTCATCAATTTCAACTTCATGAAATTCTGTTAAATCTAAAGTTTTAAACATGGGAAAAATATGAACTTCATCAGTCAACTCTACCTCATATGCATTTCATGAATCATTCTTCTTTAGGATCTTGCATGGTCCAAACTTCTTCATCTTTAACTTGTTGTAGGTACCAATTGGAAACCTCTCCTTCCACAGATGAACCATGACTTCATCTCCTACCTGGAATTCCTTATACCTCCTTTTTTGATATGGGTATGTGCAGGATCATGGTCGGCCAAAAAGTGGCGATATGATGGGTATGTGTAGGGTATGTGGCTGACGACTTTTTTTTACCCCAAAATTGATGAAACGAAAAAGGTTTTTAAATGATAGCTTTCCACCAATGTAAATTATGCTATACTTTGAATTTAATAAATAATTATTATTCATTTTCTATTTAAATTATGACTAAAGTCCTGATTGATAGGCTAATTGAAAAATATCTATAGCTTTCAAACGGTATCATATTTTTTGAATCTAAAACATGTGTCACATTCTATGCTTCACATACTATAGGGTTAAAAAAAAAATTGAATTTCATGAAGTTTTTGAACAAGTTAAGGTGGTTAGACATATGACATTTTTTTATATTTTTAAAAAAGTTGTAATAAAAATTCATAATTAATTATTTACTTTGAAAAAATTACAAAAAAAAATATGCATCACATCCGGACATGAGTCCTCTACTTATATTTTTAAAAGTTGTAATAAAAATTCTTGTTAAAAAAATTAATTTCCATATATATCCATCAAGAAAAATCAACCTAACAAATATTTGTAGTTTAGAAACTACATTCTTTCCTATTCTAGTAAAAACTACAAATTTCTCATTCAGTATTTTTGAAATCATGTCAAGTCTTCACCACCTCTCTAAAAAACAACTTCTTGCTCAACATGAACATATTCATCTAGTCTCACTATCTTATGATCACTAGAATGAATTGTACCATCTTTTAAAATCTATCCACCACCACAAATATGGAATCATACTCCTATCTATGTCCTTGGCAAGCCAAGAACATAATCCATTCTAATATCCTCCCATGGCCTCTCAGGTACAAGTAATGGCTGATACAATCCAATATTTTGACTTGTTCCTTTCACCATCAACATACTCTAACTTTGTACAAACTTCTTCACATATTGCTATAACTGTGGCCAATAATAATTCTCACTAAGGCGATCCCACAATAGTGGTTTAAAATTTTTGGCCAAACTCGACACTGAAATAAATTTTTTTAACTAAATCTTCACTTTCAGGCACCTATAGCGGCTAAACTGTGAGGAATATGAAGATAATGCAAAATAGAGTTTCGTGACATTGTTTTCATAATTTTTGGAATCATATTTACTTCTTTTTCCATCTCCCTCGAAAACTAGTTTGTTTTTTTTTTTAAACATTTTAAAACAGTGACGCTCACTGTATAACACAACTTTTTTTCCATGAAGGATAAAATTCTAATTCTTTCAAATTTAGATTTCTAACTCTGATATCTAGTGCTTCCACTTGTTTAGATAGTTTTTTATTGAATATTTTTTCTTTACTCAAGTTTCGAAATCAAACCAATTATAATTCAAACATAGCACAGCGTATAACACGTAACCTTTTTTGTATGTATCAAAATTCAAAAAAAAAAATTGGATAAAGGACTTCAATATCTGATGCACTCAATTTTTCAAAAAAAAAATTGACATTCTTCTATTTTTCCAGATGTGCAGAGAAAAAATTTTGATTTTAGGTGAAAAACCTGCATTCACAAGAAATAAAAAATAAATATAATAATAAAATTAAATTTATTTAAAATTATACTTTTTGGGAAGCTTATAATAAGGACTATATACTTACAAAAATTTTTTTTTAAATGAATTCATTTGATCCCCCAAAAGGTAAATCAAAAGTTGTTTTTAATCAACATTTTCATAGGTGTAAAGGAGACTCTATTATAGGTATGGTTTAAAACTAGCGGGGTTCTATCCAAGGGGTTTTTATCTAAGGTAGTTTGATCAAACCTTATTCAATTGGAATGCTTTAAATGAAACTTTTAAAGGATTAAATCGCTATATTTTCTAAAAATATGTGATTTCAGCAAAAATCAAAATCTCCCAGAAATTGTAAACCAGCTTTGGTGGGAATCAGCCTCCAACTAGAGCAATGGTCTTATCTCAACCAAAATTTCTAGCCAATCCTCCACTATGCTTCTCCTTGATTAGGTTTTATCTCATAGAAATCCTTCGAATACAGAATTAGCTTCCTCTAAACAACATCCCATCTTGGATTCAGAAATCCAACCATCTTATCCTATCGAATGTAACAGGTTCCAAACAAGCCTTCCAAACTTCTGCAAAGTCTAGATCTTCAAGATACAAACTCTTGAGTTCATTGAACCCAAAAAAATTTATATTCATTTCTACTCAACCCTTTTTAAGTTCCTTTGATTTAACTTTCCTTGACTATTGAGATACTATGAACCCTGGTGATCAATATATCAAACAAATTCTTTTGGAAACAAATAGTGTCTTCATTTCTTCAAACCATGAACTATAGCATAAAACTCTTGATCATAGACAAAATATTTCTTCTTAGCATCATTCGGCTTCTCACTAAAATAGGCAATAGGCTTACCTTCTTGACTCAAAACAGCTCCTATGGCAGTGCCACTAGTATCACAATCTACCTGAAAGACCTTATTGAAATCTAGAAGTGCCAAAATAGGTTGCTTTGTAACTTTCTTCTTTAACATATCAAAATTTTTGGGTGCTCCTATAGTTCACTTAAACTCTTCTATATCCCCTCTCATTGCTTCAGTTAGAGGTGCACAAATACTATTGTAATTCTTAATAAACTTTGTATAAAAGCTTGCTAGACCATGAAAGGATCTTACCTCTGTGACACTCCTTAGGGTCGGCCATTCAATGATAGCTGCCACCTTCTCTGGATCCATTTTAAGACCCTCTGTTCAGACAACGAATCCTAGATACACCAACTCTGTCTTCACAAAAATACATTTCTTCAAATTAATCAACAACTTCTCCTCCCTTAGCTTCTAAAAAACTCCTCAAATATGCATCAAGTGCTCCTCCAATGCCTTACTAAAAATCAAAATATTATCCAAATAAACAATAACAAATTTTCTAAAAAATTATTTCAATAACTCATTCATAAGCCGCATAAATGTGCTTGGAGCATTGATTAGCCCAAAAGGCATGACTAACTACTCATACAATCCCTCCTTAGTTTTGAAGGTTGTCTTCCATTCATCTCTTTCTCTAATCTGGATATGGTGATATCCGCTATTCAAATCTATCTTCATCAAGTACTTAGCTCCACTCAAATAATTCATAATGTCATCCATTCTCAGAAAGGGAAATATGTACTTGATGGTGATCTTGTTGATGGCTCTAGAATTTGTACACATCCACCATTCCCCATCCTTCTTTGGTGCTAATACTATAGGTACTACACATGGACTCAAACTCTCTCTAATCAATCCATTTCGCAACAACTCTTGCACTTGTTTGTTCAACTCTTCACTCTCTGTTGGGGTCATGCGATGAGCTTCCTTATTTGAAAAATTGGCTCCAGGAATCAATTCCATTTGATGACTAATCTTTCTTACTCAAGGAAAACCTTCAAGTACATAATCAGAAATAATAGCTTGAAACTCATTCAACTAATCTAAAACCTCTATAGTTACCTCAATAGTATCTTCTTTATCAATTCTAGGGATCAATGCAAAACACATATTCTCATGAATCATTCCTTCTAGGAACTTTCTCCCATCAATCAAACAAATTCTTGCATTACTACATACCTTTTCTTCTGCCTCTTTCAAGGGATTCAACTCATGACAAACTCATCCTTAGTCAAAGAATAGGTGTTTTCATGTCCATCATGTACTACTCACCAATCCAACTTCCACGATCTACTTGACAACATATGACAAACATCCATAGGCATAATATCACAAAATACCTCATCATGGTAATTTCCAACCTTGAACATTATGAGACATTATTCATTTACCAAATCTTTATGGTCCTTTTCCAACCAAAAAATTTGGTATGGATTTGGATGCCTTCTTCTCTCCAACTAAAAATTACTAACCATCTCTTTTGAAACAAGGTTCTCAGTATTACCTCCATCGATAATAACATTGCAAACTTTACCTTCACACTTACATTTGGTGCAAAATAAATTCTTCCTTTGAGTTGGATCTTTCTCCTCATTCAACAAGGCTCTTCTAGAAACAAGAACCTCTCCTCTCTCTACATCCTTGTAATGTGAAGAATCAACATCTTCATCTACATGTGCTACTCGTGCATTACCCTTAGTTCTTCTATTTGTCCTTCCTTGATGTTGAGGACACTCATATGCCCTATGTCCTTCTCCACACTCAAAATAGGTTGTATTAAAGCCTCCTCTCCCTAGTCCTCATCCATATCTTCCTCTTCCTCTTTGGTTTCCATTATTATGATCACGATGATGATAGGTGTTATCTCCTTTCTATTTTGGGATGCTATTAGATCCTTTGCTCTTATTTTGATCTTCATTTTGACCTCCATATGACCATCCACTAGTCCTTCTACCATGACCTCCACCACTTTTCTTTCTTTCAAACCTTCTACTCAACTTCTCTTTTACCTTCAAAGAAAATTGATATGCATCTTCAATGGTAGATATTCTCACCAAACTCAGTTCTTCTTGAATGCTCGGCTTCAACCCATTTATGTAACAAGAAACTTTCTCCTCGTTGGCCTCAGAATGATCTGTTCTGATCAAGACTCGATAAAATTCTTCTGTATACTCCATAACATATTTTCCTAATTGTTTCAACCCTTGCATGTTCTTAAACAAATCCAACTTGTTGTCCCCAGGAATGAACCATCTTTTCAATTTTTCCACCATCTGACCCCATCTTTTTATTTTCTCTTTTCTTTTTCTAGTTCTTTCCACCTGAACTTCATTCCACCATATGCTAGCATGGCATTTCAATTATGCCTTTGCAAATTTGACCCTATCTGGGTCTTCTATTTCCTCATACTCAAAATACTCCTCCATTTCATTTATCCAATCGATCAACTCCTCTGGATTTAGGTTTCTGAAAAAATTAGAAACTTCTATCTTCAGCCTCTTTCCAATCTTGAAAATGAGCCTAATCCATTTGACTTCTCTAGGATCCATTACATCCTATGCTTCCTCTTTGAATGGATCCTCATCTTCAGCCTCATCCTAATTTTCATCTCTTCATCTGACATGAACACCTCTATGTAGCTCCTCTTAAAATGCTTGAACTTGTCTTTAGAGTACTTTAAAACCCTCTTTTGTTACCTCAACATTTCTTCCACCATGGTTTCGTTATGGAGGCATCTTTTCTCACATACCCACAACCACAAGTCCTAATGAAAACTGCCTCACATTTGGTGATTTGTTTACCCACTCAGGATAACCCGCTCTGATACCACTTGATAAGGGCCACACCACCGGAAACCCAGAAAAATCACAACAATAGATACCAACACAGAAGATGTGAGATAAAAATTATCTCACTTTTCATTATTTTCTGAAAATTAAATTATAAATTCAAAACTTACATGATATAGCCTCATGGGCTTGATTCATTACAGCAAAATCAAGTCTATAAACAAAATATTTTATTCGAAGCCACAATCTGCACTAATGGAGCCACCTTCTACAACCCCCACTTAACAATTTTATTTTACCCAATAACCACTCTAGAATGTTCTAATAATTTTAGTTTATGACCTCTCCCAAGTCTTTTATATATGAAAAGTTAATATTTTTGAAAGAGGAAAAAACAGGTTTTAGAGGGACCTGAAACCACAAAGTTTACATACATAAGATAAGATCGTCAAAGTCACCATAAGCAAAAAGACTGTAAAGGAAACAACAAAATGACAAAGACACAGCCATGAAAAAAGCCAGCAAGGGCCACAGAAAAGACCCAAAAAGACTAGACAAAACGCCAGCAGCAACTAAACTTGGGACTTTAATTTTCTTGCAGTCTTAACTTCCAAGTCATTCATTTCCTAAACCCCCCTCTTTAACATTTGGACCATTTGGGTAGTAGGAGGCGCTTTCCTCTTAAGGTTGGCACGTGTCCTTTTCAATATACCTTGGTCCTCATTCTTGCTTTTATCCTTGTCCTCTTCCAGATCAGCAATCAGCGAGCCCTATTGCGACTTCTCCAACTTTTCAAACATTGCATTGATGATAATGGAATTGTGCCTAGCCATTTTATGGTTTTGTTCCACAATAGTTTTCATGTTATTTTTTATTTTAACAATTTTAGCTTCTAGAGTCTTATACTTGTCCTCAATGTCATCTTATCATGTTCCAGTATTGTTCTTTTTCTGTTTTCCTTCTTCATTGCTAAGAGCAGACAACTTCAATTCCAGTTCCTCCAACTTTCTATTTAGAACCCTATTTTTTTTATTAAGATCATTAATTTCTTGATAGGCCCATTTCAAAACCCTAAAAATGTCACCAACACCACTTCTGGAAGAGGCAAGAATATCTCCAAATTGAACCCATTCTAAAATGAGGTTAACATCATCCAGATTAGGGGAGCTCGAAAATCTGGTACCATTAACTCTGAAAGAGGCAGGAGGGGTAGACAGAGTTTCTGCTAGCTTCAGAGGTTCTCAGTTTTGTCCTCTAGAGATAAATCTGGTACCATTAACTCTGAAAGAGGCAGGAGGGTAGACAGAGTTTCTGCTAGCTTCAGGGTTCTCAGTTTTGTCCTCTAGAGAGTCTTAGGAAACCAACTTATCGGCAGGGGGGCCCTTGAGAGCGGGATTCTTTAAGGGAACTAGGAAGCTGAGGTAGATCTTACGATTAGCTTTAGCAAGCTAGGGTTTACTAAGCTGGGTTTTCTTACTAGACAACACAGGGGACAGGTGGGCTTCAATAATTCTATCCTGGTTAACCTGATTCTCTGAACCACCATTGTCTATTTCATAGTCCTCAGAGGTTGTGGAGGCAACCAGTTTGGATAAAGCCAACAAACTTTGATAGTGTTCATATATTAAGCTAATAAGACCAGGATGAAGAACAGGGTATCTCTTGGGTTTTTTCTTGTGGTCCTCAAGGCTAATGCTCAACGAATAGAATAGATAATGAGGCAGAGAAATCTGTACCTTATGGCAGAAGTGGTTAAGGATAGCAAAATGATGACCATAAACTCTACTGAATCTCTCGTCTAGGGTAATATATTCCATTATGACACGAAGCACCTTTCTCCATAGCACCTTGATGGTGTCTATTTCAAAATAGTTGTTGAAATTTTTGACCAGTTTCATTTTCCCCTTTTCCTTCTTAGGGAATTTGATTACTACCTCATCAGAAAACCTTCTGTCACGATAAAACTTCACACCCTCAGTGGACATTCCAGTCACCTATACTATAATTTTCTCATCCAGTTTCATCTTTCTCCCAAAGAGAATTATTTCTCCATTGTTCTAGTTCTTCTCAAAATAGTCCATAGCCATAGTATCAGGCCCATGAATTTTTTCCAGAAATGGAACCAAACCACCTCTCACAACCTATTTCCAGACTTTAGCATTCCTCGTGTGCACCTCATAGCTATTTGGCTCGACTCTTTTCCTATCCCCCCCATTTTCGTTTGCACCTCACTATAGACTCTACCATGGCCGAAAACCTATTGCAATTTTACGCAGCCATTCTAATGAACCCACAAAGCGTGCCACTTTTTCTTCCCAGCTAAGTAATATGACACGACCCCATCAAATCTCTTGATTTCGATGTACTTAGCCCTTTTCCCTTTAATCATTAAATATATTTTCCTCTTTCCCATGTGTAAAATCATAATCTAATAAGGCCCTAACTTTAGCTCCCAAATCCCTAAAATTTTGCCACATGTTCAATCCTTGCCTCTTTGCCGCCTCATTCGCAAAGTAATCCACCACACTGTTAGCTTCCCTATTTCCAGCTAAGTAATATGAAAAGTTAGTGTTAGATTTACTAGAAACATGGTTTTCAACTAGAATTTAAAAACAAAACTAATACAAAATATATTAATTTTAAGTATTATTTATTAGATATTATAAATAGAACAATAATGCTTAAGTGTGAAAATCAAAATAATGCAAATGATACAAAAAAAGTTGCGCTTAAAGACTGAGGTAAAATTATTGTGTTGTGGTGGTAGTAATACCTTCTAATTTTAATATATTAATCTTATTATTCTCTTTTTTTAGAAAGAATAACATGATGGGAAGAACTATCTAATGTACTCTAGGCTTACATAAATTGATATTCTCTCTCTCATGAGATTGTATATGAGGATTTAAATCAACATAATTAGAAGGATAGTATTGATCAAGTACGTGATAGATAATCCTTCCTCGGTACATAAGTGGTCCTTTCCCAAGTTTCAGGTAAAATTTCTTCCTAAGGTAATAAATAGGTGTTAACCCAAAATAAAAAAAAGTAAATAGTTTTTATTAAACACATTTTAATTCAAAGTTTTTTCCCTAGTCATCTTAGTCAATATAGTCACTTTTGAAATTCATTGTCTTAAATTCTACCTAAGAATCTCAAAGAATTTACTTGGGCTATTAATTTAAATAATTGTGAAGTAACCCTAAAATTGAGAATTAGTATCCACTAAATGAGTGGGTTGAATTATTCAACAAAGTATTATTTAAATATGACTTTCAAAATTCTATTGAACTAGTTTGTTTTTAGGTCAACTAGACTAAACCAACACCACTCACATAGAGGCCCTAAGAGATTTCTTCTTGGAGATGTTCTTCAAGGTGTTCCTTTCACAAAATACCTAAATCAATTAGTCAACCATTAATTTAGAGTGAGTGAACCTAGTACACTACACTTGCCTTCAACTTCATTTCCCTCTCCACCTTCTCGATGCCATGTGTATTGTAATATTTCTTTTGCAATATTCCCATGTGCGCACAATAGAAATTTCAATAAAAAATATATGTCAATTAGTTTAATGAAGAGTTTTTTTTAAATGGTTGAATTGTATCCACATGCTAAAATATGGGTGTGGCACAATTAATTTATTGGAAGCCATATGTTTCTATGCACTCTAGCAATGAAAGAACCTTCACCTCAAATATTTTGGTTACCTTGTAAATTATATTAAATAGTTATTTTTATTAATTTAATACTAATTGATATACATAAAGTTACAAGTTAGTAATTTGGAAGAAAAAAGTTAACATTTTTTTTTTTTTGATTGCACAGGAGGTATCTCCAACCAGGGCCCAGCGATTCCCACCAACCCTTGCCTCGGGCTTAGTTTTTTTGCTGAGTTGGAGTATTGGTGGGGCAAGCCAAGGCAAAACTAATCCCCCTAGGGAGAAGCCCCAAGCCCGCAACAGGACTCCTCCATTTTAATCTGGCCAGCGTGAGTCGAACCTTGGACCTACATATAATTAATACTTCAATATAATACTTAACATTTATTTTAATTATAGTTAACATTTATTTTAAATATAATTTATTATATAATACTTCAATTTAAAAAAGATTATTAATGATATGTAGGAAATGACTAATCAATTAGATATTGATAATTACAATCAAATTTTATATTAACTAATTTTTTAAATTTTAATCATGTAAAACAAACACCATTCTTTTTACTCAAATAAAAGGTCAAATTAAATTTTAAATTATTTAAAAAAACATAAAACTAAAAATAATAAACAAATTTATTTAAGTATTGAAATATTTATTGTTAGTGATCTAAGAAAAGATCCAAAATAAATATTTTGTGTTTAAACATTAAACTTATCTATATAAAAAGTAATAGCACTAATTTGTATAAATAGTTTCTTTTCATATTTGAATAATCATTATGTCAATTTAAACCATAATTTATCTCATAATTAAAATAAATATTAAATATAACATTTTTTTTTTTAACTTATTATAGATTAAATGATTTTTAATGTTTTAATTTCATAAATTATTGTCTTTATAGCTTAATAAAAAAAATGACCATATACAACAAACACCATAAAAATATATATTACTCATATTATCAATAAAATACAGAAATAGGTATAGATATTGCAATACCATAAAACATGACATAGAAATAAGAGTGAGGAGGAGCTGAAAGCGAACAACTAGTACAAGTACACTTTATTTTGAACCCTCTCAGCACTAAGTAACCATAAGGTAAGCTCTTCTGGAAGGAGTTCGACTTTAAAGAGAGAGAAACAAGTGCATATTTAAGAAACACAACTACATCCTGGGACAAACAGATACAAGGATTGATGAAGGAGCTAAACATAAACAAGCAATAAGTATGTAAAAGACAAGCTCTGAATTAGTTGGCAAGTAGCCACACAATAGTTCCTTCAAGCATGAAATGGCAAATTGCTTCCTCGCCTGGTTTCACGTTCAGTGCCATGAAGGCTGCGTGCTCTGGATTCCACCCACTAGTGTCTGCATGACATATAGCCACCAGTGGTATTGACGTTCCATATGTCCCTTCGCCTTGCAGAGAAAGTTCAAAAATCTTGGTGCCTTTAGCCTCATGGCACATGTATATAGCATATGGATATATTAAGCTGTGGCAAATGACATGCTTGGAACTAGAATTGCTTTTAGCAACCATAGCAGTGACAGAGTATTGCTGATTTTGAGAATTGAAAGTATTGGGAAGATCTGTAATCAATACACTCAAATGATTACTTCCAATTCTTGCAGTACTATAGTCTATCATTGACTCCATTGATGTAGCACAATATCTTGTTTCCCCAGTGATAGCTGGACTCTCACATTTTTTCAGAGCCTCTTCCATGGCAATACTCATGTCGGAACCTTGAGGTATGTTGAGCACATCTAGAGCTACCACTAGCTTCTCCAATGAGAAGGGGATTTGATTAGCTATGGTACGTGGAAGGAAATATGCTGAAGATTGGGCTTTCAGGATCTCTAGATGGACCATCAGATTGGTTCCAATATGCAAATCTTTCTCAAAGAAGAAAATTGACAATAATGGATCTGCCACCAATAATTTCCTATGGTATTCAACATTTCCTTGATTTGGATCCCTGTCTAGGATTGTGTCTCCTCCTTGGGGTGATGAATCCCTATCAATCGCATACTTGCGATTATATAGAGTTGCATCTCCTCCACGGTGTAATGGGTTCCTATCTGTTGCTTGGTAGTACTTATGACTATAGATGGATACATCTCCTACTCGAGGTGCAATATACTTACGACTATATATGGATACATCTCCTACTTGAGGTGCAATATACTTATGACTGTAGATGGACACATCTCCTACTTGGGGTGTAATGTACTTATGATTATATAGGGTTATATCTCCTCCTTTGGGTTGAGTATACTTTTTACTATATATGGACACATCTCCTACTCGAGGTGCAATATACTTATGACTATAGATGGATACATCTGCTACTTGAGGTGTATTGTACTTATGACTATATATGGATACATCTCCTGCTTTAACATCTTGAATATTTTTGGCAAACAGATGATCTGCTATGTTGTGAGGACAGATAACTTCTCGTAGAGCATTGGGAATTGATGTGTTGGGCAGCTTGTGGTTCCAGTAACTTAAAGCGGGACAAACCCATTCATCCTGCAAATTGGTGGCCTCGCTGACAAGCACACACTGCCGAAAACAACAAAAACAGCAGACGTTAATATTTTGTCATCAAGTCCAGCATCCAACATGCTATCTGCTGAAAGATTAACAAGTTATATTTCTACTGGTAAAAGAAGGCTACGAAATACGTACTAGGAGAACAATCAACATACGGAAAGCCGGCATTTTGTAAGTCATTCCTGCAATCACCGAACTAAACGTTACACAATTTAGTGGAATTTCGTGACAGGGACAAATATGTATAAAACAAAATCTAAACAAACTTCTTGCAGGCGGTGGATATAAACATTAATGCAAGAAAGTATGATAGAAGAAAGACCTTATTTCCAAATAAAGCTGAGGTAAGTAGGTCTGATGTGGTGTGACCAAAAGCCTTCACTCCAAATAAATAAGCCCTGGGAATTGGAGGGGACAAAAACATCAAATCCTAGTAAGATCAACGTTTTTCTTTCTTCTCGCTGCTAAAATCCTAAAATATTGCTGGATAGCTTTATTGCCAGCTATGGCTTCAGTGCATCGTGGGCGACTAGTATGTTAAGCTCGTGATCCGATAAGAGTGAAGGTAGTGGGTTGGGTCCTGAGCCTGCATTTGCCTATTATTCTCTATCGTTTCTTTTTCATAACACACAAGACAAGATTGACAGCCCAGTTTCTGGCGTTTTCCTTTCAAAGAACTTTCATAGAGCGAGAATGTCGTGGATTGCATGTGAAAATTTACTACTCTTATTATTCTTTATATCAGTTTGTGTGAAATTGACTCCTGACATTTCACATTTCCAATTTTTATTTTTATTTTTTGGTTTGTTGTGTAAGTGAAGGTCTCTATCTTTCCTTTCATTTACAATATTATACCTAGAATTTTTCTTGCAGATAAAAGCAGGCATTTTATTACATTAAAATCAAAAAAAGGTTGGTTCTTTGATAATCATTGTTCCTTAGTAAAATAATTACAAGTTATATGTTGTTACATATTGTGATTACAAAAGAACCCTAAAATGTTTATGTTAACCCATATTAATATCAATATATAGACAGAGTTAAAAAAAAAAAAGCTGACAATGTTATGATCATAATTTTTATTTTTTTTGTCATTTGATCACCTCTTAAATTATATGATATGATTATTATTTTTATCAAATATTAATTTATATCTATAAAGTTATAATTTAGTAACTCAATAGATAAATTTTATCACTTGTGTTAAATATGATTTAATTAAATTATAATATTGTAGTTAGTGTTAATACTCGTTATTAGCAATATGTAAGAAATCACTAATCAATTAAACATTAACAGTTACAATAATAAATATTTAATAAAGTGATTAAATGCTTGTAAAACAAAATAACCACCACAAACAAAGTTTAAGTAAAAATAGATTTTAAGTGTTTTTCAAATTTTGAAACTAAAAATCATAGACAAATTTATTTAAACATTAACTTCTTATAATAAATATTTTAGTTAAATAAGAAGATAGAAATTTATTTTTTTATGTGAAAACTCTAGGATTATCTATGAGAAAAAATAATAATAGGAATTTGAATGGATTTTTTGTTTAATGTTTGGTCAATCACCATGTTAATTACACAATAATTTATCTTATAATAAAGGTCAACATTAAATATGTATATTATTATTTAATTTGTTATAGGTCAAGTGATTCTTTATATCTTAATATGATAAATTATTTTTTGATAAATGGAGAAGAAAATAACCATGATTATAAGATTATCACCTTGGATGGGAAATAACACACAGAACATGGAATATGTACATATATTTGAATATCATAAAAAATGACATAAAAATAAGATTAAGGGGTAGATAAAACTAAATGATCAACACATTATATCTTTTTGTCTGAATTCTATCCCAACCTAACCACAAGAAAATGTCTTCTTGAGGGAGATTGTCTCTAAAGAAAAATATAACTATGTGTTGTAGGAAACACATCATTTTTACACAAACTAATAAAAAGATAAAAAATATATAAATAAGGAATATTGTTGTACAAGATAAGCTCTTAATTAGATGGTAAGTATCCACACAATGAGTTTTCTGACCATGAAATGATAGATTACTTTGTTGCCTAGTTTCACATTCAATGCCATTAAGGCCCCATGATTTGGATTCTATCTATTATTTAATGCATAGAATATAGCCACCATTGATATTGAGCTTCCATATTTACTTTGTCCCTACAGAGAAAGTTCAAAAATATTGATTCCCTTATCTTCCTATCATATGTATGTATTATATGAATATATTAATTTGTGGAAAATAACATACTTGCAACATGATTCCTTGTGATTTACTATTATTTGTTTCTAGAATTAAGATTATTATGAATATATAAAGCCAATTAATTGAAATGATTAACTCCATGTTTAGTGGTATGAAATAATTCCAATTAAGTTTCATTATATCTAACTTCCCTGGTGATAGGTAGACACACATTTTTTAAATCCTCTTTCATGGGTTTCATCATGGGTGAACCTTTAGGTATGCTGTTAAAATATAGAATTGCTATTTGTTTATCCATGGGAAGGGATTTCACTTTCTATGCTACATCGATGAAAATATATTAAATACTAGGTTTATAAGATATATAGATGTATCATTAAATTTATTATAATATGTAATTTTTTAAAGAGAAAAAATTGTAGTGAAGGTTCTACAATAAATATTTTCATGTGCTACTCAAAATTCACTTGATATGGATCTCTATCTATATATAATTATGAATATATAGGGTTGTATCTTTTCCTTTTGGTGGTGTGATCCTATTATTTATTATATTATACTATATAAGGTTGAATCTCCTCTTGAAAGTAATGGGTTCCTATCTATTGCTTCATAATATTTATGACATTAAATGTATACTATATAAGATTTGACTATGGAGATAGCCACAAAATATTTAGAATTTTCAATAAAAGAAAAAGTGAGAATAATAATTAGAGAAGAATTATATTATATCAAAGGATGCAAATGGATAACATGTGTAGATGATTTGATTATTCTTATAAGAATGAGAAGACCTTGATTATTTACCAATGCGAGACATATAATAATATAAGATTATGATATCTGTCTTAATATTATGTCTTGAGACATAAGTGGTAACATTGTAATATGACCCTAATTATATTTAATTAAAATAGTGTGAATAACACCCGATAGATATTATCATTTAGGTAATATATCACACTTGCACCAACAACCAACCTAAGTGCAACTTAGTCAGAATGTGTAAAATGTAAAGATGTAATGATGAGGAATGTTTTTGATAAAGGAAAAAATGGGTTTAATAGGGACCCGAAACCACCAAGTTTACAACATAAGAAAGAGGACATAAAAGTCCAGCAGAAAAAATAGGTTGCTAAAAAGGAAAATACCAGAAAAAGCAACAGCTAACCACAAAAGACCAAGAAAGTCAATCAAAAAACCGGCAACAAATAACCCAGAGTCTTTAGAATAGACTCGATCTCTGCCTCTAGGTCCTGCATATCCTGAACCCCTTTCTTGAAAGTTTGAATCATATGTGGCGTAGGAGGTGCCTTCCTTTTCAGATTGGCTCTGGTTCTCTTAGAAATCCCAATGTCCTCTTCCTGGTTTTTATCTTTCACCTCTTCCAAGTCAACCACCAAGGACCCATGTTGAGTTTTGTCCAATTTTTTAGTCATAGCGTTGATAATGACGACATTATGTCTTACCATCCTATTGTTCTGTTCAACAATTATTTTCATAGTATTTTTCATTTTTTCCAAATCTATTTCAATCCTTCTGTCCTCACCCACATTGTCTTAGATCTCTTTATTGGCACTATGATCTTGACGCTCTTCATTCTTCTTGCTAAAAGAAAAAATCTTATCTCTCATTTCTTCCAGTTTACTCTGGAGGGCCCAATTTTTTATTTTTAGATCATTGATTTCATGAAAAACCCATTTCGACATTCTAAAATGGTCCATCGCATTAATCCTAGCTATATCCAAGTAGTCAGCAGAGGGTTCCCTATCAAGAATGAAGCAATTTTTTGCAGGTTCAGAGGCTCCAAGGGATCCAATTCTAACATCTTTATCCGATGATGGGACAACAGAGGCCAAAATAATGTTAGCACCTGAATCCTCAGACTCAGGAGAGTCTTTAGAATAAGAGACAAGGGTTTTGATAGTCGAGCTTCTAGGCTTAAACGCAGGGCAGGTTTGAATAGATTGGGGATTGTGGGTTAGAGTTTTCTTGCCAGCCTTAACAGAGGGCAGACTCAGGACCATCCTAACCGGGCTCAAATTGGGAAAATTCCCCAAACAGCTAGGTTCAATATCATCCTCCTTAGACTCTAGGGAAGCGACCAACTTATCAGGGGTGAAAATATTTTGAAAATGTTCAACGATTAACCTAATCAAACCAGTATGCAAGATAGGATATCTTTTTGGGTTTTTCTTATGGTCATCCAGACTCTTTCTTAAAGAACAGAGAATATAGTGGGGAAGAGAAACCCTGACCTTATAGTGAAAATGGTTGAGCAAGGAAAAGTGATAGCCATAGGCCCTAGTGAAATGACCATCCAGAGTTATATACTTCATGATGACATGAAGCACCTTTCTCCAGAGAGCTTTAATGGTGTCAACCTCAAAGAAACTATTAGAAATTTTTACCAATTTCAATCTTTCCTTATCTTTCTTTGGAAATCTGACCACAACTTCATCAGAGAAAACCATATCCCTAAAAAATTTGTGTCCTTTAGTGGACATGCTAGTCACTTTAGCTATAAGATTTTCATCGAGCTGGACTTTCCTACCAAAAAGGGTTAATTCCCCATTTTCCCAATTCCTCTCAAAATGCTTTGTAGCTCCCCGATTAGACCCATGGAGTTTTTCCAGAAAAAGGAGTAAACCCCCACTTTTGACTTTATTCCATGCTTTAATGTTTCTTGTGTGCATCTCAAAGCTCTCCGACTCAACTATTTTTCTTTCTCCTCCCATTTTAGCAAGCACAATAAAGTAGACAAAAATGAAATCTTGACTCAAAATGGTCCCGCCAAACTAGTGAGCCCACAAAGCATTCCAAACGAACTTACAGGATAAGTAAATTGGCTCAGTCCCATACAATCTAATGATAGTGATGTAATTTCCTCGTTCAATCATTATTAATGAGATGACACACATCTTTCCCATGTGAAGCATCATAGTTCAATAAGGCACGAACATTAGCACCTAAATCACTAATATTCAGCCAAGTGCACTATCCTTTAGTTTTAACCCCTTCATTAGCAAAAAATTCTGCCACAACATTGGCTTTTCTATAAGTGTGTGAAATATTTATATTATCAAACTTAGCTAAAGTTGAAATAGCCTCATCAATCTAAGACTTTATGGTCCATGAGGGGGGGGACCTACCTAAAAGACATTCAATTATATTTTTAGAATCCCCTTCAAGCCAAAGGTTTTTAAAATTCAGACTATGAGCCAAATTTATAACATTGAAAGCTCCAACAACCTTAGCAAGATGATTGGTTTGAGAACCAAGGGGAGTGGCAGTCGCACCGAGGAAATTTCCAAAAGAATCCCTTATGACTCTGCCACAACCCGCCGCCCCAAGATTACCTTTAGCCGCCCCATTAAAGTTGGCTTTGATCCAACCATTAGGTGGAAAATTCCAACAGACACCCTCCCTATCCTTTTTAGCATGTTTATGGACACAGGAAATATCAAGATTAATATTCCATTCCTTGGCTACCATGAGATCATAGGATGAACAAGCCACTTTCTCGGTATTTCCAACCTTCTGGGGGATAGTATTGAAATTTTCTTTCAATAATATAATTATTTTATCAAACACAATGGCCACCGAAGATTCTTTATCTCTGTAGATTCTATTATTTTGTTCCTTCCATAGGCCCCAGGTGATATGAGGGAAAGAAAAATTCCATAGTTTCCCAAGAGCAGGATTGCGTATCAGGATTTTCCATTGTATAAAGAAGTCTTCAATTAACAAAGGGAAAACCCAAGATAATTGCCAGTAACAGGAATTTTTCCCAAATCAAGGCAACAAAAGGACAATGAAGAAATAAGTGACATACTGACTCAGCTTCCATCTTGTAAAGATAACATCTATTGGGTATTTGAAAGCCACGCTTGCAAAGTTTATCAACCGTGAGCACTTTATTTTGGAGAAGAATCCAGAAGAAGATGTTGACTTTAGGGACCAGGTGTTTGAACTAAGCCTTCGACTAGAAGGGAGGAGGGTCCTCGACAAAAGACAGCTTGGAAAAAGCCAACGAAGCAAAATAATTGCCTGAGGGTTCATCGGTCCAAACAAGACGATCTTCCAACTAATCATGGCAAAGTCTAACAGCCAACAAGGATTAGTGAAACAGAGCAAGAGCCTGACTAACAAGATTCAATTCCACCCATTTTCCATTCAACCAATAATCTTTAACATACAGACCAAATAGAGCTGTAATGATGAGGAATGTTAGGTACCACTATATAAATGAATTTGTAAAAATTTAAGAAAAGGGAGAACATCTTATAGGAAAATGATCTCTTAAATTATGGTAAGGAAAATACCTCATGTGAGAAAAATGTCCCCATAATAAGAGAGAAGAAGAGGGACCATGCAACCCCCCTCAAAGAAGTTTTTTGTATAGTGATGGTTTATTTCTAATATTGAGTGCTATATATTTTCAAATACTATCAAACAATATTCCTCTCATTATGAAGAGAAAATACAAAGAAATATCTAAGAAGTCTTCCCATTCTTGAAAGAAATATAGTTGTTTCAAGAATAGAGAACCTTGTAAGGAAACCCAATCATCCAGATTCCATAATTAACAATTACAAATTCATTTAGTCAAAAAAGGAACTTTAAATTATTTTGTTTATTTGTAGCATACAGGAGTATAAAATTACATAATGTGATTATATTCTTTTCAGCCTTGTTATCTCTACTATAATCTAGAAAATACCAAAAAAGGGTCCCAAACACTCACCTTTCCTTCTCATATGTATTCCATGTGCCATGGTAATTCAACCATCACCTTAATACAATTTTTTCATCTCCCCATCATTTCATACGATATATAAATTATCCTTAGTTAGAGTCTTCCACTCTAGTGGGGACAACAAATTGTCCACCCTTCATTAGTGTTTCCTACTAAGTTTTATTTTATAACTTTTCTTCCTTGGCCTTCTCATTAGGTTTTTGGATCCCATTAAAAACTAGTACCTTTATCCATGTGTTGTTTTGAATCAATTGGGAACTAACACATTTAGTGCCATTATAGAGGTTCCATCCCCATTAGGAATGTGGTACCTTAATCTTTCTTTGGATCTATGTCCAAGGTTTTGGACCTAATGGAAACTAGGAGCCCTTAGTTTTGTGTTGGGAATTTCATCCCCATTGGGAAATCTACTCCTAGCACTATTTTGGGGGTTTTGAGGAAACTTGGAACCAAGCACCAAGATCAGGTGAAATTTATATTTTTCAGAGGTTCCACCCTAAGTAGGAAATAAATCCTTAGCCTTGTCATGGGTTATGAGGGGACTCAAAACCAAGAACCATATTGAGGGGTTCCTATCATCTTAGGAAGTCTCAAAAGCATTGAGTCTTCAACTCTTGTTGAGGCATAGAAAGAAATAGAAATATTGTCCCTCATAATATAATTATGAACTAATCAGAGTAGATTTAGGAACAAATATCTTATTAGAATTTATAATGTTTCTTGAAACACCATGAAACTTTGGTTGGTTCCTAGTGGTGTAAAAACTTCTAATCAGCCATAAAATCTCTATTTCTTGTTGAATTTCCTCAAATTTGACCTAGAGGTACTCAGCTCCTCTATGAGATGAAGTCTTCACTTAGCCAAAAATGCAATTTAAAAATTTCTTCCTGCAACAACTCACCAAAATTATAAAAAACACACAATAAATACAACAACTAATAAAAAATACATGAAATAATTTTGGATGATACTGAATTTCTCATGAACTCAAATTCTTCTCCAACGTACATGTCAAGCATGTGAAATTTTCTATGACTTTGTAACTTAAAGAAAAGAAGGGAGAGTATGTGTTGGACCTTTCCTCCTAATGGCTAGTCTAAAGCCAACTTTGTTGGCACTGCGAAGGGAAATCCAGGGATGGCCGGAAGTGGAGATGTGCTAAGGTACTCAAATGGTAACTTTATGGTGGTTATGGCCATTTCCCTAGGTCATCAAACCAACCATGTGGCAGAGGCTATAGGATATTTTCAATTTTTAAAGGTAGCTCATAATTTGAATATAAAATATTTATGGCTTGAAGGGGACTCCAAAAACATCATTGACTATCTCCTAGGTAGGACCCCCCCTCCTGGTTGATAAATAATTAGATTGATGAAGAAAAATCTATTCTATACAATTTTGATAAAGTTAAAGTATCACACGTCTACAAGGAAGCTAATAGAGTGGCGGATTACTTTGCAAATGAGGAGGTTAAGAGGCAATGATTGAACATGTGGCAGAATTTTAAGGATTTGGGAGCTGAAGTCAGGGCCTTATTAGATTATGATGTTATGCATGGGAAAGAGGAAAATATCTTTAGTGATGAAAAGGAAAAGGGCTAAGTACATCAAAATCAAGAAATTTGATGGGGTCGTGTCATATAACTTAGTTGGTAAGAAAAAGCGGCACAATTTGTGGGTTATTAGAATGGCTATGTAAATTTGCAATAGGTTTTTGGTGCTGGTAGAGTCTGCAGTGAGGTGCATACAAAAATGTGGGGGGGACAGGAAAAGAGTCGAGCCAAAAAGCTATGAAGTGCACACGAGGAATGCTAAGGTCTGGAAATAGGTTATGAGAGATGGATTGGTTCCATTCCTTGAAAAACTTCATGGGCCTAATACTATGGCTACAGACTATTCTGAGAAGAACTGGAACAATGGAGAAATAATCCTCTTTGGGAGAAAAGCGAAACTTGATGAGAAAATTATAAGAGAGGTGACTAGAATGTCCACTGAGGGTGTGAAGTTTTATCACGATAGAAGGTTTTCAGATGAGGCGGTAATGAAATTCCCTAAGAAAGAAAAGGAAAAAATGAAACTAGTCAAAATTTCCAACAGCTATTTTGAAATTGACACCATCAAGGCACTTTGGAGAAAGGTGCTTCGTGTCATAATGGAGTATATTACCTTGGACGAGAGATTCATCGGAGTTTATGATCATCATTTTTCTATCCTTAATCACTTCCACCAAAAGGTACAGATTTCTCTGCCCCATTATTTGTTATATTCATTGAGCAATAGCCTTGAGGACCACAAGAAAAATCCCAAGAGATACCCTATTCTTCATCCTAGTCTTATTAGGTTAATATATGAACATTACCAAAGCCTGCTGGCTTTATCCAAACTAGTTGCCTCCACGACATCTGAGGACTATGAAACGAACAATGGTGGTTCAAAGAACAAGCCTAACTGGGAGAGAATTTTAGAAGCCCACCCGTCCCTTGTTCTGTCTAGTAAGAAAACCTAGCTTAGTAAACCCCAGCTTGCTAAAGCTAACCCTGAGCTCTACCCCGACTGCCTGGTTCCCTTAACGAATCCCACTCTCAAGGGTTCCCCTACTAATAAATTGGTTTCCTACTCTATGGACTCTCTGGAGGACAAAACTGAGAACCCAGAACCTAGCAGAAACTCTACGTCTACCCCTCCTACCTCTTTCAGAGATGATGGTACAAGATTTCCTAGCTCCCCTAAACCAGATGATTTTAACCTCATTTTAGACAGAGATCAGTCTGGAGATATCCTTGCCTCTGCTAGAAGTGGCGTTGGTGACATTTTCAGGGTTATGAAATGGGCCTATCAAGAAATTAGTGATCTTAATCTAAGAAATAGAGTTCTAAATAGAAAGTTCGAGGAACTAGAATTGAAGTTGTCCGCTCTTAGCAATGAAGAAGGAAAACGGAAAAAGAACAATTCTAGAATGGGAGAAGATGACATTGAGGACAAGTATAAGACTCTGGAAGATGAAATTGTTAAAATAAAAAATAACATGAAAACTGTTGTGGAGCAAAACCATAAAATGGCTAGGCACAATGTCATTATCATCAATGCAATGTCTAAAAAGTTGGAAAAGTCGTAACAGGGCTCGCTGGTTGTTGATTTGGATGAGGACAAGGATAAAAGAAAGAATGAGGACCAAGGTATATCAAAAAGGACCCATGCCAACCTTACGAGGAAAGCGCCTCCTACTACCCAGATGGTCCAAATCTGAAAGAGAGGGGTTCAAAAAATGAATGACATGGAAGTTGAGACTACGGAAATGTTAAAATCCCAAGTTTAGTCACTGCTGGCATTTTGTCTAGTCTTTTTGGGTCTTTTCTGTGGCCCTTGTTGGCTTTTTTGGTGATTGTGGCTTTGTCATTTTGTTGCTTTCTTTACAGCCTCTCTGTTTATGGGGTCTTTGACGATTTTATCTCTTTTTTTTGTAAACTTTTTGGTTTCAGGTCCCTATAAAATCCATTGTTTCCTCTTTCAAAAACATTTTTGCAAGTCTACAACTAGAATTCCATACTTATCTAATTCTACAACATTCATCCAAGAGGATTCATCTACAACTCTATTATTCTAGTGTACAAAATATTTGATGTATTCCTTCCCCCTTATTCTTTTATTTACTTGTGAATGAACCACTTTTTCAATTTCCTCAAATTAATTTTTAAGGAACCGATCTATCCATCCCTATATATCTTAGAAATCTAAGGGTTTATTTTTTGTATTCCTATCTCCCCTTCATTATACTTGTATAGATAAGAAACATTAAAAATAGGAGATATGTCTATACATGTTGGAAGCTCAATTTCATTAGCACTAGATGAGAAATCTCTCAATACCCTACAAGGGCATATCTTCTTCCATTTTAATTCATTACATTGTCATTGAGGGAACTTTACTTTCCTTATATTTTCTAAAACAAAATCACATACATTAGATTATCGCTCCCTTTTGTGCATATCAACATTATCCTCGTATTTGGTGGAACTTTTTTCTAAATTTCCATTAACTTCCTTATGTAATTCATAAATATACTTAGTGAAATCCTCTACTACAAAAATATTTCTTGTGAAATATACATTATTGCTTAATTCATCCACACCCCATAGGGCTATATCGATCATAATATGAAAAGGAATCCTTCCTAGACTTCTATTGATAGAATTATTGTAAGAAAAATCTATTTAGGCCAATACCATATCCCATTGATTAGGTTTGTCACTTACTAAATGGTTCAAAAAATCACCCAAGATTTTATGATAACCTTAGTTTTACCATCAATATAATGTTGGTAGACTAAACTTAATCCCAATTATGTTCCCAATTTCTTCCATAAGGTGTACCAAATATCCCAATTTTGTTTCTTTATATGAAGCAATATTGTTTTGCAAGACATATATTCAAACTACCTCTTTGAAAAAAATGTAGCTATGTAGGATGCATCATTACTCTTCTAACACAAACAAAAAGAAATATTTTAGAAAATGTAACAAAAATAATATTGAATCATCACCTCCTTATGTTTGAGGTAATCCCAAAAGGAATACTAATATATCCCCATGGTATTTTTGTTATAGGTTATTTATGATACAGTTATGCATTCTTCTTTGTCCCTTTGGCATGTTGGAAAATTCTACACCTTTGTAGTATCTTCTTCATATTTGTATTCATTCTAGGCCAATAATATCCTTCATACAATAGTCCAACTATTTTTTCACATCAAAATTTACACTCAAATTATCCCTCATTGATCCTTCTTCCATGCATAATATTCTCCCTTTGAACAACAAATATTCTCGAGAAAAGAATCTAGCCATGGAGTTCAATTTTTGTCCTTAGGATTATTGCATTTTGTCCATACTTTCTTGAAATATATATCTCATTTATATTGCTATGTCATTAAATCAACCCCAACCACATTTACACATAACTCATTCAATAATAAATATTTTTTACTCAAAGAATTAACTACCTAGTTTGATTTTCAACTTTTATGTTTCAAAATAAAAGAATAACTCTATAAAAACTATACCCACTTCATATGCTTGTAATTTAACTTACCTTGGTTTTTATAAAATGTAAAGTCCTTAGATCGTAAATAATATATCCACTTTGGAAATGTCTATAAAATTGTATACAATTCTTGGTCACCTACAAAATACTTCTACATGGATTCATTCCACTTCTCATTTAAGTATTCTATGGTTTTTCCTTCTTGACTCAACATTCCTCTATTTTTTGTTCCAATGGCATCATATTGAACTTGTAAAACTTTCCAAAAATCTATAAATTGCAACACTAGCTACTTAGTAATTTTATCCTTCAATAACCAAAAACTTCTTCGTGATACAATAGTCCAAACAATTTTTTTTTTATTTCTATTCATTATGTCCATAATTGGATTACAAATTCCTCTAAATTTTGTAATAAAGTTTTCATTAAAAACTTGATTACCCTTGAGAACTCCTTCAAATACATTTTTCGGTGAAGGAAAATCTACTATAGATTTGACCTTTTCCTAATCTATTTTTAGCCCATTAATAAATACTAAAAATCCAAAATATACTAATTCCCTCTTCATCAAACTATACTTCTTTAAATTTACCAACAATTTTACTTCTTTAAGTCTCTATTAAACTACTCTAACATGTAACAATTTCTCTTTTATTTTAATAAAAACAAAAATATCATCTAAATATAAAATTATAAACTTATTGAGAAAAGGATTTAAAACTCCATTCATCAATCTCATGAAAGTGTCGGTAGAATTTTACAATGCATATATTTTTTTAAATGTTATCTTCCATATGTCCCCCTCTCTTATTCTTATTCGTTGGTATCCACTCTTAAAATAAATTTTCATGAAGTACTTGGGTCCAATAAATCAATCAACCATATTGTCCATCTGTGGAAATGAAAATATATATTTTACTCTTATATTATTTATGGATCTTGAATATTTACACATCCACCACTCTACATCCTTCATGGGTGTCGATATTGTTGGAAAAGCACATGGAATGAGACTTTCCCTAATCAGCTCCTTATCTAACAATTCTTGCACTTTCTTATTTATCACATCATTATACATATGAATCATTCTATATGGTGATTTTTAAAAAAATTCCACTAGGTATCAAATCTATGGAATGAATTATAATCCTCATTAGTAGCAATCTGGATCTAGAAAATATTTCGTCAAAATTTCTAAATATTCATCTAAAATTTAAAAAAATTCTATAGGTAACTCCTTTTTATTAGTTTTTCTAAATATTTTAGGTTTAGAAATGGAAGCCAAACATGCCTTCTTTATCTTCAAATATTTTTAAAAAAATCTCAATCAGAAAAAAAAACTCTGATTTTTCTACTTCCTCATCTTTATTGTTCATGGCATTCAAGGTATACTCCATATTATTCTTTCTATTTTAATAATTCATCCTTTCAGATCATGAATGGATTCCCTATCATATTTACATGGTTTGACCAATAGAATATGTAATACATCCATTAGAATTATATCACATGCATTATTTCATCCTTATAGCCCCCTATTTTAAATTTCACTAGACATTATTTAGCTAACAATAATTGGTGTCCCCTTTGTAGAAAAGAAACCTTTTAGAGACTGATTGATGCTTCATCCTATTCAACTAAAACTATTCCACAATTTCCTCTAACTCTAGATTCTCAATTATTCTAGTATCTATGATAACTATAGTAATGGAAAAAGTATCCCCTTTCCTTAATTGATTTGTGAATAATTATCATTGAATTAACCTAATTTTTCCTAGGTTTAATGTTGTAATGTGTTGTAACACATTCACATTGATATTTGGACCCTTTTTTAATAAAATGTACTTAATTTGTACCCTCTTTTAAGTGTTGAAAAGTGTTGTAACACAATTTCACATTTATCTACAGTCTCCTTAATTAATTGTGGTTAATTAGAGTTAATTAGCCCCTTTAATTCAAAATTAGGCCTTATTTGTGACACCTTTTGAGGTTCTATCTCGAAATCTAAGGTCCTAGAAATTGGTGCTAGGACCCATTCACCCTAGGTGGGAATGGGTCCTCCCTCTATAGGAACCCCCTTTCTTTGCAGATTCTACATGGGTTTTTGATGTACTTTCATTCCACAAAGGCAAGGTCCTGGAAAATTGTGCTAGGACCCATTCGCCCTAGGTGGCGAATGGGTCCTCCCTTAATGAGGAACCCCTTTTTGAATTTCATTCTAGTGGGATTTTAATAATGTTTGTTTCCAGATTTGGTGCCAGCTTGAATTGTTTGAATTTTAGGGTTAATTCACATTATTTCTCCTAGCAAGTTTACAAGACATCCTAGCAACTTTGAGAGAGAGTCCTAATACTTTACAAGAACATTATAGAGCACTTTAAAAGCATTTTGAAAGGCATTTCAAGGAAGATTATCAAGAGTATATTGTAGCAATTCAAGATCATTTCATCATGACAAGGGTTTAGTGCATTCATGCATGTTGTTGAGCTAAGATATCGAATGTAGCATTGAGGATCTACTTGCAAACACTTTTCACATCTTAGTTGAGATTAATATCTATATTCTTCATGGCCACTACATGTTAGATTGTAGATTTATCTTCCAAGACAACTTCCAAGGTATCAACATTGCATTATTTCATATTCATGCTTCAATTTCATTATTTCATCATTTGGTTTAATTACCTACAAGGGGTTTGACCTATATAAACCCCTATTCACTAACAATCAACAAGTTTTTCTCCTCTTGAGTGTGTGTTTGTATATTTATAGGTTGAAGATCAAGTGGAGAAGAAGTTTAGAGAAAAATTATCAAAGTCATCAAGTTGCAAAGTTGACCTTTATAGTGTAAGAACAAAGAATTGAAGCTACAAAATTTATTATAGGTTTTTGGGAGCTAACAACTAAGAATTTGAGAGTGAAAACATCAAGAAAAATAACCCAAATCTCAATTTCAAAAACCCTAATAGGGACCCATTCACCACTAAAGGCGAATGAGTCCTTTGTACCCTAAAAATAGGCTTCTTGCACCAAGATACACATCATTTTAAGCTCTAAAAACTCCTCTCATAGTTTCTATAATAGTTAAGGCTAGTTTTTTTATTGTTATTTACATATTTTGGCTCTCATAATTGCATGTTTTGTGTGGAAAAACTTAGTGGTTCATTATCTTGATTGACTCATTTTGATGAACCCTATTTTCCACCTAAAAAATAACTTTTTAATATTTTCATGTAGACATACATCTACTTTTGAACATATTTCTTTTCTATTCTAGTTCTTCCTTCTCCTTTTCATATTTTAAAATTTTTTGTCTTAGCATTAATCAATCAATATTCAAGATCTTCTCCATGCCTGGGTGAAGCTAAAATTTCATATCCTAATGGGGCCACTTGGATTTTGGTCTCCATACTATTAATATTGTTGGATTTTATCTCAAAATTGGTATCAATTCCATTGAATCCTCTTCCTCTTTCAAGAATTTTTGCTACCTCTATAATAATAACATTTACCTCTAGGATAAGCTCCTCCTCCTCCAACATCCTACATGTAGGAACTTTTTTCGGTGGTGTTTGCTTCTTCTTGTTTGCCTTGGTAACCTCTTCTACCACTATATTCCCTTATTCAATAAGATAACCTTCCTCTACCTCTAGATTTATAAATTTTTATTAGACAATTTCTCCTATTCCTTCAAGGTATACTGGAGAGAGAGTAGTGAAGAGAGTTTCTTATAGGTGTTTCCTAAAAGGGTGAGAGAGTGCAGTCTAAAAAATATGGAGAGTGAAGTTCGAGTGAAGGAAATAAATGATTTCAAAGTTAGAGAGAAGCTTGAAAAACATAAGAAGAAAAGGGAAAAAGAACGAAATATGAAATGAAAGAAATTTCCAAGTAAGGGGGAGTGTTGATCGATGTAGGGTTGCTTTTGTGAGATGTTGTTGCTAGTTGTTGATGGTTTTTAAGAACTAGTGTTTCCATCAATGATAAAGGGGGGGATTGTTGGAGATTGTTATAGTGTTTTCATTGATGTCAAAAAGGGAGATTGTTGTACTATGTTGTCATTAGTTTTTTCATTTATGTCAACCTATGTCAACCTCTAGTGTGGTGTTGAGAAAGTGTTGTAGATGGAGAGATTGTTGGTGTTGCATATGGGGAGACTGTTGTAATCTCTAGAGTGGTATTGATGAGATGGTTTTTCTGATGTTGTTGATGCAGCCGGTTTACTTGGTTTCCAAGTTCTTTTGAGAAAATTTGAATAAGAGAGTGTACAAGGTGATAGATTTGTGTTTTGCATTGTTCTCTAAATTTATCCATAGTTGAAGATATGATTGTGTGTTTTGGATGAGATTCAATTAGAGGTGTTCAGAGGTGCTATATCAAATGTTTTAGGTTCTAGATTGTGTGGTAGTAGAAGTTATTTTGACAATGTGTTGTCTATGAAGAAGTTTTCCTCTTGTCTTGTGGATTTGGGAATGTTCTAATATTTTTTGTATATACTTTCTCTTGGAGTTTTATGTGTGCAAGTGTTGTGCAAGGTTAGTTAATCCTCATTATATGTCTATGTCAGTGTGGTTGTTGCATAGGATGATAGTATTCCCAATTTTAGGTGGCTACAATACAACGTTGTTGAATATTTTGATGACGTTGGAATATTCTAGGATGTTGTGTAGATTTTGGGTGATGTTTCTTCATGGTCCACAAGATGTTTTTAGAATCGATGAAGAGTGAATTGATTGTTTGGTAGCGTTAATATAGGTTTGGCTAACCTGGCATGTTAGCATTACTTACAGATGTGCTTTGTGCATTGTGGAAGTATGGTGAAGCATGTTGGTGTGGATTTTGGTTGTGGTTAACCCTTAGTGTGGTTCACCTTCACTTCTTTCCATTGTGGAAGTGTTTGGCTCCAACCTATTTGTTGGTTGCACGTTTGAGGTGCATACATTTGATTGAGGCCAACCTAAACAATGTTGTTTGAGGTTGTGAAGGATATATAAGAAAACTCAATTTTTGGAGATGTAGATGATGTGGTGTGATACATGAATGTGATCAACTGTGATGATATGAGTGTTTCAAAGGTGATCCCACAAAGCTGGTTTACAATTTCTAGGAGATTTTTATTTTTTCCGAAATCACATATTTTTAGAAAATATAATGATTTAAGCCTTAAAAAGTTCTATTTAAAGAATTCCAATTGAAGAGTGTTTGATCAAACTAGCTTAGATCAAACCCCCTTGGATAGAACCCTGCTAGTTTTAAACCATACCTATAATAGAGTCTCCTTTACACCTATCAAAATGTTGATAAAAAAACACTTTTGATTTACCTTTTGGGAGACCAAATGAATTCATTTAAAATTTATTTTTTGTAAGTATGTAGTCCTTATTATAAGCTTCCCAAAAAGTATAATTTTAAATAAATTTAATTTAATTATTATATTTATTTTTTATTTCCTGTGAATGTAGGTTTTTCACCAAAAATCAAGCTCTTTGTTCTACACATGTGGAAAATAGAAGATTATAAAAGAAAAATTGAAAAATATGAGTGCACCAGATAGTGAATTCCTTGATCCAACAAAAAAAAAAGAATTTTGATACATACAGAAAAATTGTGTTATACAATCCGCCTATGTTTGAATTGTAATTGGTTTGACTTCAAAACATGATTAAGGAAAAAATATTCAATAACGCACTATGAAACCAATTGGAAGCACTATATATTGTAGTTACAAATCTAAATTCAAAAAAAATAGAATTCATCCTTCATGGAAAAAAAAATTGCGTTATACGGTGAGCATCACTCCTTAAAATGGTGTTTACTGAAAAAAAACTAGTTTTCGAAGGAGATGGAAAAAGAAGTGTAATTTGATTCGAAATGTTTTGAAAAAAATAGATTTAGAGTCTACATACAAGATGTCATAAATCAGTAGTTTGCATCATATTCAAATTCCTCACGGTTTAGCCGCTATAGGTGCCTGAAAGTGAAGATTTAGTTAGAAAAAATCAATTCAATGTCCAGTTTGGCCAAAAATTGCAAACCAGTATTATGGGATCACCCTTTGAAGTGTACACCTAAAGTTACTAGAGCCAATGAGCTGAAGGTTGTGGATGGTGTAGATTTGTTGTGGTGGATATTTCTATCGCTCTAAGGTAGTGAACCTCCTTGTAACCGTCTTCTTTTATTCTCTTCTATTTTGGATAGTGAGTTCTTTGGGTAGTCATACATTGGTAGTGAGCCATTCTTCTATTTTTGAGCAGTGATCCCTTCTAGTAGTAAGCCTTTTGTAATCAAAATTTTTATTCATATATACATGAGTTAATCCTCATTGTGGTTTTTCCTTGATTAGGATTTTCCATGTAAATTTTGTGTTCAATGGTGTACAATTGTGAATATGTTTATGTTTAAGTTTGTTTACATTCAAGCTAATTCTTAATAAAGGTTTGAAGATTAATAAGGGTTTGTATGCTTTAATGTACAACTGATTCACTCCCCATCTTATTTTTCTTATGTGTCTAACATATTCTAGGCATTGGGATCAAAATAGATAGAGCTAATAGAGATCTTTTGTTAAGTGAGTGCAAGTATGTGAAGTTTGTGTTGGAGAGATTCAACATGACTACTTGCAGAAAGATGGTTGTTCTAGCTGTAGAGGGGGCGACGCTTTCTATGGAGGATTGTCCTAAATCTCTTAACGAGATGGAGCACATGACTGGAGTTCCTTATGAAGGTGTTGCTGGTAGCTTGATGTATCTTATGGTCTACACGAGGCTAGACATTTCCCAAGAAGTGGGAGTCCTTATATGGTTTACGAATAATCCTAATTGGGTAAACTAGCATGTGATGCAGAGAGTGTTCATGTACTTCAAACTATTCCTTATATTTTCATGGTTATCCTATTTGACCTTGAAATTGAGTGATCATTCATGAATATGTGGATTCAGATTGGGTAGGTAACTTTGATAACAGAAGATCCACCAGTGGATATGTTTTCATGATGTTTGGTTTTTTAATAAGTTGGATGAGTAAGTGGTAGACTGTAGTCTCTTTGTCCACTATTGAAGCTAAGTACATGGTAGCTACTCATACTTGGAAAGAAGGCATCTAGCTTAGGAACTATGTTTAGATATTGGAGATTACTATCTATTGTGACATCCATAGTTCTATATGTGTATCAAAGCACATTGATGTATAGTTTCATTTTGTTTGTGATATGGTGGAAGATGGAAAGATGAACTTGGAAAATGTGAAAGATTTGGTGAATTTTATAGATGTACTAATAGATCTAGTGAGCACAGAGAAGTTTAGATGGTGTACTAGTTCTATGGGCCTTGTGGCTTGAGGAGTGATACAGAGACTCCGCTAAAGTCTTCAAAAGTGGGAGAATGTTTGGATTAAGGTGTCTCAACCTTAGTGAGTCACATGGTTAAATAATTAATTATTTTCCACTAAGTTGGTTTTATTTATTAAATGAAAAAATATGTGTTTGCAAATTGTTAAGTAATTTTTTTGGACCCAAAGGAGAGTTGGCATCCTACATGGGGTGATCCCACAATACTGGTTTACAATTTTTGGCCAAATTGGACACTAAAATATTTTTTTCTAACTAAATCTTCACCTTTGGGCACCTATAGCGGCTAAACCCCGAGGAATTTGAAGATGATAAAAACTAGTGATTTGTGATATTTTGTTTGTAGATTATAAATATATTTTTTTCAAAAAATTTGGAATCAGGTTGCATTTCTTTTTCCATCTCCTTCGAAAACTAGTTTTTTTTTCAGTAAACACCATTTTTTAAGGAGTGATGCTCACTGTATACAACATAATTCTTTTTCCATGAAGGATAAAATTCTTTTTTTTTTTACTTTAGATTTGTAACTATGATATCTAGTGCTTCCAATTGGTTTCATAGTGTTCTATTGAAATTTTTTTCCTTAATTAAGTTTTGAAGTCAAAGCAATTACAATTCAGACATAGGCTCTAGACCATATACAATGTAACATTTTTTGTATGTATCGAAATTCTTTCATTTTTTTGTTGGATCAAGGACTTCAATATCTAGTGCACTCATATTTTTCAATTTTTCTTTTTGATAATCTGTTATTTTTCCACATGTAGAACAAAGAGTTTGACTTTTGGTGAAAAACCTATGATTAATAAAACTAAAAAATTAAATACATAATAAAACCAAAAAATATTAAAATTATATTCATTGGATAGCTCATTTCGAGGAATACCATCATCCAGTTGGGTCTATGAAGTATCCTCCATTTTCATCCTCAACCTGAACTTCGAAGGGAAAATTTTGAGTTTTTTGGTGCCAGAGGGGGAGAAGGGGGGACCAGGGGGGTTCAACTGAGCCAGGGGGTTCGAACGAACCCCCTTTCCACAACCATTTTCTTTGCTTATTTTTTCGATAAATGTGGGGCCCAACATTTAATGGGTTCACTCGAAGGGGGTTCTAGCGAACCCCCTTTGGGTTCGCTTGAACCAAAAGTTCATTTGAACCCCCAAAGACCATTTTTTCTTGCATGGGGTCATTTTTTGCAACTTTTCCCTCCTCACTGCAATTATAAATCACTTTTGTGGGTTTATCCCATGCAAGGTGAAAAGGAAAAGAATCTCACACTTGTCATATGGGCACTCATCTAAGAGGAGAAAAACATTAAAATGTCAAAAATGTGTACCATGTTGACATGTGGTAGTCTAATTTGGAATTAAGCTTTTGGTGGGGCCCACTTGTGAGCATATTCCTTTCTTAGAAAAGTGAAAGCAAAGGAAGGTGACACTTGTCACCTAGTCACTCAATCTAGCATTGAGAATTATGAAAAAATCAAGGAGTGTCATGATGACATGCAACATTATTTGATTGAAGCATGGAACAGAATGTTGCTAAATGGAGACTAAGTTATCATTGGGAGTGACTAGGAGTTAAGGATGAGTTCTAATTTGGTAGCTAACTTGATCTTTTCTATGCAATGCCTAGCATGTGAGGTTACTTTATTTTTGGAGTTGCAAGCCTTACATTTGCTTACATGTTGCATTTGGTTGCATGTATTTGCATGTTTGACAGGTTGCTAATCGAGTCATTTAGGACTCGTGCATGTTGTCAGTTTTAGTTTACATGCATGCAAAGATTGTGGTACTGACACATGGCAATGTTGGATGCCCATGTATGAGTGAAAGATATATATTGATGCCTTAGTGAATTTGTGTGAAAGAGAGAGTATTATAATATTTGAGATACTGTTATGCTATCGAATTCACTGTAGAACCTTGTATCATAGTGAAACAACATAGGTATGTAAGAGCATAAAATTTGAAAGTTGTATTGTAATAGCCTTTTAATATAATACAATTTATCTATTCTTTTGTGTGTGGTTTTTTTCTCGAAAGGGTCTTCACATGTAAATTTTGTGTCTTGTGGATTTACATTTAAATCTAAAAGTAACTTAAGTGAATGTGCACTCTTATATAAAACTATAAAAGTTAAAGGATTTGAAACAAATTTTTGCAACCCTCTCCTAATTGACATGCATCATCAATGTTATTTTTTCACTTTACTTTCCTTTAAGCTAGTATCGAGCATGACCAACTTTTTTATCCTTGTTGGGTTTGAAGGGATCTTTGTGTAGATCTAGATTCAGTGGGAGTTTTGTAGAGAAATATTTGTAATCTTGTTGTAGATTTAAGATGGAAAGCACATATGGAAGAATAGAGATGGAGAAATTTAATGGTAGCAAGTTTGAGTTGTGGAAACTCAAAATCTAGGATATGATCATAGGCAAACATCTATGGATTGCAATATCTAGTTCAAAACCAACAATAACCTCACAAGATGATTGGAACCTAATAGATCATAAAGCCAAGGGTATGATAAGACTATGTTTGGATGATTTTTTGCTCATGAATATCCATGAGGAGATGACTACAACTAATATTTAGAAGAATCTTGGTGATATTTATCAACATAGATTCTTAGTAAATAAGCTATTCCTAATAATATGTATTCTTTGAATATGAAGGAATGAGGATTATTTATTGATCACCTAAATGCATTTAGTATAGTTGTTGCTCAAATGGGTTCCATATTAATGATGAGGACTATAGCATGCATATGTTATGTTATTTTCTAGACCTATGGGATCACTTGGTGATGACTATTGGAAGTACAACAACCACTTTCAAAATGGAAGATGTTGTTGCTTCATTGTTGCTTGAAGATATGTATAGTAAATCTTATGAGAAGGCCAAGGAGGCTAGATATGTTCATGGTAAATCAAAGGAGAAAGGAAAGAGAAAGGACAAGGTCTAAGTCCAAGTCTCTAGGGTGATATAAGTCTCCTGGTAAGAAGTCCAAGCCTAAATATTAGAACTATGGTAAATCTAGTTATTTTTGGAAAGATTGCAAAGAGGAGAAAAAGAAAAAAAATGATAAATCCTCTGATTCTAAATCCTCTTATGAATATGTAGATACATTTGGTGTAGCCTTGGTAATGAATGCATCAAAATATGTGTTTTGATAGACTTGGGTGCCCCTTTCCACATGACCTCTGTTGATTTGTTGCATCATTGGAAGATTAAACTCTTCCTTTTACCTAGATCCTTAAGAAGTAATCAAAATTTAGATGGAATGAGGACTGTCAAAAAGATTTTTAAAGTTTGAAACAATATCTAGCTTTAAATTCTCCCATCTTGTAACCTTTTTTCCAAGGAAAACCCTTCATCCTTTATATATCAGCATGAACCCATGCTCTAGCTACATTATTGTCCCAACAAGATGAGAATGCGAAAGAACATCTTGTTTACTACTTTAGTCAAACATTGATTGATTATTAAACTCGATATGTATAACAATATAAAAGAAAAATTTGGCTATTATGTTACCTAATAAAAAATTGAGACATTATTTATTAAATGTAGAAGTGCATGTTGTCACAAAATTTGATTCTTTAAAACACCTTTTTGTTAAAATATATTTATCAGGGTGCCTAGCTAAATGGGTTATGTTGTTAATTGAATTTGACCTTAAATTTTTTTCTCAGAAAGTCATTAAAGTTCAAGCATTGACCGACCATTTAGTCGATGCTCCTTCACCATTAGCATTTCCTAATCATGACTTATTCCTCAATGAGAATGTGTTCAACATAGATGACAATGAAACATGCAAGCTATACTTTTATGGTTCTAAGTGTTAAACTGGCTCTGGAATAGGAGTTATATTTATTCCACCTTCACAAAATCCAATTCCATTATCCTACAATCTAAACTTCCTATTTACAAAAAAAACTATAGAATATGAGACCCTTATTACTAGAATACGTGCGACCGTATCCTTATTTTTTCAACATATTCGTATATAGGTGATTCCCAATCAGTCATTAAGAAAATTAGTAGGTCTTATCAAGAAAAAAAGACAAGGTATCCCAATATAAAAATCTCATAATGACATTACTATAATGTTTTGAATTTTACACCACTGACAATGTTCCATGAAAGGATAATTGACATGAAAATACAATGTCAAGAGTTGCTTCTCCTATCTCTCTTGAAGATCCTTCCATGGATTTCACATTTATTTTTCACACTCTTACAAAACCATGAATAGATAAAATGGTGAAATAAGCATTGGTTTCCAATATTGATGTCTCTAGTGAATGGTATGCATCGATATTTAATTATTTTTAAAAAGGTACCTTTCCTGAACCAACTACTAAGAACACTAGAAATCGTATTCTAAACTTTCAACTAGATATATAGGATACTATTGGTGAAACAATCTAAAATTCGCATAGCCCTCGAAGAAGCTCACAATCTAAAATTCGCATAGCCCTCGAAGAAGCTCATGCAAGTGATTGTGGGGGGCATTTTGGGGGAAGATCATTAGTACAAAAGTTAATCTATATAGGATACTATTGATGAAACATGGAAAGATATTGTTTTAATCATGTTAAAAAAATTCTTAAATGTCAAGAGCATAACAATTTGATTCATGCTCCTTCCGAACTTTGTTCCCAAGTTCCTATTTGGCCATCTTTGGTATGGGTTTTGGATCTCATTGGAAAAATCCCCCCTCCTCCTTCCTCTAGACACATTTTTTAATTATGGCTATATATTATTTCATGAAATGGATAGAGGAAATCCCTCTTTGTTCTAGGAATACTGACATAATTTATTTTTCCATCTTGGAAAATATTATTATTTGATTTAGTCTTCCTTCTATTTTAGTTTCAAATAATGTACACAATTCAAGAACAATAAGCTGAAGAAATTTTTAGAAACATTTCATATTCAAGATCACTTTTCAACACCTTATTACCCACAATCTAATGCTCAAGAGAAAGCAACAAATAAATCACTCAAACAAATATTGCAAAAAATGGAAAATAAACATAACAAGGATTGGCATACCTAACTATCATATGCATTGTGGGCTTATCACATAAGTATTCAAACATCCATATGAAATATGCCCTATAATCTTGTTTATGGTGCTGATTCAATAATTCCTTTATCTAGTTAGAAATTCCCTCTTTAAGAATCTCTCTCATGGGCATTATTGATTATCACATCTATACAGAAAATTAGTTACAATAACTTGAAATTCTTGATGAATAGCGTATAAATTATCTCGAACATCTCCAAGCTTATTCCAAAACAATGCAACATAGTTACAATGGTAAATTTATTTTTCATTCATTTATAAAAGGATATTTAGTATTATATGAAAATTAGCACAATGCTAATGCCACTTTGAAAGAAAAAAGGAAAGTTTAGACTGAATTGGTTAGGCCCTTACATAATCAGGGAAAGCTATGGTCCTGGAGCTTATAAGTTAATAGAAATGGATGGTTGACCTCTCAAAGAACCTATCAATGATGCATTTTCATAGGTATTAAACCTAAAAATATTTTTGAATATTATGTACATTAAAACATGTTAGATTAGGTAGATGGTTTTCTATTTAATCTCGCATTGCTTTATTCTTAACAAACATTTTTGTTGTGCCTTGAATTATGTAGAGTAATTTTTCATTTACTTTAATTATTACTTTATTTTACATGTTATTCAATCATATGTGTGTGGTGTTAAATTGAATCATTAAATGCATTTAATTTCCAAATTAAATCATAAAGGCATTTAGTTTAATATGTCACACTTAATAAAAATATTGTATCTAAGTAAACAACAATATTTAATTACGTCACATAAATTACATTGTGAAGAAATTTATTAAATAATATTACCAAGATTGTTTAATAGATCACATTGACATCTAATCAAAATAATAACTCATTGAAAGGGGAAAAATTGTTGCTTTCTATGCTTGGGAGATATAATAACAATATTCACACTCTCATTCAAGGAAAACCATAGAGATCTCAACCTCAAGCATGTAAAGGAGAAAGAGATCTTGGAATAGGGCTATCCTTGGGGCTGATTATAAACTAATGAGGGGTTCACCACCAAGTTAGGACTTGGAAAGATAAATGAAATGCAAATGCTTAACCCTAATATGATGCAATGCTTCACTAAATGAGCTAGAAAAGTATGCAAATCAAAACAAAATGTTACAAGATGGAATGTGTGCACCTGAAAACCTGAAGGAGATTGAATGAGGCTTTGAAATACTAGAAATTATGACTAGGACTCATACGCCAAGTTGGGCGAATCAATCTCAGATCTGGGTTTCTGTGCAGAAATAGGAATCTAGCAAATAGGTATATGAATCTGTAAAAACCTAAATTTTTACCTAAACTGGGACTCATACGCCAGAACTGGCGTATAAATCAAGTTAGGGTTTCCTAGAGCTCCAAAGTCTCAATATAGTCTTCAAGGTTTTATTTTTGCTTCCTAATTGATTTCCATATCGGAAACCCTGAATTTCAACCTATAGAAGTCTTCCAAGTATTTCCAATGCAAGGTGACAACTTTGAACACTTTGAACACTTTGACAACTTTATCCAAAGTTTCTCTTCAATGTGTCTTCAATCTAAACCTACAAATCACACACTAAAGAGAGGGGAAAATGTTGTTTGGTGGATAGGGGTTTTCCTTGGTCAAACCCCATTTTGGTAATCAAACCTTGAAATGTAATGAAATAGGAATGGAGAATGATGAATGAACAAAATATGATGTTGCAACTCACAAAACCGTAGCAATGAAGTGCTACAAAAATGAATGAAATGGATCCAATGGATTTAGATCTTGACTCTTGCTTGGATAGGATAGATCTTGAATGAAGTGCTATCTTGAATCATAAAACCCTACATCACAATTGTTAGCTCCACATCAAACATGATGCATGAAGTCTTTGGCATGATGATTGATGCTTAAATATTGCTCTAGAATGCTTGATAATCTTCTCTTGAAGACTCTTGAATGCTCTTGTAAACACTTTAATTCTCTTGTGAACTCAAACTTGCTATCATTAATGCGCTCACAAAAGTCTTAGGTGAAAATGGTTGAAAGAACCTTGTATTTATACTTAATTATGCAAGAATTCCCAAAAATACAACACTACAGGCCGACATCAAACCTAGGTGGATAAAATCTCACCAAGAATTTGAATTAATTTTGATTTTCGGCCACACGGGACTCATATTCCCAAGGTGGCATATGAGTCCCATTAGGCATAAATTATGGGACCAAATTCAAAAATTCTTAGAAAGGTGTAAAATTAGGATTGAGACCCAAAACCCTAGGTGGGACTCATATGTCCAATGTAGAGCATGAGTCCCAGACCACCAAATCTGGGCCACACAACCTAAAAATAGTTGAATGATGATTGGATATTGATTTTTGTCGGGATTATCCTTGAAAATATGCATTAAATGAGGCTTGTAGATGCAAAATAAGGCCAATTAAAGCATAAAGAGGCCCAATTATTAATGAGAACCCTAAAGAAGAGTGAAAGTGGGTTAAAACACTTTACAACACCCTAAATAAGGTAGGATTAGGATTATTAGATTCACAAGGGCTCAAGACCTAATGCAAGTGTGTTAAACACATTGCAACACTAAGCCAAGGCACCATTAAGCTCAATTTTACAAGGAGGGCCCAAACAAGTGTGAAAATGTCATCGATAACATTTTACGACACTACATTTAACCTCCACTTTAGTGAGAGGATAAACTTTCTTCAAACTAACACTAAAGTAGACAGACTCACTTCAAGAGGGGTCCAAGTGTACCAATGCCAATAAGATGGGATGACAACGACCAAGAGGGGAGATCAAGCCCCCAGGATCAAGATCCCATGTAAAACCAACATAGGAACAAAAGAAAGCACATAAAAATTATAAAGAGCATGATAAAGGCACAAGCATACATAGCCAAAGACGAAAATAAAATTAAAATAAAAGGGGTGGATCAAGCTTCAACCATTTGTCCATTGTGATGTGGATAAGATCTAGGCTATTTGTCAAAAAAAATGCAAGCTCAATCTGAGGAAATGAAACTTTAGGTTGTCTGTTAGGTGAGGATTTGAAAGAGGTGAGACACATATACACACAGCTCGTATGCAATCACACTCACATGCAAGTGGCTATGGGAAAGTCATGCCTCGGTTGGGCTTCTTGCCATAAACCATACCGAAGTTATACCTCTTGAGAACTTCAATAAGATGCCACGCAAAAATGATTTTTGAGCTTCATGAGGCAAGAAAAACTTCATATGCTTGGAGGTCATGAACAATGAACTTTGAGCTTGAAACATGGATTTTAGGACCCAATGGACTCTCTAACTCTTATAGGGTTTTGCACCCAAAAGGAGAGAGATTAGATCCTAAAATGGTTATGTTCATTCCAATTAGGACATATGGGATGTGATATGATGTAAATGAAGTAAAATAAATGAAAATGACTGATTAAAATGATCTAAAATGGATGCAAAACTACAATTTAATATATGTTTGAAAACACACTATGATATGCAAATAACTACGAAGTATTGAAAGAAATATGCAGAACATAAAGGATAGGGTTAAATATGAGTGCACCTGGATGTTGTGTGAGCTTTCTAGAATGTCTGGAATGCTAATGAAAATTTCTAATTTTTCACAGTGGGACTCATTCGCCAAGGGTGGTGAATCAGTCCTCTGACTGGTGAAAAAGTGTTGGGAACTGATTTCTGATAGTCAGGAAGTGATTTCTAACAAAATGCAGACTTTCAAGTTTTAGGTGGGACTCATTCACCAAGGGTGGTAAATCAGTCCTCCCCAAGATCTCTGAAAGTCAAAGGTCAACACTACTTCTCCAAATCTGGAAATGACTAAATATCAGGTTGTTAGAGTCAACTCTGCAGAAAATGGGCTAAAAGTCACTCAAATTGCTTGAATAGATGATGAATTGATTTGAAGAGCCTAATTGACTTGATTTACACTTTTCAACACCTTTAAACCTATCAAATCTACAAAACAAAGGCTACAAACACACATGCAAAGGGGAAAAATTTTGGGGGGTTAGTGAATAGGGGTTTGCCTTGGTCAAATCTCGCTTTAGTAATTAAACCCAATTGAAATGAATGACATGCAAGGGAAATGATAAATGAATAGCATGAAAGTATTACAAGCTTACCATATCCTTGAATATGCAAATCTGAAATGATATCAATGGCTATTCAAAGTCCTTGAGAGTGCTTGAATTGAAGATGCAAAATGATTGATTTCTTGAGTGAATGTGTGATTGAATGCTTGGATGAATAAGTGATTGTAGGAGATTGTAGGAGATTGTGGGAGATTGTAGGAATGAGGTGAAAATTTCCTATTTATACAAATCTTGTGCCTTAGTATCCGTTCATACCTCATCACAGGCCGACATGAAGTGAATTTGAGTAAAATCTTGAAAGAAATTTTGAAATATTTTGAATTTGGGGCCAAGGGGGACTCATTCATCACCCTTGGTGAATGAGTCCCATCTGGGACCCACAACCAAGTGTCAGAAATAAAGTTGTGTTTAATGTTGTTTGTCAGGATAGGACCCAAAAATACACTTAATATAAGCATATGAGGGCATAAAGAGACAAAATAAAGCATGATAAAGGTGTAAATAGGGAAAATATGCCTAGAAAAGTGTGAAACCTTGTTACAAGACTTTACAACACTTCAAAATAGGACTTGTTGATGAGTGAAAAGCAAGCAAAACTTCGTATGCTTGGAACTCATGAACAAACAAGATGGCTCCACAGGCATGCAAGATGTATTATGCAAGGTGGCCATATAATTGAAAATGAAAATGTGACAATAAGGAACATTCAAGGGAGTCTTGCTTACTTCATACGAGGTCTTTAACTTAGGGAACATTGTGCCTAATGTCTCTTAGAGTGGACCAATCAAAGAGTAGAAGATTCACAACTTAGGGGATGCAATGTGTCGCATCAAGCCACTAAGAGGAATATAATATGCTAAGAGAGATCACGCTCTTGAGGGACATCACACCCAAAGTCACCACAAAGAAAAAATGTATTGCATAAAGTAAGAAGGTTACACCATGAACCATGAAAAAAAGGAAACTGCAAAAGAATAATGCTAATGTATGCCCCCACTTTAAAGAAATTGCTAAACACCATGAAAAATAATAAATTCTAACTATAGAAATCCAAATTTGACCACTCCCATATGGTCAAATTCATCCCCTTTATTTTTCTATCTCATATTCCCCATTGATATTAATTAAATGATTTATTTAATTAATATGTCCCCTTTTCCTAAGGTTCCTAATGTATTTAATTTAATAATTAAATACTTTACCTTTCATCCCCTTCCCCTCTAAATTAAATAAATATATCAATTTATTTAATTTAGTCATTTAGTCTTTTGAATTTAAATCAATTTTAAATTCCCCCTTTTCTCTCTCCTTGTCACATCGTCCATAATCTTCTTCTAATCTAGATTAGTTTAATTAATCCACGATTAGGATGTGCACACCCTTAATTAGGATTAATGTCACATCCTCCATATTTTTCCACTTGCCTCTAATCCTTCATTAGTCTTCTTAATCACCTATTTCGACATCCTAAAGCTAATCCTCATGCCATTTTTGGTATCCCTCCAATTCAACATATCATAAGTACTTTCTTTATTCACCTCTTCCCCATGTGAATTAAAAATTCACATTTATTCCTCCAATGCTCCCCTCTTCCCCATGAAGGTTGTTGGGAAATTCCAAAACCTCTCATAAGTCACATCACTCACATGGGGGAAAGGACCTCCTTTATGAGGACCTTGTCTTATCCCCAAGGTACTTCCAATCATGTGAATTTAAAATTCATATTTATTACTCCAACATTTCTCTCTTCCCCATGATGACTGGTGAGGAATTCTAAAATTCCTCACATGTCAACATCCTTCCCACATGGGGACAAGAACTTCCTTTTTGAGGAAATCTTCTCCTAATCCCAAGGTACTTGCAAGTACCTCCACCTCACATTTCATTTTGCCACCTCATTTCCACATGGCAAGATGTGAGGGATTGTGAGTTCTCAACTCACCACAACCCTTCATCTTGTCCATGTTGGTTAAATCCTAGCCATCCAATTCTGTAGAGACTCTTCCCCTAAAATAAAGGATTTGGTGTCATTCAATTCATTCAACACATTCATGCATAGCACACATTTAAGAAATCTAGCACTCTCATCACTCTCAAGCTCAAGCACTTGCATTCTCATCCTCCATTGTTACACTTCAAGCTCACTTTGCACTCATCTCATACATTTAGCCAAACACCCACATCTATTATTGCATTCTCCATCCAATCTACATCACTTTGCATATCATTTCAGCTTATTTTCCATCAAGGAGCACACATCTAATCTACATCAAAGGGCCAACCAAAAGATCAACTTGGACAAGGTATATCTTTCTTTAATCTTCTTTTGTTCAAGTTCAACTAGGCTTATTTCAAGGTGGTGTTGTGTGTATTTCTTCTTGCTGCATTTCTCTTGTTTTGCTTCATTTATGGTAGGAAATCACACTACACACATTTCTGGCATGCCTGGTGGGACCCACAAATGGGTCTATTCCTTTCACATTTTTGGTATTTGAAAATTTGCAAGTTCAGGTTACACATAATTGACTTTGCAGTTGTCAGGGGTGATTTTTCCCTCAAGACAAGTGACCCTACCCTCAATAGAGGTGATTGTACACTTGCAGAATCACCCATCTGTGAAACAAGGTCAAAATTTCTCCTTGTTTCCCAAACAGGTGAGCCTGCCCTTGAAACAGGTGATTCTTCCCTCGAAATAGGTGATTTTTCCCCTAAATAGGCGATTCTTCACCCTAAACAAGAAATTATGACACTAACATGGGCGATTCTACTATCAACAGTGGTGATTCTACTTCAGATAGAGGAAATTTTGAGGTAAACAGTAACTTAAAGTTCATATTCAGAGTTTGTTTCTTATGGTTTTCTTAGTACTGATCCCCTAACCTATTGTTTCGATGAATGTGCTTGGTTTTACTAATGTTTGTGTAGTTGTTTCATGTTTTTCCAAAGTCGGAGGTTCAAACTACTAACTTTTTCTTGCAAGATGAGCGGGCCAAGACATTTAGTTAGTTTTGCTTATTTGTTATTTTCATATTAGTTAGGCACATAAAACTAATTAGGGGGAGTCAAATATTTTTATTTGTTACACTTGTAAGTGGACTATTGACGTATCCAATCCCCTTGAGACATTTGATGATCCTGGCTGAAGAGAAATCGTAGTCCACTTTAGTCCTTTATGTTACCCAGGAGATACTAGATCATTCAAACTTTCCCCTTGTGCTTTGTGTGAGCCTGGGGACTAGTTGAAATCATCTAGTGTGTCTTCTTTTAGCAGGACCTGCTTGGGGATTTCATCACCCCAAGGGATGATCCCAGCCACATGTACCGGTGGGGTATATAAAGGGGGGAGAGCCAAAGTTGTACCCCAATCCAGTCACGTCGTGTCTAGTGAAGCGTCGAAGCTAGGGTGATACCTAGATAAGATGTGAACAGTTGGTCCAAGTTTCCAGTACTTCGTTGGATCTTCTAACTCACGCCTGTGATGGGCTGGTGTTCATGGTTGTGCCTCACATACTATGTGTATATCGATGACTCCCTAGTTTGTTTTTTCTAGCCTAGATAGATGACCGTGTTGTCCATACCCTTATTACTAATATTAGGATTGTGTTGTTTGAACTGTCTTGTTTGTGCGAAACCAGTGCATGTCTTTTTAGTCGAGTCAGCCTTTTCCTTTTACTTGTTGTTTGTTATGTTTTATGTCCTTTTCCATAGCCATTTTATCCAAGTTAAGTCCATGTCTGTTGTTTGGGTGATTTTTCTTTTAATAGGGGCGACCCTGCCTTCTGTTTGAGTCATTTTCCCAGTTTGTTCTTGTCAAAATTGTCTATCCTTCAGTAGTTAGGCGAGTTTTCCTTTGAGAGGGGTGATTCTGCCCCTAAGTTGGCTGAGCTTGCCAACTAAAGGGGCAATTATACTTTTGGTTTGAGTCACTTTGTCAACCAAACAGCCCATCAGACTCGCCTATTTCATCAAAAAGGGCGATTCTGCCTTTGAGTTGGGTGATCCTGCTTCATACTTGGGCGATTTTGTTGGCTATTTCAGTCCCCTATCAATCCCCAGAGTCATCATATTCTCCCATTCCCTGGAAACATGTGATTTTGCAACATAGTTGGGTGATTTTGCACTCTGAACAACCAATCCCGCCTTTTGTTCAGTCGATCTGTTTATCTATTTCCCCGTTCGATTGGTCTACTTCCCCATTTGATTGGTTTGTTTCCCCATTCGGTTGGTCTATTTCCTCGTTGGTTTACTCTGTTTCTCCATTTAGTGAGTTTTTTTCCCATTCGGTGAGTCTGTTTTCCCAATATGTGAGCCTATTTTCCCATTTCGACAATCCCTTTGTCCATTCAAAGAGTCTGTTACCCCATTTATCAATGTCATTTGACCGTTTTCTTATTTAGACAAGTCCAAAATCTAATTTTGGTGAGCTTTTCTCTTAGTTGGGTGACCTTGCACCCTAGTTGGGTGACCTTGCACTTGAATTGGGTGACCTTGCACTCAAGTTGGGCGACCTTGCACCCTAGTTGGGCGATCCTGCACTTGAGTTGGGTGACCTTTCACTTGAGTTAGATGACCTTGCACTTAAGTTGGGCAACCTTGCCACTTATTTGAGCGACATTGAACTAAATTTGGGTGACCTTGTACCCTAGTTGGGTGATCCCGCACTTGAGTTGGGTTACCCTGCATTCTAGTTGGACGACCTTGCACCTTAGTTGGGTGAACTTGCACCTGAGTTCGGTGATATTGCATCCTAGTTGGGTGACCTTGCACCTTATTTGGGCAACCTTTCACCCTATTTGGGCAATCCTGCATCCCAGTTGGACGAGTTTGCCACCCAGATAGCGAATTTTCCCAAAAAGTAGACCTTCATCTGTCTTCTCGTCATCGTCATTCCCATTCATCAACATTTTTTGAAAGTCATCGTTTCCTCAACCAAGTCACATGGGTGCATCTTAGAACATCATTAGAGTCCATATCCATCATTGATTCATCAATCCCAATCACCTTGACTTCGTTTCAGGGGTTTTGATTTTTATGCAGAAACTTCTGGAGGTCATAACTTTTGACTCCGGTGTCCATTTGGGTTGAAATTTTATGGGTGGTTGTGTTATGAGGTGGCATGTGGAATCACAATTGGCCCTTGTTTTGGCACATTTTCGGGGCTTGAAACTTTCATCTTGACCCTCAAAATCGCAATTTAGTATTTTTTTCCAATTTTTGAAAAGTAATTTTGGTTAATAACTCGAAACTCATGTTTCAAACTTAGGATGTTAGTTGGAAATTCATCCTACCGTAGTTTTAGGAAGCTTTTGGGAAAAATTGAACTCTCAAAGATATGCTTGTGAAATTTCCTAAAATGGCAAAATTTGACAATTTTTGAAAACTGCCAAATCTAGAAAAATCCAATTGTCAACACCTTACGTCACCTAGTTAAAACCCCTGAACTTGGTTTAGAATCAATCCTATCATATCCTCCAATCCAATCCTAATCTGAGCTTCAATCCAATTTGAATATGAGCTTTAATCTAATCCCAATATGAGCTTAACCTAAATCCCGATTTGAGCTTTAGTCCATTGCCATCTAGGATTTTTTGATATCAAAACAAATCCTAAGATCCCCTTCTTCCATCTTCTTCAAATTCATCTTATTTATATTTTCATCATCTTTTCTTTCCTTCTAATCATTTGTTCTCATCTTTTCAATCCCTATCCATCTAATCTAACATCATGAATCTTTATCCTCCATCAATGCAACCAAAAATAGTAGTCAAGGGGAATCCTAATTACATTGACAATGATAATGAGTCTTGTTGATCAAGAGGTATATGACATAGATCCCCTTGATGATATCATTTCTAGTAAGCTTTCCCCAACTGCTTTCCAAAATCTAATCACTCCTCCGAGCTATCCCGTCACGTCTTCATCCACACCTAATAATGCTCCTTATGCTACCTTTGACAAGGGATATCCATTATCTTCCTCACCTGCATCTCCATCATATCCTTCCTCTACATCATCTTCTTATCCACCATCCATATCCTCCTACACAAATCCACCATCTACGTCCTCCTATCCTAGTCCACCATCCCAACCTTTTCATGCTAATCTTCTAACCCAATACCCTTACTACAATCCACCAACTGCATCCTCTTATCCTAATCCCCCATCCACACCCTCCTATTTCAATCCTTCATCCACATATTCTTACTAAAATCCACTATCCCAATCTTCCCCTCCTAATCCTACACCCACATCCTCTTTCCCTAATCCACCATCTTGAGTAGTATCTTTACTACAATCCACCATCTACATCTGCTTGTCCTAATCAACCATCCATGTCCCCATACCCTAAACCTCCATACCAATCTACCCATCCTAATCCAACATCCACATCTTCCTATCTTAATCCTACATCGCCATCAAACTATCCTAATCCAATATCCACATCATCCTATCCTAATCCACCATCCCAACCTTCCCGTCCTAATCTATTATCCCAATACCTCTACTACAATCCTTCCTCTACATCCTCTTGTCCTAATCCACTGTCCATGTCCTATCCTAATTCACCATCCCAATCTTCACATCTTAATCCACCATCCCAATATTCCTATCTTAATTCCCCACCTACTTCCTCCAACATCAATCCACCATCCATATCTTCCTATTCTAGTCCGCTATCACAATATTCTTACCTTAACCCTCCATCTAATCTTGATCCCCCACCAATCCTATCCCTCCACCTACTCTTAATATTCCATCCAATCTCATTCTCCCATCTAATCCTCATCCACCAATCAATAATCCTTCATCCACTCCTACTGTGCCATCTAAGCCTAGAATATGCATGATTCACACTCCAAAAGTTCTCCAAGGACTTATGACAAAGAAGACATCCCCAAATCCACATCTTGAAGTCGTGGAACCATGCCATCCCAATACATAATCCACAATCATTAGTGATGAGACCCTTCTCCATCCCACACCTATCATTACTGCTACCACCCCTTGCACCACCCAAACCATTGAAACCATCAATCCCACCAAATCCATTGAACCTCCATCAAAGATAACCAAACGCAATCACCATCTTCTACTCCTAGATCCACCCAATCCATCCATGACACTCAAATCCAGTCCACTCCTCCCATTCCTAGTATCACCATAATCCATTCCCATCAACTTCATGAATCCCCCATCTTTCTATCTCCCCCACTTGGAGAGTCTCTCCAACACTCCATTATCATGCCTCCCACACAAGATGAGTCATGCCAAGAGCTTGATCCAAAGCATACAAAGATATCCCCTTCTCCACATCAAGATCCTGTCATCTCGTCTAGTCCATCTCAAGATCACAGTCCTCCATCCACTCCATCCCATGATTCCCTTGATACTCAAGATCCAACCGCTCCATCTCATGAGCCCTTATCACCCACTACCACAAATCCAAATCCTATCATATCACCTAATCCATCTCTTGATCCCTTACCACTCACTCCTCCCAATCAAGATGCTACTACCCCATCATCTCCATCTCATGACCCTCCATCATTGCCTAACCCTACTATCCCCACACCACTTTTATATTCCCTCGATACTCACATTCATGCATTGTGGTTTCCTTGTAGAAGAGAAACTAAGCATATACGCCACCCATCCCCCTCCACCAAATAATGGACTCACATCATTCTTCCAAAATAACAAGAATCCTACCATAGAGTGGATGCTCAAGAACATGAACTATCAAGGAAAAGTTTTAGGCCTTCATGAGAAAGGTATTTTAGAGCCCATCCATGTCGAAGAAAATATAGGTACACAAGGTCTTGGATATATCTCTCAAGCCTTGCAATCCAAAAATTTCGGTACAACCTCTATCCATCCTTAACGAGCCTCCTCCACAAGAATAATAGGCTCTTCCCATCACTCCACTAAACCATTTTCCACCATCCCCCTCCATCGTATCACCTCAAAACAACCATCCATATTCTTCCTTCAACTTCTGAATCCATTTTGGGTCCTTATGCCCCTCCAGCTACCATCTCCCATCCTTCATCTACTCCATCTATTTTGGGTCCTTATGTCCCTCCATCTACCATCACACATCCCCCACATACTAAGTCCATTTTAGGACCTTACATCCTAAAATCACCTCCGTCTCGTCCTATTCATCATTTTATCCATCCATCACCTATCCATACGCACCATCAACATCCCACTCTCATGTTTGCTAATCAGGATCAACAAAGGCACGTATCTACATATCATCCATCCACATATCATCCTCAAAATCCAACCTCCAACACTCTATTCATGTTTCCCTCACATCATCCATCTCCTCACATCCATCCCATTGCTATTAAAAGCACTTTGGATGCTAAAGAAAAAATGCATAAATCTAAGCATCCACATCAATCTAAAGCTCCTCGTGTCCCCTCTTAAAGACATGTTGAAAAAAAGAAAAATCAAGTCCAAAATCCAAATCAAACCCACATGCCACCAAGGCCCAGCAAAGTAAAAATCAAAACCATGTGGATCCCAAAGAAAAAAGATGCAATTTCTTCAAATGAAAAATATGTAACAACATCCAAAGTTGCTAATCCAAAAGCTAATCATATGCACCCTCCATCTCCTAAATCTATTTTGGGTCCTTATGTCCCAAAATTCACTATCCCATCTCCTCCATTATCCCCACATTATGCGTCCATTAATCCTCTTATCATTTCACATCCACCATAATATGTGCCAATGTTGGTCCTAAAAACCTTACCCCATCACACATCCACCCCATCATTTCATCCATACACTTTCCAACATCCCATCCATTATCCCACATATCTCCCCCATCAAATCCTTTTAATCCATTCTTTTGCATAATCTATCCCTCCTAATAAGGTTATACCAACATCCAATAGTCACTCCAAGCATGGGCTCTTAATACCTCATCTGGAGCTTAATGCTTGAGTCTTTTATCCATCTCCTTATAACATATCTTCTAAATGCACTTATCCACATCCCTATCCTTATCCATCTCCATCTACATCCTTGTCATTATCCATCTCCATCTGTATACTACCAAAAAATCCAAAAAGTCAAAAAAAATAAAAAAAAGTAAAGAGAAATAATTCGTCCAATGGTGAAAACTTGGAAAACAAGGGCCTTGGATAAATACCATGATGAAAACTTGGCAAACAGGAATCATGTGTAAATCCCCCATCTATCTTACTTCCTCACTTGGGGGAAACTACATCCTCTTCATCCATCTCCTCTATCCCACCTATCTTACACATCCTAATTGTCATATCCCATTTATCCCAATGCCATTTACATAATGTTGATGTGCTTTTTATGCACTTCTCAACACAGGTAATGCATAGGTGCACTACCTCTCTTGAAAGACAATCAAGTCCACAATCAAATTTCAAAACACTATAACAAGGTCTCTAATGTCAAGTCTTGACAGTGCTTGGAATATCTCAGTTGTTTCATGTGTTTTGTTGGAATCACAAGGAAGACTTATAAATGAGTTACAAATCGCGGGAAGTTGGATCTGCAAATAGAGTTCTTAGGATAGGAGAGTTGTTGTAAGTTTGCTGTAGGTTCAAACAATAGTCTTGAACTCTATTTTATCATTAGATTTGACTTTACAATGTGCAATGAACCTTGCCTAAGGTTATTAAAAAAAAGGAAAAGTGAAGGGAAGAGAGGAAGTTCTTGGATCTGAAACTACGAATGAATAGTGATCATGGAGGTTGTTACAGTAGACAAACTCCCTAAGCTATGTTTTTCTTGGCCAAGAGGATCGTACAATACACAAAACCAGTGCAATCTTCTAAGGACTATAGATTTTCATATTACACATGCACATCATGCACATGTAATTGAACTAAGTTGCAGCAATTAAGAAAGGAAGCTCATACTTGCTTTGCAAAGTGATTGATCATCAATGAACCACAAAAAGAATGAGTTGGAAATTCATCAAATATTGAAACAACAATCATCATAACCACTTCCATTCAAGAAACTAACAACTAAACTAAAAGGGAAGTAAAACCATGCACACATAATGAGAAAAATCAAAAGGAACACCCATAGATCATGCAATGATGCTTTCTATTACTGCAGAATGCCTTTACACTAGTTTTCCAACCCTTTACATTAAATGAGGGGGAGACCCCTATTTATAGTTTTCCAAAGCCTAAATGAATGGATAGGATTGAGTTACATTGTGTGGCTTAGATTTGATTGCACTAGGGCTTCACCGCAATATTCAACAATTTAAAATACATCTTTTGTCTTTTCTCTATTTTGTCTGGTAGTGACCAGTCACTGTAGCAATTTTGTCTTCTTGCTGATTTCCCTTTTACTATAGCTGAAACTACCTAAAAGTTGCCTTTTGCTTGATGGACTTACACCATTCTTCATTGGATCAAATGGGTCCATTGACGACTGGGATCAATGGATTGGTTGCCCTTGATTCAGGCAGATAGCTCCTTAAAGGTCATCACCATTTGGTGAAAAGTAGGACAACTCCCTTAATGGGCATCCTCGATGGACCCGCAACAAGCTCCATAAATACTACATACACAAAACATTTAAAGGTCATAATATTCATATTTAGAGCTCATTTGGAACATGAACATAAATGTGGGTTCAAGGGTGTTGGCTTCGCCTAGGGTAGAAGGACAACAGACAGCTGGCGGATGGCAGATGACAGACAACATTCTCGAGAGGTGAACCCAAAAGCACGGAAGGACGACGGACAAAAGGTGGAAGGAAAATAGATAGCTAGTGGGTGGCAAACGACAGACAACATTCTGGAGGGGTGGACCCAGAACCGTGGAAGGGCAGCAAATGGAAGGCAGAAGGATAGCAGATAGCCAACAGATAGCATTCCAAAGGGGTGGACATAGAAGCGTGGAAGGACGGTGGACGACGGATGACAAACAACATTCCAAAGGGGTGGACCCGAAAGTGTGGAAGGATGGCGAATGAAAGGTGGAAGTATAATGAACATCCAGCAGATGGCGAATGGCGAACAACATTCCAGAGGGGTGGACCTGGAAGTGTGGAAGGACAACGAACAAAATTAAATTAAATTAATTACCATCTTCCATATTCCTCTTAATTAAATTAAATAAATTTTATAATTTATTTATATTAATTATCATGTTATTCCAAATTTGAATATTTGAATTCAAATAATAGAATATTTTTCCAAACACCCTTTTCATCTCATAGTTAAATTAAATATTATAAATATTTAATTTAATACCTTTTCTCACTCCACACATAATTAAATATTTTAAATATTTAATTACCTTCTAAATTCATCTCTCACACATAATTAAATATTACTTATTTAATTATGTAAACTTCTAATCTCATCTTCACATATAATTAAATAAGTTTATTTATTTAATTATGAAATTCATTATCAACTCATTCTTCAAATGGCAACCTTCCTTTTATTCTGAAAGAGAAAAATTGAAGAAGATGAAACCTTCTATTTCTTTCTCACCTTTCAAAAATCCCTCACCGTCCATCTTGACAAGCTTGATCACAGTCGTTGATAAAAAAAATAGCCAATCAGGTTCTTTCAAAAACTCTTTAAATACATGTGCAAATCCAAGCATTGGTTAGACACGCATGCATAAACACACGAGCACACATACGCAATCACACTCACGCATTTGTATCTTCATCATTTTTATCAATATCCATAGCTTAGCAATAATTTTATCACAATAATAGCATAATCTTACATTTTAGCATAGTATGCATATTTAAATCTCATTCTCTAGTAGTCCATTTCCTTGAGCTTGGCACACGAAATCTGAGAGCAACTTGAACCAACGAACCGCTGGAGATAGAGAGAAATAGGACGACTTTGAAGAAGCTGCCATAAAGACTTTGTTTAAATTTCTTTCAGTTTCTTTGATATAAAGTTTTATTGATTGTGTTTTGAATTCATTGTGATAACCATATTTTCATACACACATAAAATGGCACCCACCGTGGGGCCCATGCCCCGATTTTGACTTTTTCTATAGAGCATCCTGATAGGTTTCCGCATTTTAGTGCATTCGATACTTTCTGCAGTGCATCTAGGGGTCTGATTTCTTCTATTTTGCAAGTTTCTTTTAGCACATCTAAGGATTGTTTCAGCACTTCTGAGGGTTAATCTAGCGCATCTGAGAGACAGAGTAGCACATATAGTCTCATTTCATTTAGAGTTAAATCTGCATTTAATTAAAGTAGTGCATTTAAGGCCTGTTTTAGCGCATTTAAAGGTTAGATTAGCGCATTTAAGGTAGACTTTAGAGCATTAACTGTTGTGTAGAGATTTAAATCTACATTTAATTAAATTAGCCCATTTAATGACTATTTTAGCGTATTTAAGGTCTGTTTCAACGCATCTGTAGTCTATTTTTGCGCATCCGGGTTCCATTGTCTGCAGATCTATCATTTGTCTTAGCGCATTTAAGGATTGTTTTAGCTCATTTAGGATTTTTCTATAGCACATTTAGGGTCTATTTCAGCACATATACTATCTGTTTCAGCATATATACTATTTGTTTCTGCACATTTAAGGTCTGTTTCGGCGCATATACTATTTGTTTCGGCGCATTTGGGCTGTAATACAAAAATAGGATTTTGAGTTTGACGCATTCCGTAAAAAGAATATTTTTTGGTTAAAATGAATCAATCTAGGATAGTCACCACACTTTGATCATGCAGTTAAAATAAACCCCATGTCTATTGTGAAGCAATATCTTCACTTAGCTTAAATCATTGTGATTTGGTGCATTAAAATGAATCTGTTTACTCTACTTAATTGTGCTTGAAAGTGGTAGGTGACTATGTTCTCACCTTGTGCAAACTAGGTGATCAAAAATCCAGACCCACTTTATCCGGTTGTGTAACCCTGACACAATAACCGAAGTATCCTCTCCCCTTGCGCAGTGATGTGATCTTGGGTGTAAAAGAAATGATTATTGTCTCTAGAAATTGGGCCTACCTGGGGATTTCATCACCCCAACGTGACTCAAACTAGCAATGGAGCTAAGGCCAAGCTACCCCTGACCAGTATACAAATGTGAATCTTAAGGGAAAACCTAAGATTATGAGTGCGAATGTGTCATATGGATGGAGTAGTACTCCCATAAACCTTGTTGAGCTTAACCTCTTTAGGCTAGAGTGCCACCTAAATTGGTGATTAATCTCTTGCCCCATGTATGGCCACTTGAATGGGGGTCCTGAATTAAACACCATTGTTTAGTAAACCAAAAACCTTCTATTTGCTAGTACAGCACCGGTCAGTGTGAAGGCATCCACACTTTCGCAGTCTATAGTAGAGGTGATCAATCTACCATGGGAGTTTCATGGGGGTTGGAAGCTTGGTTGGCCTGAGAAGAGAGTGCACTGTAAGGGGGAGCCCGTGCAGCCAAGCTTCTAAATTCACACGCTACCGATATGCGGTTGGGGAAACCCACATGGAATCTAGCGGATATTGTCCTGGCTTTACCATAGGATGTTCTTTATTTATCTTTGTTTGGTTACATTCCATTGAATTCAAAGTGTTTGCTGTGTTTTCATTCATATTAATTCAGATAAAAGATCATCTGAAATGAACATGAAAAATAGCAACGGAAATCATTCAAAAACGGTTCATATCTTTAGTCCAGTAAGCATACTGATACTTCTCCCATGCTTAGAAAGTGGAAATCAACAAAATTTGTCAAGAAATCAGTTTCCACTAGGATCAAGAAACCTAAGAAACATTTAGGGTACAAGAAAACAATGCAAAAAATGAAAATTTTGTACAAAAGTTGACACGTCTTGCTTCATTACCATGGATTTCTTCATAGATACCAAGATTTTGTTAGGGGATTCACTGACGAGTATGTTGTAGAGCCTTTGGATTCTCGAGCTTATTATCAAAGATTAGCTCTATCTCAGTAGCATAATTTTAATCAACCTCTTGAGTTTGACAATATACCATAACCTTCTATAGAATATCCTTCACATCCCAATAAAATCCTTCTGTGATTTTAAAACTCTTCTTCAAAAACAAAGATCAAATCTTTAAGAGTGCACCTTTCAAACAAATTTCTAATTATTGATTCAACTTCCCCAACAGGATTCTGACATCCTTCATCATTGGAAGCCACAATAAAAAATTAGGAACATCTTTGATCATATCATAGGATTCACATCTTATCAGATCAAGATATCATCATCATTGCACTTATCAAAATTGTGATCTAAGTTTAGAAAGATTCTTCAAAATCATATGCCTATCTCCACAAGATCTTGATACAATAAATTGAAGGAAGAAATCCAACAAGAAGGTCATACCCAAAACATTCAAGAAGAAGGTGAAAGCAGTAATCCTCTTTACAATATCAGTTGTAATCCACTTTTCAACAACGATATGGATAACAGAGAAGAAAATTCATTCCACCACTACAGAGACATGAGCAAAACCCATATAGATAGTGATGATGAACGATATGAGGAATGTCTTAGAGAAGTTGAGCAAGATCCTAAATTTCACAAAGCCATATAAAAGATCTTGCAGCGCGATAAAGAAAAATACTTTCTCTATCTAGCTAACCAAGGAGCTAAATTGCCTCATGACTTTGATACTGAGAATTTGAAGAGCAAACCTGAGGAATACCCCTATCTGATCTTAGTGCTTTGACTCAAAAAAATCAAAGCACTTCAAGGACAAATTAAAGAGTTACAAGGGGGAACCATAACAAAAAAACTACTCTTGAGGACATTTTTCCTTATCCTTTCGATCGAAGTCTCAACATGATTCCATTCCCCAAACATTGTGAAATTCCAAAATTTGATCATTATAATGGGAAATCGGATCCAATTGATCATGTTAGAGACTTCTGAAACATGACTTTAGATTTCGCTCATGAGGACACTTACCTGATGCATTTGTTTCCTAGGAGTCTTGGAGGTCACTCTATGGAATGGCTATCAAAAATCACACCTCCTGTCAAGACATTTGAAGAATTAATCAATCTGTTTATAACACAATATGTGTACAACATTCAACACCAAATCACTATGATAGATATTTGCAAAGTTGCAAAAAAATCTAGTGAATCTTTCATTACTTTTCTTTAGAGATGGAGAAGAATGTTTGCTAGATGTCCACGTCTTGTTCCTGAAAAGGAAAAGATGGTCACCTTCATTAATAGTTTGAATTCGAAGATGAGCTATCATTTGAACTTACATTGTCCTCCCTCCTTTGAGAAATTGATTGAAGATACTATAACCATTGAAAGTGCTTTGGTCAAAAGAGGAATCATAAAACTAGACAAAGACAATCCTAGTTCATCCAACCATCACAACAATCAGGACAAGTCTAAATTTTGGACTCGCAACAAGAATGTGGTGAATGATAGTGTTGTTGATGCAAATCATGTCTTGACCAAGCCATTTGTCCTTAGTACTCCAAATACTCCGTGCAACAACAATTATAACAATGTCAACTCGGTCGCAAATCAAGGAAACAGTCCTCCTCTGAGGAATAATGCGAATCCAAATTCTACTCCCAATCAAGGGACTTCCAAAAATCAAGGTTACTGGGGAACCAATAACAATAGCAACTCCTTAGGGAATACCTTGAATACAAATCCACAACGATTTTCATTCTTCTCCAATAGAAGAACTTACACTCCACTGGGTCAATCTTTGGAATTTGCATTCAAAGAGTTGATGGCTAAAAATGGCATTACCTTGCCACCTCAACATAACTATGAACCCAGTGTGAAGCCTCCATCATGGAATGAGGCATACTATTGTGACTATCATCGGTGCAAAGGTCATCGCACAAATAACTGTCAAGCCTTGAAGAATACCATTCAATACTTAATCAAAAACGACACCATCACAATAGAAGTACATCAACAATCAAATGAAGACCACCAAGCTTTTCACAATCCTTTGCCCAATTATCAAAAAGGGGAATCTTCTAGAAAAAGTGTAAATCATATTGAGGATCCGATAATCAATCATATCTACACTGATGACGAGCAGATCAATGTTATAAAAGTCAAGGAAAAGATGGAATATAGGGAGGTCAACGCAACAACAAGGGAACAAGCCAAAGTTGTCTTAAAGGGTGCCTCCTCAAAATCCACTAGACCTACACCTCAACATCAATATGATTTAGTCAACCAACTTCAGAAAACTCCCACTCAAATTTCAATCTTAGAACTCTTGAAGATTTCCCCAGCCCATAAGGAAATTCTCGAAAAGGCCCTCATCGAAACAAATGTATCCACTGATTTGGATGTAGACCAATTTCAAGCCATGGTAGGACACTTGTCCTCACCTACATGCCTTCCATTCTCTGAAAAAGATGACATTTCCATAACGCATCCCCATAATTCATCATTATATTTAGAAGTCATGGTTCACAAGTTTCGTGTCAGACAAGTTCTAATAGATGGAGGTGCTGGTTTAAACATATGTACCATGAAGTTGGTTAAGGCTTTAGGATTTTTGAAGGATTCCATTGATCTCAGAAGGAAGATCACCATTAAAGCCTACGATGATGAGGAAAGAGCATCTAAGGGTCTAATAATGCTACCAATCAGAGTGGGCCCTGTTATCAAAAACACCTTCTGTCAAGTACGAGATCGTGATCTTGCATACAATATCTTGTTGGGTCATCCTTGGATCCACGAAATGCAAGCTGTCCCATCCACATATCATCAATGTCTTAAGTTTCCTTATGATGGATAGGAAATCACTATATCAGCTGATAATTCAAATATTCAAACTTGTGCCAACATAAAATCCAGTCAAGATACATTGGTTCCTAACAATCAGGAAGCTTGTGCTGGTACTTCTCTCAAGATTGACACACAAATCAGTCAAATAACCAATAGTTTTGACAAGAAATTTAAATTCAAGAACCATGAAGTTAGGGAATACTCTCTTTGTTTGGCCTATTTACCTACATCACCTCGATCACATGGACAACCATCTATCACGCAACATCAAATATCAATAGCATCAACATCAATGGAACCACCAACAGGGCCAAACACAAAGTTCAATGGGTGATTCATCAAAGAAAAATTCCCCATGGAAGATCCTGAGGATACAAAAATTCTAAACTAGCTCTATAAAGATGAAGATGAAGCAGTTTTTAATGTCAAATTACCCACAGATAGATATGGAAAAGGATATTCAATCATGCAGAAAATGGGATATGATAAGGGTCCTATCGGAAAAAGAAAAGGAGTAGTTGAGCCTATTCACCTCTAAGGACTCACTACGAAAGAGAAAACCGGATTAGGCTATGATACTAACTCCAAAGAAAGAACATCCAAACAACTGCATGGCACTATCTTCACATTGCAAGAAGGTTCAGATTCACGAGAAGCATGTTTGGCAACAGTTCAAAACTTCGTGGATAATAACTATGACACAGACTCTACTAAATATGAATGGGACACCATTTACAATGATGAGTTCCGGAGGGACAAAGAGGTTGATGTAATACACTAGTATGCCCCAACTCTAATCAAAGGTGAAGGGTCAGGGTCCCAACCACAAGAATCTAAACTACAAATTCACTATGATTCTAGTGATACTGAGTCAGATTTAAATGAACAAGATTATCATGAGAATAGTATCATCATTGATCCACCTCATACCTCGGATCCTACGGTCAATTCCGTTATGACCATAACCATAGCTGATTTCACACAACCCGACGACCCGCTATCTTTGATCCATCCCGATCTCATTGATTGAGATTCATCTGAACCTATCAATATACCTATGTTTCCAAGTGACGAAGCTATAACTTCCTTTCTGCAGATGACACAAATGATTGTTCCACCAGCGATTTTCAGCATAGAGTCTTTAATCAGGAGAGTGTCAAGTCTCCTAGCTACAAAAATAAAATTCAAAAAGAAAGATCTAATGGTGAAAACCAAAATCCGGCAGTATTAGATCAAACAAAAGATAAAATAAAGAGCGTATCAGATGGTGAAAACCTTTTTAAGGCACCAGATGATGGGAATCTTGACACTCTCCCAGAGCACTACCATGAGCGATCACCTATTTTGATTGAGCCTACAAATGCTGTCAATCTTGAAACTTCAGATAAGCCAAGGATTTTATAGTTAGCTGCATCACTGATAGAGAAAGAAATACCAGAGTTCATGGAATTTCTAAGAGAAAATCAAGTCAACTTTGCTTGGTCTTATGCAGACATGCCTGGTCTTGATCCTGATCTTATCATGCATCACTTGTCTATCAAACCAGAGGTTAAGCCTGTGAAACAAAAACTCAAAAAGATGCACCCCCATGTTGCGTTATTGGTTAAGGAAGAACTGAGAAAACTCCTTGATGTGGGCTTCATAAGATCAATCGACTATGCAGAATGGATCTCTAACATTGTTCTTATATCCAAGCCAGATAAGAGTGTTAGAGTGTACACAGATTTCAGAGATCTTAATAAAGCATGTCCTAAGGATGACTTCCCATTGCCAAACATCGACACTATAGTAGATTTGACAGCTGCCCATGCCATGTATTCATTAATGGATGGTTTTTCTGGTTACAACCAAATCAAGATTGCACCCAAAGACCAGGAGAAAACAACTTTCACATGTCCATGGGGAACCTACTGTTGGAACGTCATGCCTTTCGATCTAAAGAATGTCGGGGCTACTTACCAAAGAGCCATGACTATAATATTTCATGATATGATGCACACATTCATGGAAGATTACGTAGACAACATATTGGAAAAGTCATACACTAGAGAAGGACACCTGGAAATATTGTCCAAAATATTTGCAAGATTGGAGACATTCAAAGTTTGCATCAATCCCAAGAAATGTGTCTTTGGGGTCACATCTAGAAAACTCTTAGGGTACATTGTGTTAGGAAAAGGAATTGAAGTAGACCCTGCCAAGGTATAGGCAATCATGGAAATGCCTCCCCCAAGGAATATCAGTCAATTGAGATCATTGTAGGGACGACTGCAATCTATACGAAGGTTCATTGCACAACTAGCTACAAAAGTCTAGCTTTCACACATCTATTGCATAAGAATGTTCTTTTCAAGTGGGATGACAAGTGTGAATTGGCTTTTCAACAAATCAAATAGTATTTAATGACTCCACTAGTTCTAGTACCACCAAATCTAGACAAACCATTGATCTTGTATATTGCCGCAACAAAGATATCCTTGGGTGCATTGCTAGCACAAGAAGACCATATGGGGAAAGAATGTGCAATTTATTACATCGGTAGAACAATCACAAATCATGAGCTTAGCTACACTACCATCGAAAAGGCTTGTCTAGCAGTAGTCTTTGCTTCACAAAAATTTTGGCATTACATGTTAACTCATATGATCAATCTTGTTTCAAAGATTGATCCACTCAAGTATCTATTAAGCAAAGCATCATTAACAAGAAGGTTAGAAAAGTGGATAATGATTCTGAGTGAGTTTGACATCCATTATGTTGATCACAAGGCAATCAAAGTACAAGTTATCACTGATCAACTAGCTGAAGCACCATTGCAAGCAGACCATCCCTTGCATATTGAATTTCCAGATGCTGATGTCTTTATTGCAGAATCCAAACAACCATGGTCCTTATATTTTGATGGTTCTTTCACTCAACATGGATCGGGGGTAGGCATACTTTTCATCACCCCCAAGGACACACCATTCCTCGGTCATATAGGCTGATGTTTCCATGCACCAACAACATAGCCGAATATGAAGCATTAATCACGAGACTTAAAATAGCACTGGAATGGAGAATTATAGCACTACAAGTGTATGGCGACTCATAGTTGGTCATTTATTAGATCAATGATGATTATCAGACCAAATATGACAAACTATTGCCATATAAAAAGATGGTTGATGACTTCAAGAAGTACTTTGTGGACATCAAATTCACAAAAATTCCAAGGCTTGATAACAAAGCAGCTGACGCCATGGCTACAATCGCATCATTGTTGCAACTCCCAGAAACTCAGACTCGCTATGAATTTCTAGTGGAATAATCATTTATGCCTGCTTATGACACCCCTGAAAGCCAAATCATTTTCCACTTGGTAGGATCCGATTCACCTTGGTACGGAAAAATTTATGCCTACCTAAAACATGATATCTTACCACTTGATTTATCCCATAACCAAAAACAAAATTTCATCCGCCAATCCTCTCGCTGCACTCTTATCACCGACACCCTTTATCACCGTGGTCTTGATGGTACTCTACTTCGATGTCTTGAATGTGATGAATCTGACAAAGCTTTACAAGAAGTTCACGGTGGCATTTGTGGTACTCATTTGAGTGGACTGACCTTATCCAAGAAATTGATTAGAATGGGTTACTACTAGCCTACAATGGAGAGGGAATCATTCACTTTTGTGAAAACATGCTCAAAATGCCAAATTCATGGGAATCTCATTCATGCTCCTACATAGGAACTTCAGCCATTTACACCAACCTGGCCATTCTCTCAATGGGGTTTAGATCTAGTGGGAAAAATTCATCCTTCATCATCGAACGGGCATAAGTTCATCATCACAACTATAGAGTATTTTACCAAGGGGATTGAGGCAGTACCTCTCACTAAAGTCACCGGCAAACAGATCTCATCATTCGTACTCAACTATATTATCTGTTGGTATGGCATTCCCAACTCCATTATCATAGAAAATGGACGACCTTTTAAAAATTAGGATGTTGATGAACTTTGTGAGAGATTTCACATTCAACACAGATATTCAACACCTTACTATCCACAAGGGAATGGCCAAGCAGAGGCCTCAAATAAAACAATATTCAAAATCCTGAAGAAGACTGTGAATGATGCAGGGAAAGATTGGCATGTTCAACTCAATCCCGCCTTATGGGCCTACAGAACTAGTATCGCATGCCAATAGGAGCAACACCATTTGCTCTTGTCTATGGAGTAGAAGCCATCCTACCTCTAGAAGTTGAGATTACCTCACTCAGAGTATCACTGAAGGACCTCACAACAGATGATGAATACTGAGTTTCCCGACTCCAAGAGCTAGAACTCCTAGATGAAAAGAGACAAAGAGCAGCTGACCATTTGAAAGCATACCAACAGATGATATCTCGTAGCTATAATCACAAAGTAAAGCCATGTACCATTTAGGTGGGTGATCTAGTTTTGAAAGAAAACCCATGAAATCAGCAAGACAGAGAAAAGAAAGGAAAATTTGAACCAAATTGGCTAGGTCCTTATGTGGTTATCGCCGTCTACGGTTCAGGAGCATACAAGCTATCAACGCAGAAGGGGACCTGTTTGACGAACCCATCAATAGCATGCACCTGAAAAAGTATTATGTCTGAAGCAGTTATCATCAGTAGAAAAAGTCCTAAAAAAAATCCAAAAATAGCAGAAAAAGTCCTGAAGAAATCCAAAACTAACAGAAAAAGTCCTAAAAAAATCCAAAAATAGCAAAAAAAGTCCTGAGGAAATCCAAAAACAGCAGAAGAGGTCCTGAAAAATCCAAAAATAGAAGAAAAGGGTCTTGAAGAAATCCAAAAATAGCAGAAAAAGTCTTGAAAAAATGGTTACCCTGGTGAGAACCTGGCAAACAGGCATCTTGGTAATGAAGAAAAAAAAAAAGTCATAGGGTGAAAACCTGGCAACAGACAATCTATTGATAAGAAAAATGCAATAAAAACAAATAGTGAAAATTTGGCAAACAGATGCTATTTGTAGCTCTCCATCTATTAGTTCATGGTCTGCACTTGGCTTCTCAGCCTTCATTTCATGCATCTTTTTCATCATCTTAGGGCTATACCAGCATCATGCTACCAACATTTTCCTAGAACGATAATGTCTTACCATGGCTGATTATTGTACATATTCATTTCGGCAAGTTGTGTCAATACTAGGGGCCAAACGTTGACATACTGGGGGCAACCAACTTTCAGGTTTTACAGAAAAAAATAGACAATGACATCAAATCCAATCATGCGAACAAACAACCAAATCGAATCATAAGAACAGATATCCAATCATCGATCCAAAGCACAACAGTTTTCAGCTAAGAACCATGTCATGACTCATCTTTGGATGATCTAAAATTTGAATAATGTTTGGAATAGTAGTATTATATTTTGAACAATGGTTTTTTAATTTTTGATATCATTTCTCTAGAGTACACTCGATGATGTATTGAAACTAGAGTGGCGAGGAAAGAGGATGAGTTTTCTTTTTCTGTTGTCTTGAGGATAACCATACCTCTATTGCAAATATGTCGCGAGACATGATTTCCCGAGTTTATCATTGATGACAGTCCTAAATTTGCATCAGAAAGTGGTTAATCTTTTTCTGTTCATGCAAGAAATGCTCAGGTCATCTCGGTTCAATTATACCTTGATGCTTGTGTTCACTTGCTATATCAAAAATCATGAAAGTTATACTCAGGTCATCATTGGTGCTAATTTACCCTCTGATGCTTGTACATACTTCCAACATTTTACAATGCTCTATGATAATTCAAGAAAAATAGCAAAAATCTCAACAAATGGTTTGTTTCATTTAATTGCATTTCATTTTAGATCATTGTACATATCTGCATACTGGATTTGCATCAGAGTTTTCTTTGAAAGGCTAAATAGAACATCAACGACTACCATGACTCTTTGGACTATTTGTGGAGGACATTCAAACATTTATTTCATCATCACCTTTCATCTTCATTATCATTAATCATTATCATTTCATATAGGTCTTATCATTTATCATTTCTTATCATTCATCATATCATATCATTATCACTTTTCATGTCATTTCATTTTCATTATCGTTCATTTCATTATCATATCACTTTCATTTCACCTATCATTTTATTATCATTCATGTCATTTTATCATTGTGTTATTGATTTCATTCATATCATTTCATTTTCATTATCATTCATTTCATTATCACTTACTATTTTATTTATCATTTTCATTATCGTTCATCTCATTATCACTTATCATTTCATTTCATTTATCATTTATCATTTATCATATCATTTGGGTCCTCTATCATAATCATTAACATCTTTATCATTTTCATATTCATTTCATTTTCCTTTTACACATTTGCATCCCAGTTATCATTTCATTTCATTATCACTTATCATTTATCATTTCATATCATTCTCACTTCTCATATCATTTCATTTTCACTTATCATTCATTATCATTTTCACTTTCATTTAACTTATCATATCATTTCATTTTCATTATCGTTCATTTCATTATCACTTACTATTTCATTTATCATCTTCATTATCATTTCATTATCATTTTCACTATCGTACATTTCATTTCATATCACTTATCATTTTCATACATGTCATTATCATTGCATTTCATTTTATCATTGGTCACATTACATTCATATCATATCATTAATCATCCTATCATTTTCCATATCAATTCATCTTACAAATTTAGGATACATATCATAAACACAACATTCCATACATACATTTTCACACATCATTTACCATAAAACATATCAAATATCCCATGACATATTCTCATAATCACCTCATAGGTCATCCACCTGCATGACATCATTAGTACACATAATCAATCATTTTTCATCATCATAAAAACATCATATCAAATCATCCTGCATATCATGTAAGTCATCAAATCATTCCAATGCATATCAAAATACCATAACATATAGAAATAAATGCATATCACATCATCATCTCATACATGCACATCATATCATCAAAAAACATCGTCGTTTCATATCATCACTCATCATAAATAATACAAATGTCTAATGTCCAAGGAAATTAAAAAGTCCAAAGAGATAAATGGGATATGATCAAAAATAAAATATACACACTCCAAAAATGATATACATGTGTGACATATATCTGCATCACAAAAACTAGTTGTTCGATGCCCCTGATGGAGCTAGTCCGAAAGGAGGTGGCCTGCCATTGGTACCTATGTCGGGATCATGTCGGGGCCCGGTAACCCCTAGGCTCTATGTATATGTCTGTGATCTGCTCCTAGTCCTCGTGTGGGACCGTGGGAATGGCTCTCTGTGCTCAAGAGGACATAACTCCTCATATCTCACACAGTAGTACTCTGCCTCCCTCGCTATCTCCATGCCCTCTGCAATGGCATCCTGCAAAGATGCACTCTCTATAGTTCCCATGAGCCTCTGAGCGATGCCCTCGGCCTCTGCTACCCTCTGTCTCAAAGCATCCCTCTCTATGATCAGCTGAGTTATCTATGGGTCTGGGGCAGGCTGAGATACCTGTGTTGGTGTTGGAACCTATTCCTGTACAAGCTGTGCCTGTAACTGCGCTATCAAACCCTGAGCCTGACCTAGCTGACCCTGAACAACCTGCACCTGACCCTACAATGTGTCTATCTACACCTACTATGATGAGGAGGACACCCTGATAATAGTTCGTGGTCTACCACCAAATCTGGGCCTTCGTATAATCTGCGCACTAGCTAGGCTATCCATCCTCTGCCTCACTACCCTCCCCTCCTCCCCTCCATCATCTCCCCCTTCATCCCCATCATCTGAGCTATCATCTCTGCCACCCTCCTCTCTGCCGCCCACATCCTCCCCTCCACCCACCACCTGCTCTCTACCAGCCACATCCTCCTACCTCCCCACCTATGGCTATTATACCACTGCAATAGGCCCTGGCTCATCTGGGCATGTAAACCGTGGGAATCAATGTGTATGAAAGTACTCTAAGTACTCATCTGACATCCCTACATCCATAACCTCTAGCCTGTATGACCATACCTCAGCCTGCAAGCCAGTGTACTCTATATAGGCCACCTGGTATGTGATGCATCGGCCCCATCCTAGATCATCCTTGTGCCACCCATAATGAGCGATGCCCTGTGGCATCCCCTGTGTGAATCTGTACTATCTCTACACTCACAAGGCAAAAAATATCTCAATGATATATGGCATCTGCCCTATCAGTATCATAGTATACAAACAAATGGCATCTCCAAATGATTCATGTCCCAAGGCTTGCAATCTACATACGGCCTCCATATCACTGCATCTACATCATCTAGTACACGTCGCCAGTACTCCAACTTGCCCAGCTTGGGTTGGACAAGTGAACCTGAATACGCATATACATATGGCCTACCTGGTGGCCTAGCCCTAGCACACTCTGGCCTCATCACTGCAATATGCTCCCAGGCCCAAATATGAAGTAGTGTCACACCACTGGCCAAACTCATCTACCCTCGGTACACCACCTGATGTAGATCATGATACAAGTGGGCCAAAATGTAGCTCCCCCAAGCATACCTCCATGGCTGTGTTACCATCCACTCCAGCACCCTACCCCATCCAACTAAAAATCCCTTCGACCGATGGTCCTGTCCAAGGAAGCCTCCAATAAATGTAGCCAGCACAACAACTAAGGTTGGATATCTACTAAAATCCACCCATGGCACCCAATACTCGGCTATAGACATGTCCCCGCAGATCCTCCTTAGTGCCTCTGTCTTGCCTATCTCCTTGTGGTCATAAACCACAAGAGCACCTACCACAGGAATCCCTAGAATCCTATACACATCCTCTGGTGTCACGGTCATCTCACCAGTCAACAAATGAAAGGTGTTATGATCTAAATGCCACCTCTCTGCTAAGGCAATCAACAATCCCTTGTTGACTCAAATCCCTCGCGGGATAGTCAACAAGGATCCCAAACTACAGTCACCTATCCATTGCACCTCTGTTGGAGTCAACTCTCCTGTCCGATCCCAACATATCGGGAACCACTCTCTAATTTGGAGGTTGTCGAAAACCTCGTATTTTTTGGTCATCACATGGACAATTAATCAGACTCATCCCAATGACTCATATCATGTGCTCTATCTATCAAGTGAACTATATCAGTGAACCATATCAACTTAATCAGAGAATCATATCAACGCATCATATCAGTGACCCATATCATACAATCAATCAGAGCATGCAATCACTGCTACATCTATCTATCTACATATCAAAATCAAACTACTCTATCATCATATTACTATTTGTTTTCTTTTTCAGGAAAGCTAATTTATCACTAATCAAATCATTTTCTTATTTGTACTTCAGCCATGAATGCAAATATATTTGAAAATCATCTACTATTTGGTTTCTATCGTAGAAAGCAAATTTATCAGACATTTACTCTTTGTTTTTTTTTTATTAGAAAGCAAAGTTATCAAGCAATCAATCCATCAATCAATCAATCTACTCTTTGTTTTTGAAACAAAGTTATCAGACATTTACTCTTTGTTTTCTATTTTGGGAAACAAAGTTATCAGTCAATCATCAGCTTTTCTATCATTTCTATCCATATCAGCATGATGGCAGAATAATTTACCTATCTATTGACCAAATAAGCAATGTACACTGTCATCTTTCATCACACTTTTATTCAGCCAAAATTTTCCTAGATGCGCTAATCTGCGCCTCCGATGCACTAAAACTCAAAAGTGCTACAGTTTACCTCAAAAACGCTAAAACTCATCATCTAAATTTTTGCACCCTAAAAGCGCTAAAGTTTTCCCTATAAGCGCTACAACCCTAGATGCGCTAATGTACACAGTCGATGCGTTATTTCATCACCTAGAAGCGCTAAAAAATAAATGTGCTAATCTACCCTGCGTATGCGCTACTTCATACCCTAGAAGTGATCAGATACCCTATTGTGGTCAATTCCTGGATGCGTGATTTTGTGCCCTAGATGCGCTAAAGTTTTCCAACCAGAATTCAGCCCTATAAGCGCTAATCTACACTTCGTATGTGCTACAATACCTGGTTTTACCCTACACCTAGATGCGCTAAAGAACACCCTGGATGCGCTACTATAAACTTCAAAAGTGCTAAAACAGGCCCGCGGATGCGCTAAAATAGAATTTCTAATCCTAAATCCACGTGAAAAACTTACAAAAATCAATCAAATTCATCAAATTTTAAATCACAAAGGGTTTAATCGACTCACCGGTGGTCCATACGCGGCTGGTCTCTGAAATCGACGGGCTCGCTAAAATCTATGCGTGTGCAATGGGATCTACATCTCACTAGGTCACTGTCAGAGCATCAAAATCACTGTAGCAAAAGGATGAAAATGACTTTCACTTTTACCCTTTTTACCTTATATGGGTCAATTAAGGTGGGTTTTTTATGACATTCACTTTATTTTTCACTAGGGGCATCTTTTACACCAATTATCTGGAGCTAAATCACTGAATCACCAGCAGAATATCATCATCCAATTCAATTTTGTTATCACATTTTTTGAAATTCATATCATCATCTGTGATTTACCTCCCGAGTGGGCATCATCAGCATCGGCATCAAAAACATATCAGGGGAAAAAAAAATATTTTCTTTGAAGCAATGCGTTTCACACATCACTTCAAAGAGGGGCAAAATGTATACATCTAAAAATGGTCATGTTTAATCAAGCTTGTCAATTAATTAAATATAAATTATTTAATTAATCTTTTAAAGTCATCTACATATAAATAAATTTAATTATTTATTTATATTGTTCATTTTGATAATTCTTCTACATTAATTAAATAAATAACTTTATTTAATTAATTACCATCTTCCATATTCCTCTTAATTAAATTAAATAAATTTTATAATTTATTTATATTAATTATCATGTTATTCCAAATTTGAATATTTGAATTCAAATAATAGAATATTTTTCCAAACACCCTCTTCATCTCATAGTTAAATTAAATATTATAAATATTTAATTTAATACCTTTTCTCACTCCACACATAATTAAATATTTTAAATATTTAATTACCTTCTAAATTCATCTCTCACACATAATTAAATATTACTTATTTAATTATGTAAACTTCTAATCTCATCTTCACATATAATTAAATAAGTTTATTTATTTAATTATGAAATTCATTCTCAACTCATTCTTCAAATGGAAACCTTCCTTTTATTCTAAAAGAGAAAAATTGAAGAAGATGAAACCTTCTATTTCTTTCTCACCTTTCAAAAATCCCTCACCGTCCATCTTGACAAGCTTGATCACAGCCGTTGATAAAAAAAACAGCCAATCAGGTTCTTTCAAAAACTCTTTAAATACATGTGCAAATCCAAGCATTGGTTAGACACGCATGCATAAACACACGAACACACATACGCAATCACGCTCACACATTTACATCTTCAGCATTTTTATCAATATCCATATCTTAGCAATAATTTTATCACAACAATAGCATAATCTTGCATTTTAGCATAGTATGCATATTTAAATCTCATTCTTTAGTAGTCCATTTCATTGAGCTTGAAACATGAAATCTGAGAGCAACTTGAACCAACGAAACGCTGGAGATAGAGAGCAATAGGACGACTTCGAAGAAGCTGCCATAAAGAGTTTATTTAAATTTCTTTTAGTTTCTTTGATATAAATTTTATTGATTGTGTTTTGAATTCATTGTGACAACCATATTTTCATACACACAACTCGAATCACGAACCCAAAATCTCTGGTTTCGATCTTCACGCTAGGGAAAATAAACCAGATGCTCGACAAAAGGATCAAAACCACTACCCAACCCAACCTTCAGTATGCTGAAAATCCAAGTATGTGGAGTTGCGTTAATTCCCATCCTTAAGTTACTACGGGAACCCATGCTCCATCAAGTTAAGCTACATGGTTTATTCTAACTCCAAAATCATCTGGGACATTGTCTCACTGCAGTCAGGTGTCTATAGCCCCGATGAGGTTTTCATTGTGATTCTCTTGAGCATTGCTCTATTGTCATTCATGCGCCCATAGCCTCAGTAGAGTTGTTTGGATCCCCCTAAAAAGTGGAATTCCTTTCTTTCTTTTGATTTTCAATATTTTTCTTTCTTTCTTTTCTTTCTTTTGATTTCTCTTTCCATTTCTTTTATTTCAATGGGCAAGTAATGAAGCTCATGCTCAGGGTTAAGAATCATAGTGGCGCTGAAGCATAATTTTAGATTTTTCACTTAACTGGACTTTGCAACAGGACCCATAGTGATTGTCGGATTCTTAGTGTGTGTAAAGATATAAGATTTTAGAATACATACGAGTCAGCCCAACCAATAGCTTATCCTCTTTGAATCAAACATCTAGACCACTTGGCACTAACAGAAGACCTTCGCCATCCACTCTAAAAACTTGATTGGAGTTTGACGAAGAAATACATAGAAAAGCCCCATGTAATAAGAATGGTTGTTGTGCGCACAGATGTGCCTAGCCAAAAGCAAAGGGACCCCGAGCGAAGCAACACCAAAACAAAAGCAAAGTGAATGAAAAGGAAACAACCTACACTGACCAAAGTAGGAAAGAAAAAGAAAACAACAAAGAAACTACCCCAAAGCAAACCAACAACCAAACAAAAGCAGGAAAGCGAGATATGTACAAAGCACTATGTTTAGGTAGGGCAAGTTGACCCTCACGCTTATTGGATTTCATAGTGTATGCACAAGCAAACGGGCAATTGTTATCATTCTTAACCATGCAAATTTATCTTTATATTCTGAAAAAATAAATTCAACATTGCAACACTTAAGTTCAATCACCCGGTCGGGGAAAATCAAAAATTGAGGAGGCTCACTAAACCCATGGTTAATCCATAAACATGTTTGTCTTCCCTCATTCCCATAATCAAAATGATAAATGCAGCTATGAAATCAATAGGAGTAAGGAAGGATAGAACCTGGATGTCTTTGTGCAATTGTGGCAGCATTTGACAGTCGAGATCCAGCACTATATCGTCGATAGGTGCATTGGTAGCTTCAGATGGAGGCACCAGGTGGTGTGGAACTTCAATCATTAGGCTTGCATAAGACTGGGAGAATGGGGTAGAAAGCACCTCTTCCAATCCTCGTGTGGGATTGGCAACCCCTATCGGTTGTTCCTCGAGGAGATAGACCTCATCTCATTGATCTTTTGCAAACCTGGTGTCCACTTGATTGTTGTCCTCAAAAGGCGACACATTGTCTAGTCTCCTTCCCCAATTATTAACCTCATTTTTGTGATGTTCAATGTCATGGGATGATGACATGCACAAATCTATCCTATTGTAGCCATTTGAATGTGAAGTGAAACAATAATGACCACGACAGAAGGACTCTGAGTTGCATTTTGTAGTTGGTTGGATGCATAGCACTTGTGGGTAGTCGATGGAACACCCTCACCTTTATCTACTTCCTTTTATATTACATGTGTCTCATCAAGATGTTCAATCACTTCACCTTGGTCACTGTCACTATAAATGGAGAAGGAACCCCTCTCCCACTCTAGGGGCTCCAATTCTTCATCAATGGGAGGTTCAGGTGGTATGTCTTCATTGATGCTAGCATCTGGGACGTACTTCTCTACTACACTGATAAACCCTTGTGGCATGGTTCCAAGTAGGAGGAAAACATGAAGAGACACTGGTCTGTCAAGGGGGTCAATGTATGCTGAGCGATCCACCCCTGAAAGTCTTCTACAAATCCTATCATCCATCACGTATAAATGATCTATGGAAGGGAAGGACCTTGGGTGACTATTGGACAACATTTTGATCTGCTCCACTCCATCATTTGAAAGCTCAGGACTGCTTTGTTGTCCTTCTTCCTTTGCTATCCTAATGCCTTCTTGAGGCCTGCTTTCAATTGAGTTGTCATTTGGTTCCACCTCTTGATCTTCTACTTTGATCTGGGTAGCAAGTAGAGGAGTTTGGGTGCTTCACTACTTCGCTTGTCCTCTAACTTGTTTGACAGCTTCTTGGCATAGCTTGCATGCAAACTTAGAGTGTGATGAATCATGGAGTCTGCACCATTTCAGCAATAGTAGCACCTCCAAATCCACTTGACGTTTTAGTTTGGACCAATCCTTTGCTAATCTAGAGATGAGTTGGTTGTATCTCTCCATTATTAGGTCCTCATCATTGCTTGGGAAGGAAGTCAGATAGTAGACAGCAGCGGCGAGTGGTTCTTCCCATTCCAAACTTTCATTTTCAGATTCTCGATCACTGTCATTGATGAAGGATAGGTCTTCCAATCTAATTTCACTTATGCTTTCACCATCTCCTTCTACTGCCCCAAGGATTTTTGCCTCCTCTCCTTTTTGAATCTCAGCATCTACGCTGGTTGTCCTAGCATATGTTTTTGCGGACTTCGTTGGTTCATCCTTGACTTCCAACATTTCTTCTTCTTGAGTGCAGGGCTGCTTTTTGCTGATGGAGAAAGGGCCTTCCAACTTCTTTCCGATTGAACTTTCATCAAAGCCTTCTGTTGTCCTACAAAAATCTACTTCTTCCTTTTCATTTTCAGCTTTGATGTTCATTATCTCATCACTATTTTGTGTTAAATCCCTTGGTTCCTCTACGATATGTTGTCTCCCAGATGCTGACAGCTCTTTGGCCTCATGGGATGACTCATCCTCATCAAAAGTTAGCTACTCCAACTCGTTCAAATAGCCTCGGGTTTGAGTGATAATGTAAATGCATGATGAGCAAGTGAATTTAAGTGAGGTGCGTTGTGAAATATGCACCAAGTAGACATCAACACCTCCTCCTATACCGGTCTTTCTTTGCTACCCAAACATTCTTGGATTAGCCCCTTGAATGCCTTAGCTGCCATGGTTGTCAACTCTTCCTCTGGGTCTATAGTCCAGCTCAAGGTTGATATATTTCCCAAAAGGGAATTTCTCCTTGCAAGACTCTCTCAATCTTGCTCAAAAAATTAAGACACCCCAATTCATTATGCCTGTGAGTGCAATGGATCCGACATCTATCTGCCAACATGAATTGTTACAATGGTTTCTTCAGTCTCTTGTTTAAATATGCATGCAACTAAGTGATGTCAATTTGTACATGCTGCTCCATTTTGATTCAGCTTCTTTTGCCTTCAGAATTTTTTGACTTTAAGTTTTAGCATTAGAAGAGATCTTATCTTAGATTTCCTCTTGAAGGTTCTCTTTTCAACTTCAAACTTTCCACTTTGTAGCCTCAATATGCCATGCCCTCCTTCTAGTGCCAGTTTTGTTGATGTGTTTTTTATGCACTTCTCAACACAGGTAATGAATAGGTGCACTTCCTCTCTTGAAAGACAATCTTCCACAATAAGATTGAAAAACACTATCCCAAGGTCTCTAATGTCAGGTCTTGACAGTGCTTGGAATAACTCAGTTGTTTCATGTGATTTGCTAGAATCACAAGGCAAAATTACGCATGAGTTACAAAGTACAGGAAGTTGGATCTACAAATGGAGTTCTTAGGATGGGAGAGTTTTTGTACTCTTGAACTCCAGTTTATCATTTGATTTGGCTTTACAATGTGCAATGAACCTTGCCTAAGGTTATTAAGCAAAAGGAAAAGGGCAAGGAAGAAAGTAATTTCCTGGATCTGAAACTACGAATGAACAGTGATCATGGAGGCTGTTACAATAGACAAACTCCCTAAACTGGGTTTTTCTTGGCCAAGAGGATCCTACAGATACGAAAAACCAATGCAATCTTCTAAGGACTGCAGATTTTTAGATTACACATGCACATGTAATTGAACTATGTTGCAGCAATTAAGTAAGGAAGCTCATACTAGCTTTGCAAAGTGATTGGTCATCAATGAACCACAAAAAGCATGAGCTAGAAATTCATCAAATACTGTAACAACAGACACCATAACCACTTCCATTCAAGAAACTAACAACTAAACTAAAAGGGAAGTAAAACCATGCACACATAATATGCAAAATCAAAAGGAACACCTATAGATCATGCAATGCTTCTTTCTATAACTGTAGAATGCCTTTACACCAGTTTTCCAACCCTTTACAAATGAGGGGGAGACCCCTATTTATAGTTTTCCAAATCCCAAATGAATGGCAAGGATTGAGTTATATTGTGTGGCTTAGATTTCATTGCACTAGGGCTTCACCTACCCCACAATATTCAACAATTTAAAATATATCTTTTGTCTTTTCTCTATTTTGTCTTGTAGTGGCCAGTCACTATAGCAATTTCATTAGGGAAATTTACATAAAAAGTGGGCCTCCTAAGGATGACATCATTAGCTTTTTAAGTTATCAAAAATCAACTAAAAGATGACATCAACCTATACAGTGACATCATCCAGAATAAGAATAAAATTATTTAATTTATAAAATAAAACTTTCTAAAATCTTATGAATTAACTCATAATGGTTAATTTAACTCTACATATCCTATTCTATCTCATTCATCTTTCTAAATATAAAATATTCGTTTTGTTTTTTAGATTTATATTCTTAACTTCTATTAAGCTTTATTATAGAAATTTTTATATTTTCAAAAATATATTTTTATTCTTTAAGAAAAAAATATAAAAAACATTAAAAAAAACTTTAAAAAATCATAAAAATCATTTATGAAGTGTTGCAAAAATAAAAAAAATCTTTAATTATTTTTAATAATTTCAAATATTCTAATATTAAAATGTTTAGCATCTAAATATTCTAATATCAATTTTTTTAATTTTAAATTTCTTTAATTATTTTTAATAATTTCAAATATTCTAATATTTAAATATTTAGCACTTAAATATTCTGATATTAAAATTTTATTATCTTTAATTATTTTTAATAATTTCAAATATTCTAATATTTAAATGTTTAGCATCTAAATATTCTAATATCAAAATTTTATTATTTTAAAATTTTCTGTGGCCTTTTATAAGGGTGCTTCTTTTTTGCTAATTTTCATTATCTTTTAACGACTTTTGCAACGGTCTTTTTTTAATGGTCACTAGTTTTAGACATTAGAGGATTTTCTAATTTGTGAATTTGTGGAGTTTTTTGAAGCAATTATTAAGCCTTTCTCAAGCATTCTACAAGCATTTCTAGCTCTCTTCTCCTCTCTTCTTCTTTCTTTTTCTTTGCATAAGTAGCCAGTGACATTTTAAAATTTTAATAAAATTATATATATATATAAAATAAAATACTAAGTAAAATATAAAATATCTAAAGTTACTTTTACTTTGCCACTTTTTAAATAAAAACAAATAATCAAGAAAAGAAAGTGAATTTGACTTTTTTAATAAATTATAATAATGAAGAAAGTGAACTTGATTTTTTTAATAAATTAAAATAGAAACATATGTTACCACTTTTAAAAAATTATTGTCTTCAGTTTTTTAAGGAATTATATTAGAATCGTGTGTCCCCACTTAACTCATGTAGTTAAGTAATTTATATTTTTTATATTTAAATAATTTGTATTATATGAGATAATTTTTGCTTTTTTAGAGTTCCTTAGCAAGCCCATTTTTTATGTAAATTTCCCCTAATGTGTCTTCCTGCTAATTTCCCTTTTATTGTAGTTGAAACTGCCTAAAAGCTACCTTTTGCTTGATGGACTTACACCATTCTTCATTGGATCAAATTGGGCCATTGACGACTGGAATCAATGGATTGGTTGCCCCTAACTCGGGCGAATAGCTCCTTAAAGATCATCATCATCTAGTTGAAAGTAGGACAACTCCCTTAATGGGCCTCCCCGATGGACCCGTAGCAGGCTCAGTAAATGTTGCATACACAAAACATTAAAAGGTCATAGTATTCTTTTTTGGAGCTCATTTGGACCATGAACATAAATTTGGGTTCAAGGGTGGTAGCTTCCCCTAGGGAAAAAGGATGGTGGATGGAAGGTGGAAGGACAATGGATAGCCGACGGATGGTAGACAATGGATAGCATTCTAGAGGGGTGGACCCAGAAGTGCAGAAGGATGGCGGATGAAAGGCAAAAGGACAATAGACAGCTAGTGGATGATGGACGATGGACAACATTCCAAAGGGGAAGACCCAGAAGTGTGAAAGGACAGTGGATGGAAGGTGGAAGGACAACAGACAGTCAGCAGATGGCAGATGGCGGATGATGAAAAACATCTGAAGGGGTAGACCCGGAATCATGGAAGGATGGTAGATGAAAGGCAGAAGGACAACAGATAGCTGGCAGACGATAGATGATGGACAACATTCTGGAGGGGTGGACCCAGCAGTGCGAAAGGATGGTGGATAGAAGGTAGAAGGACAACGGACAACCGATGGATAGCAGAGGATGAACAGCATTACGGAGGGCTAGACCCGGAAGCGAAGAAGGACACAGAACAACTGGTGGACTACGAACAATGGACAACATTTCAGAGGGGCAGACTTGGAAGTGTGAAACGATGGTGGACGGAAGGCCGAAGGGTAGCGGACAATCGGCGAATGGCAGGATGGACAAAATTTTGGAGAGGTGGATCCAAAAGCATGGAAGGGTAGTAGATGGAAGGCAGAAGGACATCAGACATCTGGCGAATGAGGGATGAAAGACAATATTCTAGAGGGGCGAACTCGAAAGTGTGAAAGGATGATGGATGGAAGGGGGAAGGAAAGTGGACAACCAGCGGACGGTGGATGACGAACAACATTCTGGAGGGGTGCACCTAGAAGTGTGGAAGGACGACAGAGGGAAGGAAGAAGAACAAACATCCAGTGGATGGCGTATGACAGACAACATTCTAGAGGGGCAGACCTAGAAGCATGGAAGGATAGCAGATGGAAGATAGAAGGACAATGGATAGCCAGTAGACAACAGACAATAGATGACATTCTAGAGGGGTGGACCCAGAAGCGCTAAAGGATGACAGACATAAGGTGTAAGGACAACGGATAGCTGGCGAATTGTGGATGATGAACAACATTCCAGAGGGGCAAACCTGAAAGCACAGAAGGACAAAACTTAGAAAAACTAAGATTTTTCAATTATAGCACATGGGAAAAGGGTGAGAAAGAGTGAGACATACTTCCTCAAGATTTGACTCATTTTGAAAAACGTGAAAGTTTGGAAGGGGAAATTTAGAGGGTCGCCTCCCTTTTGAAATGGAAAATGAGCAATGGAAACCCAGAAGGGGACATCCAGCGAGCTGGGCCTAGTGGGCCCCACAGACGATAGTTTTGAGATATTAAGGAAAACAGCAACTAGGGACCCACCAAGACTAAAGATCTTGGAATTTGACGGGGCAAAGAACATGGCCAAATTTTAGATGACTCTTTTGAGGTTCGTTGACCATTTTGAACACCAAAATAGGGGGCACGCAAAATGAGGCAAAGCCAAAATTGACTCAGCAAGGAGAAGAAATGTGAGGGTCCCCTTTTCGAATGGGGCGTGTGTGAAAAACATGCACAACACACACTTTGGACACCTATTGGCATACATTCCCCTCACCTATACACTATCCTAATCCTCATCCACATCCATCTACCTTCCTTTTCCACCCATCATGCTACCATCAATCTCCCTTCCTTATCCATGCATCCTATCCATATCCATCTCACTCCTTTATTTTCCTATCCTTCTATCTTTCATCCCTCATGCCTCATCATACATTACATATCTAGAGTGGGGCATCTTCTTCTTTGTGACATTGTCCTTGGAGACATCATTCATCAATTCTATCATCCTTTTCCATCTCCCCATCCTTATCTTCCTATCCATCCATCACAACATCCCTTCCATCTCTCCATCCTTATCTTCCTATCCATCCCTCATAGCATCCCTTTCATCTCCCTAGCCTTATCTCCTTACCAATCCAAAAAATAATTTTCATCTCCCCATCCTTATCTCCTTATCCATTCATCTCTACCCTCATTCCATCTCATAATCCCTTTTCATTGGTATTGGCTATAGGCTTCTCCCCATGCAATCCAATGCCATATATCTCATCATCATCACTCCCACCTCTTTCACACATCTTTCCAATATCCTATCACTTCTCATCACTTATCTCTCCATCATATCATCCTCCCAATTCATCTTTTGATGATTTGGATAACTATCCCATCCTTGAGCTTCAACTAATCCACATCTTATTCATATCACCGCCATCCTATCCAACAAGTCTATCGTGTCTCATCATATTGGTCCCATATTTTTATCCACTTATCATGGTTATCTCATCATCCCTTATCCATCATTAGTCAATCATTTGATCAGCCCTTGTGGCTTTTATCATTCTAGTCTTTGTCCTGCATCACTCATCTCCACTATCCTCTTTCTGATTTTATCCATGGTCTTTTATTGAATTACGAGGGCTCTATGATTTCATGTAGGTAAGGCTAATCTTTGATCAGCCCCCAAGCCCCTAGGTCTTTAGGGTGTGTCAGTCTTGTGTCTTGGCTCTCATGTCTTGTGTTGTGCCATCAAGTATGTCCTTATCTAGCTGGTTCTTAACAAACAAGATCCACTAGTATTATGAGGTTCAAGCAGTTTTGACTATCCTGCATTATATTGATCTTTTAGTTTAGTATCCATCTTTGGTCTCAATAGGATGCATCCTTCCTAGTAGACCTCATCAATCCCATCCACTCTTTTGATCCTATAGCAAAGGACGTTTGAAATTGATTGTGATATTTTGATACTTTTGGTTTTTTTAATCATTTGAGCTCCTTATCATACCTCGTCATGGTCAACTTGATCCATCATATCATGGTGTGCTTTGACCGGTGAACATAGGGGCATATCTTGATCTTTTGTTTTTTACTTTCTTCTTGGTTGTCCCAAGTAGTACCCACCAAGACCCCTACGGTATTTTGTTACGCTAGGGCATCATTTGTTCTTGTGGTTATCCCAATGCCTAGCCCGACCAAGTTCTTTGCTACTTTGGGGTGTTGGGATATCCTTCTTGTCTAATGTGTTTGTTTTATGCATTCAACACTAATCAGCCTTGGTTACATATACCCTAACATCTAGTGTCTTATGCTATAGCAAAAATCAGTGCTCTGAAAATGGAAAATCACATTAGGATTGCATCTCATTCCACATTCTAGGTTAATTTCATTTCATCTCATGTGCATTGCTACATCATATTCATTTTAAGTTGTTTAGATTAATCATATTTGGTTATTCTAAGCATCTTTTCCTTCATCATTTTCATGCATTTCAACCATCTCACATCTCCATCCAATCCTTATCTATTCAATCTAGCACAAATAATCTAATCACATCTTTGGTCGTGTTCCCAACCTTGCTACAAGCCTTGATCCAATCATCATCATCTTCATCATCATTAGGATGTATCCTTCTCTATTATTTTGTGTTTTTTTGGGATGTATCATTCCCTCATCAACAACACTTTCATCATCATCATTAGGATGTATCCGTCCCTCATCAACAACACTTTCATCATCGCTTTCATCATCATCATCGAGATGTATCCTTCCCTATCCTTTTGTGTTGTCTTGGGATATATTATTCCCTCCTCAACAACACTCCATCCATCATCAACCCATTTTGGCTTGTAGCTTGACTAGGGAAACATCACCTTTGTCCTTAAATCCCTTTGTGCTTGATTTTATCTCTTCATCTTACTGACCTCTACTCTATCCATCACTTTACATCATCTTCCTCATATACCCTCTGATCATCTCATCCATTTCGAGAGCACACCCGTGTTCTCTTGAACCTTCATGTCCTATCGAGGGGTCATCCTCAATCCCTAATCTTCATCTTCACCCCCATCATCTTTCTTCCTAGCCACTACTTTGAATGACTGGGGCATCTTTTCCAATCTAAGCACCTTCTTCTTGGTCTTATCTTTTAATCTTCTTTTAAATGGTGCTACTCAAAGAGGGGGAAAATGTAGACATCCAAATTTGACAACTCCCATATGGTCAAATTCATCCCATTTATTCATCTATCTCATATTCCCCATCGATATTAGTTAAATGATTTATTTATTTAATATTTCTCCTTTTCCTAAGGTTCCTAAAATATTTAATTTAATAATTAAATACTTTACCTCTCATCCCCTTCCCCTCTAAATTAAATAAATATATCAATTTATTTAATTTAGTCATTTATCCTTTTGAATTTAAATCAATTTTAAATTCCCCCTTTTCTCTCTCCTTGTCACATCCTCCATAATATTCTTCTAATCTAGATTATTTTAATTAATCCACGATTAGGATGTACACACCCTTAATCAGGATTAATGTCACATCCTCCATATTTTTCCACTTGCCTCTCATCCTTCATTAATCTTCTTAATCACTTGTTTGCACAACCTTAATCTAATCCTCATGCCATTTTTGGTATCCCTCCAAGTCAACCTATCATAAGTACTTTCTTTATTTAGCTTTGACCTCTTCTCCATGTGAATTAAAAATTCACATTTATTCCTCCAATGCTACCCTCTTCCCCATGAAGGTTGTCGGGAAATTCTAAAAAACCTCTCATAAGTCACATCACTCACATGGGGAAAAGGACCTCCTTTATGAGGACTTTGTCTTATCCCCAAGGTACTTCCAATCATGTGAATTTAAAATTCACATTTATTACTCCAACATTTCTCTCTTCCCCATGATGACTAGTGAGGAATTCTAAAATTCCTCACATGTCAACATCCTTCCCACATGCAGACAATAACTTCCTTTTTGGGGAAATATTCCCCTAATCCCAAGGTACTTGCAAGTACCTCCACCTCACATGTCCTCTTTCCACCTCATTTCCACATAGAAAGATGTGAGGGCTTGTGAGTCCTCAACTCACCACATCCCTTCATCTTGTACATGTTGGTTGAATCCTAGCCATCCAATTCTCTAGAGACTCTTCCCCTAAAATAGAGGATTTGGTCTCATTCAATTCATTCAACACATTCATGCATAACACACATTCGAGCAATCTAGCACTCTTAGCACTCTCAAGCTCAAGCACTTGCATTCTCATCCTCCATTGTTGCACTTCAAGCTCACTTTGCACTCATCTCATACATTTAGCCAAACACCCACATCCATTATTTCATTCTCCATCCAATCTACATCAATTTTCATATCATTTTATCTTATTTGACATCAAGGAGCACATATCTAAAATACATCAAAGGGCCAACCAAAAGATCAACTTTGACAAGGTATATCTTTCTTTTATCTTTCTTTTGTTCAAGTTCAACTAGGCTTATCTCGAGGTGGTGTTGTGTGCATTTCTCCTTGTTGCATTTTTGTTGTTTTGCTTCATTTATGGTAGGAAATCACACTACACACACTAACAATAAAGAAGACATGAGAGCTAACTTGGAAATCCCTATGCCAAGTCATATGTTTCCAAATGAAGTTATGTCATACAAAAGAAAAGGGAAGGGTTTCCCTCAAAATTAAAATCCCAACACATAAGGGATATATGGATTTGGGGTTAGTATGTTATTGCTACAATATTTTTAAGAGAGATCATAACTTTCATCATTCCCCAAATACACATAGAACTGGAAGAATGATAGAAAGAGAGCAAAAATAAAGAAAAAGCATTTTCAGCTCAACATGGAGGAGACATGAATGTCTCAACACCTTGTTTCATCCCAAAAGGAAAACACAAGACAAATGAAAAAGATAAAAGGAAATAAAAGTATAGAATTTTTTTTGGGTCAACATGGAAGAGACATGAATGTCTCGATTGCTTGCATCATCCCCAAAAGGAAAACACAAGAGAAATGAAAAAGATAAAAGGAAAAGTGAAAATATGTATGACATGGAGAAGAATGAAGGTAAAAATAGAGGAATGCCACAAAGAGAGAGAGAGAGAGAGAGATACATCAAATAGAACATCACGGGGGGATCACATTATGCACATGCAATTACACAAAAGAAAAAGAAAAAGAAATAATGTAAGAGATTAGTAAGGCAAATGCAAGTCAACCTATGAGTAGGTCATCTACATCCCAATCATGTTCATTGTATATAGAAGGTGAACAACTAGCCATAGGGATAATAGAAAGTTCCAAACTAGGGTCATCACAAGGTTCAACACTCTTCTTACCTAGAGAATTGTCATTTAAGCTCATGGAAGAGTAAAACAATGTATTCAACTCATTATGCACCTCTTCATCTATTTTAGCAACTTCCTCATCATCATCTAAATTAATCACAACAGGAGGTCGAATGATAATGTCTAAAGGAGGGTTCAACTCTTGTTGTGGTTGCATTATACGATCTTTTTGTTTTGGGGAGGGGGTAGACTCATCATGCATTGCTTCAGTCAAGTTTGAATCTTTATTTTCTTTGTTGTTTTCTTCATTTAACTTTCGAGCAAAGGCATGACATCTATGCCTACACTCTCTAGCACCTCTATTTCTTTTAGTTCTATTTTCAAGTTATGTTTTTGTAGGAGAGGGTTGATCAACCATAGGTTTATTTTCTTCCCTAAGGGGAGGAATGAAAGGAACCACGGGAGGTTGTTCAACCGCTTTCTTTTTTATGGAAACTTTTTTTATTCTAGGAGGCGTGATGGCATTGTTCTTGAAAATATGCATTAAATGAGGCTTGTGGATGCAAAATAAGGCCAATTAAAGAATAAAGAAGCCCAATTATTAATGACAACCCTAGAAAAATGTGTGTAGTAATGGAAAAAGTAAGCCTTTTCCTTGCTTGTTTAGATAATTGACATTTAATCTAAACTAATGATGTCTTGGTGTGGTGTTCTAATGTGTTGTACACATTCAAATTATTCTAGTACCTTTATTTAACTAAAACATGCCTTAATTAGTCCTTTCTAAGGGTGTTGTAAAGTATTGTAACACACTTTCACACTTTTCTAGGATATATTTCCATAATTAAGCCTAATGGGACCCTTATCAATAAAAATATACATAATGTGTACATTTTTTAAGTGTTGCAAAGTTTTTTAAGTATTGTAAAGTGTTTTAAAGCACTTTCACATTTATCTAGGTGGTTTTAATTAATTGTGGTTAATTGGAGTTATTAACACCCTTTTTAGGCCTTAATTTTGACACCTCCTGAAGATTTATCCCGACAATCATAATTTAATTAACAAATTATTTCATTGGAGAAGTTTGGTCTTGGTAAGTTGAGCCAAGACCCATTCGCCCTTAATGGAAAATGGGTCCTCCCTTAATAGGACCACCCCTTTCTCAGTTGATCTGGAATGGGTTTTTGGCCTTCTTTTAGTCCCCTGAAGCTTGGTCCTGGAAACTTATCGAGGACCCATTTTCCCAAGATGGTGAATGGGTCCTCCCTTACTAAGACCCCCATTTTTGAATTTCATTCTGGTGGGAATTTAATCATCTTTTTTTTCATATTTGGTATCGTCCTTAATTTTTTGAATTTCAGGGTTAATCTCTTAATTTAGTATAAATAGGGGGTTAATTCACATTGTTTCTCCTAACAAAATCTAGCAAGTTTATGAAGCATTTGAGCATTCAAGTGATCAAGCATTAGATCATTTCAAAGGCATTCATAAGAAATTTAAAGACAGACTTCAAGTGTTTATTGTAGCAATTCAAAGCCATATCATCATGTCAAGGGTTTAGTGCATTCATGTGTGTTGAGCTAAGAAGTTAATGTTGCATTGAGGATCTATTTACAAAGCATCATCTTACATCCTAGATCTACATTCTTCATGGCCACTCCATGATATTTTTCAGGCTTCTTTCACAAGACAACATTTGAGGTGACATCATTTACATTATTTAATGATTCATGCTTCATTTCCTTCATTTCATCATTTGGTTTAATTACCTACAAGGGGTTTGACTGAGGAAAAACCCCATTCACTAACTAATAAACAATATTTTCTACCCTTGAGTGTGTGTTTTCATATTTATAGGTTGAAGATCAAGAAGAGCAAGATTTGGAGCAAGGTTGTCCAAGTTGCAAAAATTTGTCATTCAAAGTGCAAGATCATAGATAGAGCTGTACAAAATTGCATAATGACTTCCGGAACTTGATAATAGGGATTTCAAGAGTTTAGACATCAAGGAACATGATCCTAAAATCAATTTTTTGAAACCCTAAAAGGACCCATTCACCACTAAAGGTGAGTGAGTGCTCCATAGCTCAAAAACAACTTTTTAGCTAGGTATAGAGCCTTTTATGCTCTAAAAACATCCCCCATAGTCGCTATAACAGATAGGTTGCATTTTTGGTTGTTATTAGCATCTTATTTTACATAATTTGAGGTGTTTAGGGCCTTGAAAAATAATTGGTCCATCACTTTGTTGATTCATTTGGTGGACCTTATTTTCACCCTAATCATTTTTAGTGAACCCAACATATTCAACATTTATGGTTTCTTATTTTGAATTGAAATCTCGCATATCATATAGGGTTTATATTTGCATTATTTTGCACTTCTTAAATCTGAAAAATTACAAAACCAAATCAGTCATTTTGCATCTCATTTAGATCTCATTCAATTTCATTTGAAAATCAAAACAAAATTGTATTTCGAATTAGGGCTTGTAGTTCAACTTTTCATTGCATTTTTATATTGAATTTATGGAAAATTTAAAGCTACGCTTCACTATGACAAACCTGGTGAACCATCAATTTTGAGGGGTGTGTTTCTATCTACTTCTCTTGCACTCTTAGGGATTTTCACCTAAATGGAGAGAGATAGAACCCCTAAAATTTAGGTGGTTCACTCAAAATAAGGAATGTATGATGTGATTATGACTAAATGCAATGATCTAAAAGCAACTAAGTGATGCAATTGACTAATTATTAATGAAAAACTAATTAAATATGCAATGTTTGAAAACATAGTGAGGTATGCAAAAATGAACTAAAAACATGAACTAATGCAAAAAGAATTGAATGAGGTTTAACAGAGTGCACCTAGAAGTTGAATGTTGATCCTGGAAGGTTTTGAAAACTGGTAGAAGTCACTATTGATCATAGTAGGACTCATTCACCATTGATGCCGAATTAGTCCTCTTATTGGTGAAAAGACCTAAAACTTCTTTCCGACTGTCGGGAACTAGATTCTGACAAAATCAACTTTTTCAACCCTTAGATCCAAGACTCATTCGCCACTAATGGCGAATCAGTCCTCCTTCAAATTTCTATAAATTCAAGAGTCAATTTTGTAGCTCCAGATCTGCACTTGTCTTCTTGTCGAGTTGAAGAAATCAAATCTACAGAAAATGGACTATAGGTTGTCTCCAAAATTGAATTAGGGTTTGGTTGAATTGAAACACTTTGATGACTTGTTGACCACCTTTCAACACCTATTTTCTTGAAAAATATGCATATTAAGTATGCAAACACACATGCAAAAGGGGAAAAATGGTTAAGGGTTAGGGTATAGGGATTTTCCTTGGTCAAATCCCTCTTTGGTAATCAAACCCTTGATAAAGAAATGAAATGAAAAAAAGAAATAAATGATGAATAACAACATGCAAATGTCCTAACTTACCAAAACCTTGTTGAAGAAGTCTAAATATATGTCAATGGCTACTCCAAGATGCTTAATGATTGGTTGATTGAATGATGCTTGAATGTAATTGAATGCTTGAATGAACTAGTGAATGAATTAGATGAGTGGGGGTTGAAATGGAAGGAAAAACACTTATCTATATACACTTATGCCCTAATTACCCAATAATACATCATCACAGGCCGACATAAGGCCTTTTTGAATAAAAACTTGAAATAAATTTTGAATTATTTTGAATTTGGAGCCAAGAGGGTCTCATTCGCCACCCATGGTGAATGGGTTCCACTTTAGGCTTGTAAGTGGGTGTAAGGAATTAAGTCGCATTTAATGTTTTTTGTCGGGTTTACATTCAAAAATACACTTAATTAAGTGTTATGAGTGCATAAAGGGGTCATATAAAGCATAAGAAAGGTGTAAATAGTGATAACAAGCCTAGAAAATCATGGAATCTTGTTACAAGACTTTACAACACTTTAAAATAGGACTTGATAAGGAGCAAAAAGGTGATTTTTAGATGAAATATAATGAGAAGAGTCTAGAAAAGTATAGAAATGTGTTACAACACTTGATAACACCTTCACAAGACATCATAATTTGAATTTTAGGACCTAATGTGAATGCATAAGTTACATTGCAACATTAAATCAAAGCAAAATAAGTCAAACATCACCAAAGAAAGACCTAAAAGACCATGAAAATATCAATGATCCATTTTTCTATGGTACACTTGGCACTAAAAGATATAACTAAGAACTTGCATCATCAAAAAATAGTTTAAAAAGACCTAACCAAGACCCATTCACCTTTACCAGCGAATAAGTCCCTGATCAGGTCTGATCTGTACCTTCTGGCAACTGAAAAAACATCAAAATTCAATTTGAAATCAACAACAAAATCCTAAAAAAACCTAACTAGAACCCATTCACCCTTATTGGCGAATGAGTCCTTATTAGCTATAGGTCTACATTTTTAGGAAATTAAAATCTCATTTTTTAGCTTTTGTTTGGTGCTATTATCTTGTTGTTTCAGTTTCTGAATTTTCTATTTTATCAATTTCATTGCATTTAGCTTAAATTGCTTCATTTTAATGCATTATTAAAAGTTCAAAATTGTATCAAAGCATTTCATTTTCATCTTATTGCATTGTTCAATCAATAAATTGCATTGCTTGTATTCTAAAAATTGCATTTCATTCTAGGTTGTTGCATTGTCCCTTTGCTATTCTAGGGTTTACACACTAGGTTTGTAAAAATTGCATAAGATTTACAACCTGGTGTCTTATTCACAATACTATTATAATACGTAGTTTGAGGCTCATGTCATCCTATGATATCTCACTCGTCGTGGATCTTGGGTTTCCTAACTCTCTTTCTGATAGTATTGAGAATCAACACTCCATGGCTCATAGTTTTCATACTTCCTTACCCATGACTTCACCTCCTACAACCAATGTCCTTAACGTTACCAAAACCATCCCTACCATTACCACATCCACTCAAGATTTGGGGTCTACTCAAAGCCAAGGTGGAATTCCAATTCCATCATCCACGATGCCAATGTCCATCCCTACATACACTAGTACACAACCTACCACAACATTCCAACCTACCACAACATTCCATCCTACCACAACATTCCAACCTACAACAACATTTCAACCCATAACTACCATTCAACCAACCACATCATACCTACTAGCACCGTGTACACTTATATAAGTATTCCTGTAGGAAATGCCTCAAACACAATAATACCTCAACAATCCACCTTCAACAACCTATAATTCACTAGCCCTCTACATACATACACTACGCCACCTTATTCCCCTCACCCATATAACCAAAATGAACCTCTCATTAATTCACTTTTGCAAACCATGACATCCCTTCAACAAGTGCAAACATTACAACAAAACAATAATGATCAACATTTGCAATACATCAAGTCCACCTTGTTTTCCCTTGACCTATTAAGAGCACAAATGCCACAAGGTATAGAGGTCCCTCACTTTGAGAAATATGGTTGGAAAGGAGATCCTGTAAGCCATGTTTCCACCTTCATGACCTTGTGTAGTGATTTAATCTCTTAGGATAAATTGTTGGCTAAGTTATTCCCTAGATCTTTGAAGGATATTGCCTTAGAGTGGTTCTCCTCTTTACCGAACAATTCAATTGGTTCATTCAATGAACTGATTGATTCCTTTTACAACCACTTCCATATTCACATGGGTCCCAATATAACCCTTTCTAATTTAATAACATGCAAAAAAAAAGAGGATGAGAAAGGGACTAATTTCATAGGAAGATATCAAACACTTTATTCGCAAGTGAACATTAATATTCTTGATGTTGAGCTTCAAATTTCCATTGACAACTTACAAGATAAACTGCAAAGAAAGCTTGAAATGTTAAGGTTTACATCCTTCACATAGTTATGTATAGCCCTTCGTGACCATCAAAACTCGATTATTAGTTGTGATGTGAAAATCCCCCTAGTCATCTTGAAAAGTATGAATCCACAACTCAGAAAAATTATCAACCATTCAAGAAACAAAATAAGGGATTTCTACAATTAAATCCTCCTCAAACAAGTCAAAAAACAATAATCAAGTGGCTTCTATAAAAACGGAAACTCCTTTTTGGGATAGGGAGAGAGAATTCACACCTTTAGTCGATACCCTTCACAATATCATGTTGCAGCTTATTAACAAAAACATGCTTACCTTACCTCCTATTAGAGAATGTGATCCTACTATACCATTTCTTAAAGGATTTCAAAAAAATGCTTATTGTCATTACCATCAAACAAATGGACATAATACAAAATACTATAAGCGTCTTAAATATCTTGTGCAAGACCTTATTGATTCTAATCATTTACTAATCAGAGGTGTGAATGATCAAGGAAATAACTATGTAGCTCCTCCTAATCAAAATTTACAAATCTTTACAAATCCCATGCCTAAGCACAACATCTCATTTTTCAAAGCTAGTGAAACAAATATTGATGTGATGAATGTTGACACAAATGATGACTATGCAAATACCATTAAACAACATCCCACAAATGTCATGAGAACATTTATTGAAGCTAAACCTCATAAGGGATTGACCAAACAACCTATTCACATTGCTTTCTCACAAAATGGCATACCTAAACGTGCACCTAATGGTCCTTTTTACATAGTTGGTTAAATCAATAATAATCCCACTAATGGGATATTGATTGATCATGTTTATGGAGAGAATATGATCACAGAAGAATTCTTATGTACATGCATGAGCTATATTGAGATACATATGATAACCCAAAAGCATGGATCAAGACACATAATGGATTTTCTTTCCCTACGATAGGCTTGATAGATCTCCCTTTAAAAGTGAGACTGAAAACATCAACAGTCTCATTCTGCATCATCCCATAATTAAACCAATTTCATCTAAAGCTAGGCTATCCATGGGTTTGCTTGCAATGAATGTCATCCTTTCAGTTGTGAATAAACGTCTAAAGTTTCCATTTCGAAATGACATCTTGATTGTGCATCATAGCATATTTCATCTGGCCTTAGCAAAAGGGAAATTTTCACTAGATTACTTTTGGCCTGAGCCCATGGAACCTATCAACCCTCGTGAATATTTCTTTTTCAAATCATATCAAAAATTCAAGGTAAAGAAAATAGCAGAACTATCCCTTAGCAACATGCCTCAACCTATGACCAAACTGACAATCCTTGATGAGAAAATGATTGAACCAAAAACACTTCCAACCATACAAGAACAATCTATAGAACAAACTTCTATAATTTCCCACAAGAGACCACGAGATAATACAAACAATCCTATTGTTCCTCCTAGAGTCAAACAAGTTTAAAAAGTCAAAGAGAAAGTGGTTGAGAAACCTTTTATTGTTTCTTTTAGTCCTCCCAAGGAAGAGAAGGAACCTATGATTGACAAACCCTCTCTTACACAAAAACAAATTGACAATCAATTGAAACAAAATCGAAGTGCTAAAGAGCGTAGATGTAGATGTCATGCTATTGCTCGTAGATTGCAAAATCAAGAAAACACCAATAACATAGAAAAAAAAAATCCAAACCTACCTGAAGCATTGCATGATGACTCTCAACCCTCACCGCAACATAAACAAGAACATTGCATGGACATTGTTATTCGACCTACTATTGTGATTAACTTAGATGATGACATTGATATTGCAAAAATTGATGAACAAGTGCATGATGAGTTGAATGCATTGTTTTCTTCTTCCATGAGCTCAAATGAAAAATCCCCTAAAAAGAGTGTTGAACTTGGTGTGTTTCCTAGTTCGACACTTGCTCTTGTCCCTTTGGCTAGTTTCCTACCATCCATTTATACTGACCGAGATTGGGAGGCAGATGACCTACTTTAGGTTGACTCACCTGTGCCTTACTAGTATTTTTCTTTTAATTTTTGTTCGATGTTCCTCTCTCTTTTGTGTATTCTTCTATATGTACCTTCATTCTTCTCTATGTTGTAAGCTTTTCCTTTATCTTTTTCATTTGTCTTTTTTTTCCTTTTGGGGATGATGCAAGGCGTTGAGAAATTTATGTTTCTTCCATGTTGACCTGAAAGGTTTTTTTTGTTTTCACTCTCTTTGTGTCATTTTTCCAGTTCTATGAGTATTTGGGGAATGATAGTTTTGTGCTCTATGACAACATTGCAGGAAAGACATAATGACCCTAAATCCCTAGATCCCTTATGTATTTGTGAGGGAAACTGTTCCTTCCTATTTCATGATGTAGCTTATTTTAGAAACATATGACTTGGCATAGGATTTTCTGAGGAAATCTGTCATTTCTTAGGATCAAAAACATTTGGCTACTTTAAAGCAATTGCTCATAGTAATGGTGTAGCAACCACTTTAAAGTGGGGGCATACATCAATGGCATATTTTGGAAAATTTCATAGCGTGATTTTCTTTTTTTCTTGTGATGTGTCCTCTTCTTGGTGGTGTCATTGGGTTTGATGTCCTCCAAGAGTGTACAATCTACTATCATGGCATAATGCGAATGAGGCATCCCATGGGCGACGATCTGAAACTTTTGCTTTTTCCTCTCTTGGATTCATTAGGCACAATGCTCCCTAAGACGAAGACCATTAAATGAAAAAAGTTAAATCCCCTTTAACAAAATTTTTACATGATAAAAGCATTTACAAAATGTATTTACATTGTGGTGCTTTATTGAAGTTGTCAGGAGGATAACTTCAGTATAGTATGAGAGGCTAATATGATTCTCTCATTTGCCACAACATTGGGATAACTCACCTAGTGGACAAACTGAGGTTCCACTACCCCAAAGTGAGCATACATATTTTGGGACAACTCACCTAGTAGACAGACTGAGGTTCCACTACCCTAGAGTGAGTAGCATATGTTATGGACAAACAACCATTTCCTCACATGGCATTGAGTCGATTGTGCTTGATCTTTTGTTTTTGTTTATTTTTGTTGGCCTTTGATAGGGTATGATCACGTATCTTTTTTATTGTTGCATTCTTAAGTGTCTTTAACATCTACTTTAGTGTGAGTTTTACATGGGGTCATCCTCTCACTAAAGTGGGAGAAAAATGTAGTAGTAGAAAAACTAAGCCTTTTCCTTGGTTGTTTGGATAATTAACATTAAATTTGAACTAATAATGTCTTGGATTGGTTTTGTAACGTGTTGTACACATGCACACTATTCTATGACCTTTATTTAACTAAAACATTCCTTAATTGGTCCTTTGTAAGGGTGTTGTAAAGTGTTGTAACACACTTTCACACTTTTCTAGGATGTATTTGCTTAATTAAGCCTAATTGGAAACTTTTCAATAAAAATATACATAATTTGTACCTTGTTTTAGTGTTGTAAAGTGTTTTAAAGCACTTTCACATTTCTCTAGGTGGTCTTAATTAATTGTGGTTAATTGGAGTTATTAAGCCTCTTTTAGGCCTTAATTTTGACACCTCCCGGAGATCTATCCCAACAATCTTAATTTAATTAACAAATTATTTCATTGGGAGAAGTTTGGTCTTGGTAAGTTGAGCCAGGACCCATTCACCCTTGATGGTAAATGGGTCCTCCCTTAATAGGTCCCCCCCTTTCTCAGTTGATCTAGAATGGGTTTTTGGCCTTCTTTCAATCCCTCGAAGCTTGGTCCTAGAAACTTAGCCAGGACCCATTCGCCCAAGATGGAGAAATGGTCCTCCCTTAGTGAGACCCTTATTTTTTAATATCATTATGGGAGGAATTCAATTATCTTTCTTTCTAGATCTCTAGTGTTGGCCTTACTTCTTTGAATTTTGGGGTTAATCTCCTAATTTAGTATAAATAAGGGGTTAATTCACATTGTTTCTCCTAAAAGAATCTAGCAAGTTTATGAAGCATTCAAGAATTCAAGTGATCAAGTGTTAGAGCATTTCAAAGGAATTCATAAGGCATTTTAAGGAAAATTTCAAGTGTTTATTGTAGCAATTCAAAGCCATATCATCATGTCAAGGGTTTGATGCATTCATGTGTGTTGAGCTAAGAATTTAATGGTGCATTGAGGATCTATTTACAAAGCATAATCTTACATCTTAGATCTACATTCTTCATGGCCACTCCATGATAGTTTGCAAACTTCTTTCACAAGACAACATTCGTGGTGACTTTATTTACATTATTTCATGATTCATGCTTCATTTCCTTCATTTTATCATTTGGTTTAATTACCTACAAGGGGTTTGACTAAGACAAACTCCCATTCACTAATAAATCAACACATTTATCTACCCTTGAGTGTGTGTTTGCAGATTTATAGGTTAAAGATCAAGAAGAGCAAGATTTGGAGCAAAGTTGCAAAAACTTGTCATTCAAAGTGCAAGATCACGGAAAGAGCTCTACAAAATTGCATACTAACTTCCATAACTTGATAAAAAGGAATTCAAGAGTGTTGAAATCAAGGAACATGATCCTGAAATCAGTTTTTGAAACCCTAAAAGAATCCATTCACCACTAAAGGCGAATGAGTCCTCCATAGCTCAAAAATAACAACTTTCTGGCTAGGTACACAACTTTTTATGCTCTAAAAACATCCCCCATGGTTGTTATAATAGTTAGATTTCATTTTTGTTTGTTATTAGCATCTTATTTTGCATAATTTGAGGTGTTTAGGGCCTTGAAAAATAAGTGGCCCATCACTTTGTTGATTCATTTGGTGGACCCTATTTTCACCCTAATCAGTGTTAAAGTGGGTTAAAACACTTTACAACACCCTAAATAAGGTAGGATTAGGTTTATTTAATTCACAAGGGACCAAGTCCTAATGTGAGTGTGTTAAACACATTACAACACTAAGTCAAGGCACCATTAAGCTCAATTTTACAAGGAGGGCCCAAACAAGTGTGAAAATGTCACCATCTACATTTTTTGACACTACACTCATAAAACATTCTCATATATATAGAATATTATAAATTTTATATACATGATCACCACAGTAAAAAAATATGGTGTGATATAACATAATACATCTGGTGATGCCTATGGCTACTAGATTCCTTGGGGTTTGGTGTTGGTGCTCATCAAGGGACAGAGGAGTGGGAGTGGCCTATAGATCTCATCTGATATCAAATTCCTCATACCTCACCTCTATCCATCCCCTTGCATATGAATGTTGCAACACACTCTTGATCTATCTGATCCCTATTTGCCTACACTATAGTGAGCTCCAGCTACAAAACTATTAAGTTTTGACCAAATGAAAGCTTGTGACTCACTCTCAGAAGGAACCTAACTGGCCTAAAGCTCCTCATATGCAATATTGAGCTACTCATAGATAGTCCTAAGAAAATTTTGTACTACTCTAGACTGCTCCTCCCTAGCTCTGATCTTTGTAATCTTTGTTGTAGAAAAATCAATGTTCCTCATAACATCATCATAAGTTGTCCTCCACCTAGATAAGGGCTCAAATAGGTTAGTGTGGCACCCCACACTAGGTGGTGGTTTGTGCTATGCTCATCTCGCTTATTATGGGGGCATAGTAGGTTCCATATCCAAGGTGACTCGACTGAAGAAGTCCAACCACTCTCTTGCACTAACTGCAAGAAGAAAAACATAGATATAACTCAGGACAAGATATAACAAGTAATGCATAATTAAAACATTAAAAAAAACATATCATCACTTCAATCGCCAACCTGCAAATCAGAATCTCGATAAGATATAATTGGTGCCCTATTAGGACTCCTCTCATGGGTAGGAAGGGTGGTATGTGTGGTATTGGTGTATTCTCCATACTCATGGGATGAGGTGCCTATTGTAGTCACTATATATGCTCGGGTGACTTGAGTACAAGATTTCCATCTCTTCCTAGGGGAATTTTCAACCTCTAATAGCTCATCAAGATCCTCTCCTATTGGCTATTAATCCTCCTTTGTATCCTCTACTAAAACATTTTCATCACTAGTAACTCCATCAATGTTCCTATCCTCTCTCTCATCTCCTCAAAATGGTACTAGTCCATCATCGCTTGTGGGATGATCGTCAGGGAAGATGTGTGGAGTTCTTGCTCTCACCCACCATCTCTTATAGGCTATAATGGTGCCTACATCATATACATCTAATATTTGGGGTGCATCCTAGTCCTCATCATCTGAATCATTGGAAATGATGCCATCAATGGTACGAAGATGGATGTCTCCTGGTTATGCACCACTACATGCAACTCTCAAGAATGTAGGCCATGGCCTAGGTGCTATCAGAATCCTTTTGAGTCAACACATGACATGATCATAGTAGAATGGCATCACAATGTAGTCATGTCATCCAACAAACAATCTATCCTACTACATCCTAGTCAGTTGGTGTGTACAATCTAGCCACTATGGTAGAGTCGTATATAGTCTCCATATTATGTCATCATCCTCAAGATAATCAAACCCAACTCTCCATTGGAATAGATCTTCACACTACCTGGCTCATCTCAAAGTATAACTATAGGTTTGTGGGTAGTCAATAGTTGCTATAGTGGGATATCTGGTTGACCTACTACTTGTGATATGCTCCAAATCCCACACCTCAAGAAGTGTACAATGTACTATGTTGTGAAGCTCATAATAAACGAATTGACCAAGATCATAATAAAGGTGAGAAAACATGCTCTATTTGCATGCATAAACTATTTGATACTCCTCCATCGCACGTATGATATGCATGATGCCTCCCTCAAGATGTGCACCTCATCCTTTAAGTAAAAGAGATAATGCAACAATCAAACTCACAATTCATCGAATCAAAGGAACATAAGCATACAAAAGCCACTAGAGATTGATGCATGATCTAGTAGCTCTACAATGGTTGGTGTAATACCGAATATCATGCCTCATTTATCAAGGTGTGTATCCTTATCAAGGTGAACGATCTCACCACAGATAGGTATCCTAAGAATACAGTGGACGTCCTCCAAAGTCATCGTAATCTCCACTACTGGGAGACTAAATGTGCAAGTATCTACATCCCATTGGTCAACCAACATCATCAACATAGAATCATGATACCTCATGGGTGAGATTAGGTTATCCTAAACAATCCAGTCATACAAAGAGTCTCCTCCTCCTCCTCAATCAGCTAGGTAACCTACAGGTGGAGAAGGATAAATATTTGTCCTCCTAAATGTTGATGGGAACATGGCATAACTTGAAAGAAGTGTAAGAAATAATCAGTAAGATAGCAAAAAGTGTTAACCAAATATTTAAAAGAAACACAAAACTACTCTTGGTGTAAAGACCTCCATAGATTAAATTTAATTAATAACATAATATCACACATCAACAAGCATACAAAGATGACATGTGTCAAATATTGAAGAAAAGAGACAAGATTTATATTAAATATTTAAGGTTTGAGTACAAGTACTAATTACAAGGCAATACATAAGGGGACATTTCCCTTACATTAGACCTCTCGGTCTTATACAAGACTATACATTATACTGAAACTTGAGCCTTCTTGATAGGATCCTTTCTAATTTGGAACTCCTTCGACCAACTCGAGGGCGAGAACATGATTGGAGCACATTTCCACCCTACCACGAAGTGATACACTTCCCAGGAATTCTTCCAGAAGAAGAATGCCCGACCCAGCAAAAGGAAAAACTAGCAATGTGAATTTGATAGGAGTAATGGAATTTGTGTAGTGAAAAATCTAAATATCATGAATGTCAAAAGAAAGCATAGATAGAATACTTTGGAATATGCATATTGGTCACATAAACCAACATAGCAAAATATCTCCAATATTATAGAGTCAGAATCTACTCATAAGTAATTTAAGTATAATCTTTTTGCATCTTCACGTTATTGAGCACAATAAAAGCATTGCTATCATATTCAATAAAACTTTATGCATGCAAGAAAATGTATGTATAACTTGAGTTATGCTTCTAATATCCTTGAAATATACAGATAACAACAATTTTTAAGAAGGTGTAGCTCATGTATGTATGCATATACATATATATTTACATAAGTTTTAATACATATTAATGAGTATGCATTCTTATGCAAATATTAAAGTATTACCATTTTAACTTTCATGTTACATTTAGCTATTTGTATACCCTATGAAAGCAAGTCTAAAGGATTCAAGAACAAGCATTATTTTACATTTGTAGAATATGCATACTAATGGAAATATTGATTCTATGATAATAGCATAACCATTGAAGATATGATTTTTCTATTTATTCCAACAAGAAATTAAATTGAATTCAGAGTTTTTCGATGCCTTTATTCCAAATTAAATATGCTATCAAGATAACCCTCCTCTTTTTATCAAGGTCAATTCATAATGTCAACTCTTTAAATTATATATATATATATATATATATCATTTAAACTCTATTTACTTGTATTCGTGCAAACTTGTCTAAACAATAGTACCCAATTGATCCCTTAACAAATTATTTTATAATAACTAAAAACTCTCTAACTTGCTAATCGAATTTCTATCATTACATTGTAATAGACCATATATTCATGATTAGAGAGAGATCAAATTAAATGCAATGCCTAAGTCATTATTTCCTTCAAATTTAAGCATTCATTTTAAGGGTTTAAATTTAATATTGACAATAACACATGATCCTTTTTATTCCAAATCAATCCTAATTGTTTCTTATAAATAAAGGACTCAGATGAATTATTACCTCCATGATTCTAATGTGTAATTGTATATGTATTCTTAATATGCTTATGAGGATGGCATATTATCTTTAATTCATTTATAGAAATTTTTGATGAATATATCATCATATTAATCTTATATGATTTAATTTCATAATAACAATGAACACTCCTTTTACTAGCATTAATACCCCTTAAAGTTTACCAATCAAATTTCCTTTATTTTCTATAATAAAGGATCGTATATAAATGATATTAACTAAATCTCCAAGCTAAACATATCTTTAACATTTATAACCCAAATTCCATTTACTATCATTTTTGCTTGATTTTTTTCTTAACATCAACTATCAATACATATAAATCATCAACTAGAGAGGAAACCACACATTTACATATATCAAATTTTCATGAATATCTAGCAGCATACTCGTCAACTATCTTTTTAGCAGATTTCCCTCTTTTCTCTCTGAGTATTCGCTCTGGAACAGATTTGGAATGTTTCCATTTATAATAAATTTTAACGCTGCCATTCTTCCCATAATCAAAAAACTTAATATTCTCACTACATGTTTTTTTAGATTCTTTCCTTTTTAAAAGTTTTGTTATTTAATATAGTGATTCTATTAATCAATTATCTTTATATTATATTTATCTCAAATAGTTGTCTTTTCAATAAAGGGTAAATGTATATTTATTTCACATATTTTTTATTTTTTCTCTAATAAAGCATAAATACAATTATATTTATATATATTTCCAATATCTATTTTTTTCAATAAACATAATAGCAATTATACATATGTATATGTGTATTTTCTTTATTTACATACATTTTTACATATAATAATCAATTTAATGAAGAAAAACATCATAATTTTTTAAAAATCCAATTTATTTATTGTTATTGTTATTTTTAATTTAATTTATGCAAAAAGGATGAGATGTCACACTTGGAAAATATGGCCAAAATGGGATAGGATCGCCATTTTGGGACAAGGGATCTAGGACAGGGTCACCATTCTTGGACAGGGTCACCATTTTGGGATAGGATCACCATGATTTTGAAAAAACCTCAAAAATAGTGCAAAATATAAAGGTAAATAATAGGGAGAAGGTACAAAGGACTCACCATGGGTGTGATCTCACCCTCTGAATCCTCAACTTGTAGGACCTCTAGTCTCAAGGGATCATATGGTTGTCAGCTCAACATCTTCACTCCTCTGCAACAAGGTATCCCTCTCGATGGTGAATGTAAAAAGGATGGTCAAAAACATGATTTTGTACTAACATATAGTAAAATTTCTTAGTAGTACATTCACTTAAAGATCATAATGGGGGCTAGAGAACTTAGTTTTCAATGTTTTTTGTTGCATTAGATTTGTATTTCTATGCTCAATATTATATATTTTTTATCAATACATGGTGTTGTGATCTCACAACCCTATTGTAAGAATTTCCATTATAAAACCTAGAAATTTGATGAGGTGAGATTGCTACCCTGATTCCACCTCCCTAAAGAAAGAAAAAATAGGAGGCATACATCTATCCTCGAATTTGAATCTCCATAGAAGTTTAAGATTTATTTTTCAAAGAATAAGATGATTTTGAATTAGCTAAAAAATCAGTTTTGTAGGATTTTGTTCCTAACATTGTGGTTTTGCAAATAACTACAATGGGGTCTTCATTCTCCCATTCCCAAATGAACTATAATATCCATATGGTATCCTTTTATGAAGCATGATTTACTTTCAATACTTTAGCTTGCATATACACGTAGTGTAATATGGCTTCTAAATTGGGGGCTAAATGTAGCATATAAAATTATACTCCCTTGTAGGTGATAGTACAATTTCATGCCTAGTTTGGACCTCTTTTAGTGATGTTACATTTATACATTTTAAACCTTTCTAAATAGGCCCCAATTCCCTTTATTATGCATCCTAGGGCCTATTTTTATCATTTTTTGATATTGGAACAAGCATTGAACAAATTCAACCTATCATTAAATTGTCCTGAAACAAGTATGTCTTGGAAGTTTGGGCTAGGACCCATTCATCCATGGGAAAATGGGTCCAATTACTTAGATAGGACATAGATCTTAATAGCTTCTTGGTGGCATTTTAACATTCTAAATTCAAATTGTAATTGCCAACTATTAGGATCTATTTTTTTGGAAATTAGAGAAATCCCTATAAAATCCTTGTATTTTCATCAATTGAAGACAAGAAAATAAGGAGCATTCAGTAAAGGAAAATTTAGAGTCTTGTAGTAGCATTAGTTGAGATTGTAGGTCTTCAAGTCCATTTGTAGAGTTTATCAAGTATTTTCACATGATTGAAGGTTGATGCCTATAGAAGAACATGATGGATTCTATGATTGGAAGATGGATTTGGCCACTTCCCTCTACCTAATGACTTTTTTCCTATTGTTCTCATCTTCAAGCTTCATTCTACTAGTAGCCTATAATAAGGTATTAGTGTGTTTCAGATTTATTTAGGGTGTTTTGACTTCTCCCTAAGTGGATCTTATCATTGTCATATAGGAATCATACTCTAATGCACTTGAGTAGGGTTTCTTTGCATCTCAACTCATAACAACCTTAGAAACACATAATATTAGAGCTCACACACTATCTTTTATCAGATATTTATCTTTTTATCAAGGTTTAGTTACCAAATCTAGGGTTTGACAAAGGCGAAACCCGATACAAAGAAACAATTCATTTTTGTAGATTTATTATAGATTCAGATCTTGGTGAAGATTTGTAGTTATAGGAAGAGAGAGAAGACAAATGACTACAACATCATATTTTGAAGATTTCAAAAGGATAAAAAAGACCCATTCAACTAGGGGTAAACCAATCCTTCTACACATGTATGAATTTTTGGCCTTGTCATTGCAGCAAAAGGTTGACCTATCAATGCCTGATACAAGCATCAACTAAGATCCATAGGAGGTGGTTAGACCATGTCACAAACCCAAGTGTTGTGTTGGACAAGGAAGACCAAGGGACACACCATATTGCAACAATCCCCCCCAGCACAAGTGAGGGGTTTGAACCTATGACCAGCTTTGATACCAATTGTTGGCCTTATTGTTGCACCAAAAGGTCGACCTACCAATGCCTGATACAAGTGTCAGTTAAGATCCATAGGAGGCAGTTAGACCATGTCACAAACCCAAGTGCTATGCTAGAAAATGAATACCAAGGGACATACCATCTTGCAACATGAATGAACTTTTGGTAAGAGGTACATTCCCTCTGATATCTCCTAGATTTCCTTGCAAAGTGTTGTTACAATTTGATTATCTTTAAGAATTTTCATTTTACATAATAGGTTATATAGTTCAATTAGTTTCATTAGTTTGATAATTTTAAATAATTCTTAATCTTCCTAAGACCCTAAATAATCCACCAAAATAGGTCTTATTGAGGTTGAAAGTTAATATCTTGGCCTTGTTTATTTGGATTCTAATGAAATTTTGGAGGAGGAATCATGCATCCTAGGTTCTTTTCATTTAGGACCTAGGGTCACCCTTTTCCCAATTTACTTCACAAAGAATCCTAGTTACCATGCCAGATCAAACCACATTGATGTGTATTTTCATTTTGTTTGTGATATGGTGGAAGATGGAAAGGTGAACTTAGAAAAGGTGGACACTTTGGTGAATGTTGCATATGCACTGACAAATATAGTGATCACAAAGAATTTTAGATAGTCTGTTGATATTAAGGGTCTTGCAACCAAAGAAATGATACAAAGACTCTTGTAAGGTCTTCGAAAAGTAGGAGAATGTTGGGATTAATGTGTCTCAACCTTCTTGATTCCCATGAATAAATACTTAAGTATTTTCCCCTAAGTTGATGGTTTTATTTATTAAATGCAAAAAAAATATGTTTCCACATTGTTACATCACTTTGTGAGACCCAACCAAGAGTTGGTATCCTCCATGCAAGTTACAAAGGACTAGAATGTGACACGTATCACGTGGGAACTAATTTGGGAAGAGGAAAACATTAAAGCCTCTAAAATATGCCCCATATTGACATGTGAAAGTCTAATTTGGAACTAAACTTTTGGTGGGGCCAGCTTGTGAGCATATTTCTTTCTTAGAAAAGTGGAAGCAAAGGAAGGTGACACTTGTCACCTAGGTCCTCATTCTAGTATGGAAATTTTTGAAAACCTCAAGGAGGAGCACCATGATTCCATGTGTCATTGGTTTGAATTTTTTATTGAAGCTCAAAAGGGAATGTTGCTAAAACAAGATTGAGTTTTCGCTAAGAGTGACTAGGAGTCAAGGATGAGTTCTAATTTGGAAGTTGACTTGATTTTCTCTATAGGATTCCTAACATGTGAGGTTACTTGATTTTTAGAGTTGAAATCCTTGCACATGATTGTATATTGTTGCATTTGGTTGCATGTAGTTGCATGTTTGACAAGTTGCTAATCAGATCGCTCAATACTTGCACATGTTTTTGGTTTTTGTTTACATGCATGTAGAGATTGTGGGATTGGCACATGGAAATGTTGGACACTGATGTATCAGTGAAAGATATATTGATGCATTAGTGATTTTTTTTAAAAGAGAGAGTATTTTAATATTTGAGATATTTTTATCCTCTCGGATTCACTCTAGAATGTTGTCTCATAGTGAATCAACACTTGCAAGTGCATGAACTCTAAAAGTTGTATTGTAATAGCCTTTTACTATAATACAATGCATCTATGATTTAGTGTGTGGGTTTTTACCCAAAAGGGTTTTCCCATGTACATTTTTTCTTATGGTTTTATGCTCAAATCTAAAAATAACTTAAATGAATGTGTAATCTAAAATGAAACTATAAAAGTTAAAGGAATTCAAAAAAAAATTGCAACCCTCTCCTGATTGACTTGCATTAGGAAGGTTTTTTCTACACTCTTCCTCCCTTTCACACAAGTACGGGAAATAAATTTATTCTCACAAACTATAAAACCCTAATCCAATGATAAGAGAGAGAATTCTCTTCATCTAGATTATGCATTGCATAATCAAGGAAATTTTCCTCTAGGACCTTTGTAAGTTAAAGGAAAGGCTATGAGTTAGTCTGTGACAAACCAAATCCTCATGGTAGTCACAAATATACCTCTTTAAGGTTTAAAGAATAGTTGATTACAATATAAAGATAACTTATTCACCAAAATATATGAAATAATAGTGTATTCATCAAAATAAATTGACTTTAGAATTTGGACACAGATGCTACCTAAATTCCTAATATCGCATCTTTGAATGTAAGAAAACAATAGGTTGTAATAAGCTACAAAAATATTATAATCTAATCAATCATTTTTTTTTTGAAATGTGCGAAGCGCAAGCTAATGGAGCTAGGCAAGAATCTCCTGGTTATCATCCCCTAGTGTGAGTTGATTTTAAAACTTCTATTAGGAAGGTTGTCTCTCCCAATGGAAATCATAGGACTCTTAGGTCACCTCATGTGTCCTTTGATTAGCTAAAGGTAACCCCATTCCTTAATTGGAAAGACATTTCTCCTAAAAAGGCCTATCCTATAGGGGATGGGGTCCAGATTTTGTATTCCAATGAGGGTACCACTATAAAAATCAAGGACCCTTCCATACATTGTTTGTTGGCTAAAATGTAAAATTGTCTTATTGGAAGGTTTATTAGCAGGTGGCCTATCATTGAGTCTATTCATAAGTGGGCTTCTTCCCATTGGCTATCAAAGGTTACTTTTCAACTTTGGCTCTCCCAAAAGGCCTATTCTACTTTAGCTTCACCCTTCATGAGGACTGCTTGTCTACCCTAACTAGAGGGCCTTGGTTCTTTGGTAAATAAAGTCTTGCTCTATGCAAGTGGAGATTGGGATTTAATTCTTTTGCTCACTTGGTGGTTGTGCTCCAAACCTAGGTTCAGCTCCCAACCCTTCCCCTAGAGATTTGGGATGAGGAGATCATTGTAGGAGTGGCCAACTACTTTGGCTACTTTCTCTCTTTAGATTATGTCACAAAGGAATGAACCAGGCTCGTGCTTGCTCATTGTTGGATTAGTATTCAACTGAATAAGCTTCTCCCAACCTTGGTTACTTTTGAATCTAGTCTTGGTAAGTGGTCTCAAGCCATTGAATATGAAAACTCTGCTCTATTTTATCAACTTTATTCTTTTGTTGACCATTTTTTCAATGTATGTCCTAAAGGTTTGTTGAAGGTTTCATCCCTTGTGGGTAAGGGAAAAATGGAGGCCTCCCATTCTCTTAGGTTGGAGGATAGCTATTCCCTACCTAAATCAATATTGATGTTGGCATTGTTGATTGTTCCTAAGCTCACTGTCTTACCCTTTTCCTAGACTAGTGAGCTTTTCCTACCTAGCTTGTCAATCCTCCCCTCGTCACTAGTGTCTGATCATGTTGAGCCTGCTTCTTTTGCCTAGATTCCCATTTCCCCCACTTTTCTCCTGGTCCCTTTTAGTGGACCAATGTTTCCCCATGGATTCCCACCTACTGGATGCTAGCCTATTGGTGGTCCCTCTTCTGTACTAACCTTGAACCCCTTGCTAGATGTTGCTATTGTTGTGAATTCAGTTGATGCCTTGGTGGTGATTAGTGAAGATGTGGTGCCTTTGGTTATCCCTTGTGTGGTTCCTCCTACACCCATTGTTATGAGTTTGGATGGTCTGACTAGCTCACCCAAGCTAGCTAGCCCAAGGAAGTCAGTTGATATTAGGACCAATCATAAGGTTGGGAGGAAGTGAGCTAAAACCACTAGATAGAAGAATACAATGAGAGGTTGCTAATGACAAATACACAACTTTGGAGAAGATTGTATCTAGACATAGTAATAAATGCTTATCCTCTCCTAGAATATCTAAGGGCTCAATAGCCTTCATAAGAAGCATATTGTTAGATATTTAATTAAAGAGTTCAAGCCTGATATTCTCCTTTTAAAAGAAACTAAAATTACTACTGTTGAGTTTGACAAATCTAGCAATTTATTTTGTCCAATGCACCCTATTTGGTGGTTGACATAGTTGGTGCCTCTAGTGGGTTTGTTACGATGTGGAAACCATTCATAAAGGGTTCTCTAATTTCTAAGGACACAAATTTTTCTCAATACTTGCTTCTCTCAATGTTTTGGTCTTCATGAGTGGGTTCTATGTAATGTCTATGCACGGTCCAATAATGTAGTTCTAAGGAAGAATACTTGGCTCGATCATTTTGGATGAATTACTTCTTTGCATAGTAATTATATGATGATGGGAGACTTTAATAACCCCCTTTATCCCTTTGAGAATCTGGGTGGTGTTATGGATTTTCTAAATAGTATGCTAGACCTTAACACCTTCATGTATGATGGTTGCCTATCTGATTTGAACCTTGAGATAAGCTCTTTTACTTGGTCTAATAATTAGGTTGGAGACAATCTTATTCAAGGCTCCATAGATGTTTGGTGTCCTCCAATAAGGATATGGCCTCCCTCTCCTTTTCTTCTCTTGTAAGGATTAGATCAATTCATATCCTATTGGTTCTACAATGGGATAACCCTCCACCTAAGGCTAAGTGCCCCTTTTAATTTGAGCTTATGTGGACGTATCAATCTTATTTCAAATACCTTCTCTCAATTTGAAAGAATGGAGTCGAAGTTTCTTTGGTAACATTTTTGAAAAATAAAAATAAAATCTCTTAAAGATCAACTTAGATAGGTCCAAAAGGATATGGAATTGAGTCCTCGGGTGGATTTTATTGATACGGAAAATACTTTGTTAAGTTATCTTCATAACATTATTGAGAAGGAAGAAGTTTACTAGAAACAGTGGGTTAGGAATCAATGGCTTGATGAGGGGGATAAAAATACCAAGTTCTTTCATATGATGACTTCTAGACACAAGAAAAGGAATTCCATTTCTAAGTTGGTGTCTAGTGATGGTTCTTTACTATCTTCTAAGGAAAATTTTGCTTGCACCGGTGTTTCTTTCTTTAATAACCTCCCCAATCCTCCCAAGACTGAATATATGAAGACCTCCTTGATGTCATTCCCCTTTCTCTTTCGCTGTAAGATGTTTTCTTCATGGAAATATGTGCTTCAATTGATGAGATCCAAGAGGTTTCCTTCTCCCTTATCCCTTTTAAGGTCCTAGGTTTTGATGGCTTCCCACCTTTCTTCTTCTAGAAATTGTGGGATATCATTAGGAAGGATGTCACCTCTATTGCTATTGAGTTCTTCTCTACTAGTAATATCCTCAAGGAATTTAATAAAACCTTCATTGTTCTCATTCCAAAGCATTCAAGGGCCAATAAACTGATTGATTTCTTCCTCGTAAGCCTTTGCAATATGTTCTATAAAATTTGCTCAGAGCAACTGGTAAATCATATTAAACCCTTTCTAGATAAATTGATCCATCCTACTCAAAAAGGTTTTGTTTTGGGGTGGAAAATTATAGAATCTATTATGTTGGTCCACAAAACCCTCCATTCCATAGGAAGAAACAAAATAGAAAGTATGTCTATTAAGCTGCATATATCCAAAGCCTATGACAGTTTCCTATACATTTTTGTTTGAAGCTCTTTGTAGGTTCGAGTTCTCTAGTAAATTCTTGAAACTCATTCAAGGATGTGTTAACTCCCCCAAGTTTTTTGTGATTATTAATGGTACTCTATAGGGTTTTTTCTCAACATTTGGTGGTATCCATCAAGGGGACCCCTTGTCCCCATATCTTTTCATTATAATGGTTGAAGTTCTTAGCTGTAATTTTGAACATAAAGTTTTGAATGGTACCTTGGCTTGCTTTTCCCCATCCTTTATCTCTCAACTAATCTATCACCAACAACTTTTTGATGATACAATCCTTCTAGGGGAAACCACTTTAGTGGAGGCCAAGGGGTGGATTGATTTTCTTAAAAAAAATTCTACAACCTCTAGCCAATGTATCAATTTTACTAAAAGTTCTACCTTCTTTCTCAATGTTGACCCTTCTCTTCAAGCCAAGATATCCAAAATCCTTAATTGCAAGATTCTCCCTCTTCCCTCAATGTACTTGGGAATGTCACTCACTAGTTGTAAAGTGAAAAAATCAATTTGGTCTAACCTTTCAGAAAGAGCGCAAAGAATGTTGGTGGCTTGGAAGGGTGCTCTCCTTAGCAAAGCAGGTAAGCTTCTCCTCCTCAAGACCACTCTCCATAGTTTGGCTCTATAGCCAATGCCTTTTTTTATGCTAGTTGCATGGTCAAAGAAAATTGATAAAATTCAGAGAAGATTCCTTTGGTCGGGCATTGAAGAGAGGAGCCATTTTTCTTTGGTGAATTGGGATACTGTGTGATCTAGAGAAAGTTATGGGGGACTCGATTTGAGAAGGACCAGGTACATGAATGTGGCCCTCAATAGTAAAATCACTTGGAAGCTTCTAAATAATTAGGTGGAATGGATCTCAATCCTAAAGGATAAGTATCTATAAGATAGATATTGTCTATGTCTTCTTGATAATTGTATTCTTCCTTTGGGATCCATAATCCGGAATAACCTCATCAAATCTATGAATATTCTCTCTTTGGTTTCTTCCCAGTAGGTTTGATCTAGGATTTTGGTCTCCTTTTTGGATGACAGATGGCTTTCCTCATAGGCCCTTGGCCCACATCTAATTTTGTGTACTGTAAAGTTGAACCTATGTGCTGATTTGGGAATAAGGTCTCTAATTACTTGGACACTTCTTTGGATGTTGAAGATTGATCCCAATTGGTTTGATCTCCCCCTTCAATTAGATGTTGAAGAGCTTCTCAGAGTTGTTAAGAATCACAAGTTATTTAACTCCAATTCATTGGAATCCTGGGTTTAAGTAGACTCTAAGGATGGGAATTACTTTTTTAAGTCTGATTACAATATTCTTTCTTATATCTAGAATCCTCTATTTGACTGGATGAATATTTGGAGATGGAATTCTCTTCCCAATTTTTTTTTTTTGGTGTACTATCTTCCATTATTGAATTATCACTCTGGATAATTTTCAGAAGAAAGGTCTCCATCTTGGAAACCATTTTTTCTTGTGTGAGTAAGAAGTTGAATCCATCCCCCACCTTTTTACTTCACTGCAACTACTCTTGGTAGTTTCAATAAAGAATTTAATCTCTTTTCAATATTAGATGGGTTTGGTAGAGGGATGTTATAGGTATTCTGGATAGTTGGAACCTATCAATTTCTCACCCCATGCTCATCGAGTTATGGTAGTTGAAGGGTGGAAAATTTTTGCTTTCTGGTTTAGGACATAAAATAATAAGTTTCCTTTTGTTTCATTCAAGGAAACCCTAGAGATCTCAATTTAAATATGGAATGGGGGAGAGATCTGCAATAGGATGTCCTAGGTTTGTTTAATGACTAAAAGGGGTTCACCATCAAGCTAGGGCTTGGAAAGACAAGTAACATGTAGAACCTAATATCAAAACCTATTGATATGCAGGACTATAATAAATGACCTAGAAATGAATGCAAAATAGAATAGTAAACTAAGAGATCATAGGTGTGCACCTGGAAACTTGTAGCAACTTGGATGGAGACCTCAAATGCTGAAAATTCCAAATTTAATACACACTGGGACTCATAAGCGAGTCTGGGTGATTTAGTCCCAAATTAGGGTTTCTGGGTAGGAACAAAAATCTGGCAAAGACAAGTCTAGAACTCCTGAAAACTACAAATTTTATTGTACTAGGACTCATATGCCAGAAGTGGTGTATCACTCCTATTTGGAATTTTTAGAGGATCAAAGTTTGAATCTAATTTTCAATCTTTGCTTTGTCTTCTTAATCTAGTTTCTGGATCTAAACTGGAATATTTTATTGTGTAGATGTATTTTAATGATCTTCTAAAGAAGAAGACAAATAGGACAACTTTGCAACTTGACAACTTCTTTCCAATCTTGCTCCTTAGAGGGTCTTCAACCTAGATCTGCAAATCACACACAAACCCTAGAAATAAAGTGCTACAAACATGTATGAAGTGGCTCCAATGGATATAGATCTTGACTCTTGCTTGAATGTTGTAGATCTTGAATTGAGTACCTACTTGAATCATAAACCCTACATCACAATTATTCGCTAAAAAAAAAGGCATGATGCATGATGACTTTGACATGATGCTTGATACTTGAATAATTCTCCAAATCACTTGATAATCAGATCTTGAAGGCTCTTGTAGACTCTTGAATGATCTTATGAACTTAAATTTTCTATAAGGATGCTTATTCAACTTGCTAGGTCACTTGATTGCTTGTTAGGAAAAAAATGAATGAAATAACCTTGTATTTATTCTCGTTTATGCCAAATTTCTTGAAATCACAACATTACAAGATGACATCAAATATATGAAGATAAAATCATGCTAAGAATTTGAATTTAATTTAATTTTAAGATGCATAAGTCTCATACACCAAAAGTGGAGTATGAGTCCCATTATGATAGGCATATGGGACACATTTTTCAAGAAATGCTTAGATTCATTTGAAATTCAGATCAAGGCCCTAAAACCTAGGTGGGACCCATATGCCTAAGGCGGCATATGAGTGTTATATCACTAAATCTAGGTCACATAATCTAAAAACACTTGAATTATGATTGGATGTTGGTTTATGTTGGTATTATCCTCAGAAAGATACATTAATTAAGTCTTGTGGATGCAAAATAAGGCCAAATAAGGCATAAAGAATCCCAATTTATTAATGAAAACTCTAGATTAGTGTGAAAGTGTGATACAACACTTTACAATTCCCTAAATAAGGCACAATTAGTTCAATTTAGTTCACAAGGGCCCAAACAAGTGTGAAAATGTAACATATGATATTTTTCGACACTACATTTATCCCCCACTTTAGTGAGAGGAGGAACTTGCTTCAAATCCACACTAAAGTAGATGAGATACACATCAAGAGGGGTCCAAATGTACCAATGCTAGTAGGATAATGACAACAACCACCAAGAGAGTTGCACAAGCCCCTAGGATCAAGATCATATGGCAAACCAACATAGGCACAAAAGAACACACATGAAAATGATATAAGGAGAAATAACAAGGTACAAGCATGCACGTCCAAAGAAAAAGGGAAAAGAAAATTAAAAAAAGGGAGTGGATCAAGCTTTGACTATTTGTCTTGCATGTTGTGGACTAGATCTAAGCTAGTTTTATGAAAAATGCATGCTCACTCTGAGGCAACAAAACTTTAGGCTATCTGCTGGTGAGTATCCAAAGAGATGAGAGCCATACACACATGGTTGGTATGCGCTCACACACACAAGCAAGTGGCTATGGAAAATTCATGCCTAATTTTGGCTTCCTGTTCAACCAAACCAAAGCTATACCCCCTGATAACTTTGATAAGGCACCACACAACAATTAACTTTGAGCTTCATGATGCTTGAAACTCATGAAAAGACAAGATGGCTCCACAGGCACGCAAAGTGTGTTATGTAAGGTGGTCATATAACATAAATTTGTAACATAGTGTAAGGAACATTGAAAGGAGTTTTTCTTAGTTCATGTAAGGTCTTAACTTGGGGAACATCATGGCTAATGTCTCCAAGACAGGACCAGTGAAAGAATAGAAGATTCACAACTTAGGGGATGCACTGTGTCGCATCAAGCCATTAAGAGGAATATAATATGCTTAGAGAGATCACACTCTTGAGGGACATCACACCCAATGTCACCACAAAGAGAAAGATGCATCACATGAAGTAAGAAGAATACACAATGAACCATGAATTGAAAGAGAATAATTCCAATGTATGCCCCCACTTTAAAGAAATTGTTAAACACAATGTTGTGAGTAATTACTTTAAAGTAGAAAATGATAAATGCTAAAAATAAAGAGGACATGGAAGCCTATTTGGAAAGCCCTATTCCAGGTCATATGTTTCCAAATAAAGCTACGTCAGGAAAGAAAATTAGGCGTTGCCCCCAAAATGAAACTCCAAACACATGAAGGATCCATGGATTTGAGGTCAGTATGTTCTTGCTACAATTTTTTTAGAGAGCTCAGAACTGTCATCATTCCAAAAATACTCATAGAACTAAAAGAATGACACAAAGAGAGTGAAAATAAAGAAAAAAAAATTGTTTCAACATGGCAGAGACATGAATGTCTCAATGCCTTATGTCATCCCCAAAAGGAAAACATAAGACAAAGAAAATATAAAGGAAAAAAATTTGGGTCAACATGGAAGAGAAATGAATTTCTCGACGCCTTACATCATCCCCAAAAGTAAAACACAAGAAAAATGAAAAGAAAAATGTAAAATATTTATGACATAGAGAAGAATGTAGGTACAATTAGAGGACTATCACAAAGAGAGAGACATACATGAAACAAAGAAGTATGGGGGATCACATTATGCACATGTAATCACACACAAGAAAAATAAATAATGTAAAATATTAGTAAGGAACATGTGATCCAACCTACTAGCAGGTCATCTGCAACCCAATTGTGTTCATTGTATACAGAAGGTGGACAACTTGCCAAAGGGATAATAGTAAGTTCCAAACTAGGGTCATCACCAAGTTCAACACTCTTCTTAGGAGAATTATTGTTTATGCTCATAGAAGAGGAAAACAATGTATTCAATTCATTATGTACCTCCTCGTCAATTTTAGCAATCTCCTCATTGTCATCTAAATTAATCACAATAGGAGGTCTAATGATAATGTCCAAAGAAGCGTTTGGCTCCTATTGCGGTAAAGGATCTTGTTGTTTTGACAAGGGAGACTCATCATGAATTGCTTTAGTCAAGTTTTGATTTTTATTTTCATTGTCTGTCTCTTCATTTAACCTTTGAGAAGGAGCACGAAGTCTACGCCTATGCTCTCTAGCATTCTTATTTCTTTCAGTTCGATTTTCAAGTTGTGTTTGTGTAAGAGTGGTTTTATCAACCATAGTTTTATTTTCTTCCCTAAGGGGAGGAATGGAAGGAACTATGGAAGGTTGTTCAACCACTTTCTCTTTATCTTTGTAAACTTGTTTTATTTTAAGAGGCATGATGGGATTTCTTTTGTTATCTCTTTGTCTTTTGTAGGAGATAGGTAAATTATTTGTCTTAGGTTAGTCTTGGTCATTTGGAATGTCTTTAGGTTTGATCATGGTTTCATTAAGGATGGTAGGATCAGTCATATATTGAGCCATGTTTTTAAGGGATAGTTTCACTATACATTTCACCTTGAAATTTTAATAAGATTTGAAAAAGAAGTCTTCTCAAGTTTAAATAGGTTCCATAGGCTTAGGCCAAAAGAAATCTAATGAAAAGTGCCCTCTGGAGGACAAAGGATTAAAGGCACTATGGTGCACAATAAAGATTTCATTGTCAAGGGTAAACTTTAAAAATTTATGTACAACTGATGAGACAACTTCCATGGAGCGTAGGGGTATGTGCAGGATCATGATGGGCCAAAAAGTGGCAATATGATGGGTATGTGGATAATGACTTTTTTTTTACCCAAAATTGATGAAACGAAAAGGGTTTTTAAAGGAGATTCTCAGCTTTCCACCAATATAAATTATGCTTTACTTTGAATTTAATAAGTAATTATTATTTATTTTCTATTCAAATTACAACTAAAGTCTTGATTGATAGACTGATGGAAAAACATCTATAGCTTTCAAACAATATCACATTTTTTGAATCCAAAACATGTGTCACATTCTATGCTTCACATACTCTAAGATTAAAAAAAGAAAAATTGAATTTCATGAAGTTTTGACCAAGTTAAGGTGGTCAGACATATGAGTTTCTTATATTTTTTAAAAGTTGTAATAAAAAAATCATAATTAATTATTTACTTGGAAAAAAATTACAAAAAATATGCATCACATCGGGACATGAGTCATCTACTTATATCTAAAATATTATAAAAAATTATTATCATTTTATTGTGGTTAGCGTGGTCAGACAGACACCTACTTCTTAATTTTTTCCCTGAAATTTAAGTACTACTACATTGAAATTTCATATTTTCACCAAATAGATTTATTTTTTGTAAACAAACCTAGTAGTTTAGAAACTACATTCAATTTTCTACAGATTCTATTCTTACATATTTTTGAAATAATATAGATAACTTATTCAAATTTTTATGTCAAGTTGCCTAACTCTAATTTTTCTAATTTTTTTGTCACTTAAGGGCCTGTTTTTTCCATGATAATCTTGCACATACCCATAGCCATGGGTAACCAAGCTTCACACATAATTTTTCTGATGTCGAGATGATGGAGAATGAGACATCTAATGTTTTCAGTCCTATTTGTAAAGGAAGGGTGATTGATCCCATCGTAGGGCAAGCAAAACCATTATATGTGTTTATCTATGCTTTCGGTTTATCATATGTTTCTTGATAGAGCTCATGCACAAGTAAGAATTCTTCCATGATCACATTCTCTCCACATACATGATAAATTAATATCCCATTAGTGGGCTTATCATATATTCAGCCGGCTATGTAAAGAGGATCATCAGGTGCAAGTTTAAGTGTGTATTTAGATGAGAAAGCAATTTCAAGAGGCTTTTTAGCTCGACCCTTATAATGTATAACTTCCATTAATCCAACCATTTCATCTATAGGACCTTGTTCATCAATATCTATGGGATCCTATTGAATAGTATCATTGTTGTCGTCATTCGTGTTAACATTCATCACATCATTCTTTTGAGTTTCACTAGGTTTGAAAAATGAAATGTTATGATTAGGCATAGGGTTGGTAAAGACTTGCAAGTTTTGGTTGGGAGGGGCAATGGACTTATTTCCTTTATCATTAACACCTCCAATTGAATGTCAACCAGAATCAATGAGGTCTTGCACAAGATGTTTAAGATGCTTACAATGTTATGTGTTGTGTCCATTTCGTCAGTGATAATGGAAATAGGAATTGGATCTAAAGTTCAGTGGTAAAGGTTTATTAGGATTAGGAATTTTAATGAGAGGGAAGGTAATAATTTTCTATTCTAAAAGTTGTGACATTATGTTATGGAGGGTATCGGGTAAGGGAGTGAATTGTCTATCTGGATCCCCGAATGCTAAAGGAGTTGTCTTCCTTATAGCAACCACTTGGGTATCCACATGTTGAGTTGGTTGAGGGGGGTTATGTTGAAGGAAGCCTTTCTTCTATTTTCTAAAAGGTTGATAACTATTTTGGTTTATGGATTCAGACTTTTCAGGTTGGCTAGAGGTGGGTTTTGTTTCTTGACTACCAAATGAGTTTTGATAATCATGAAGGGCAGTACATAGGTGCACAAAGGAAGGAAACTTCATCATGGTAAGCTTATCTTATATCTTAGTTTGCAAGTTCTCAATGAAAATCCTTTGAAGGTGAGGTTCAAGAATCTTTACACTGATTTGGGAATAAAGCTATTGGTATCGTGAAATAAAGTCAGTGATCTTCTCATCATTTTTTTGCTTACATCTCATAAAATTAGCTAGGGTCATCTTAGGAGTCATATGCACTTGAAAATGGTTAATAAATGTATCGAAAATTTCATTGAATGAGCGAATTGAGTTGTTCGGTAACGAAGAAAACCATTCTAAGGTAGTATCCTTCAAGGATTGAGGGAAAATCTTAGCTAAGAGCTCATCCTCAAGAATAAAGTCACTACATAAGGTGGTATGAGCAGAAAGATGGTTAGAAGGATCTCCTTTCCCCCCATATTTCTCAAGTCTAGGCACCTTTATACCTTGTGGCATTGGTGTGCTCAAAATCTCCAAATAAGGGATTTATTTTGTCATAATAAGTAGGTTGGCCATTTTTATTTTTGTTTATGGTGGAAACTTGCTTTTGAAGGGATGAAATGATTTGCAAACATTGATTTACAAGAGGATCATTGTTTGAATTTTGAGATGGAGGTGAATAAGGTGAAGGTGTGTATGTGTTCGAGGGATAAGTGAATGGAATGCTTATAGAAGGTAAAGTGGTAGGAGATATGGCATGTGATGCCACAAAGGTACTAGGGATGCTAGCGGAAATACCCAAGGAAGGAATAACATTATTAGTAGGTTGCATTGTTGTTGTAACATGAGGATTGATATAGGTAGGGATAGAGGAAATTGTTGTGGGAGGAGGAATTTAAATTCCACCTTGGCTTGGTACATTGTTTGAAGGTAAAGCACAACTAGTGGTTGAAGTAAGATGAGGTCCAAAAATCTGAATTATGTTATGCATAAGATGAACTCCTTCTTCACTTTCAATCATGTGATTTATGCTATCTATAGCAAGGATAATAGTGGTTGAAATTTTTTCAGTACTTATTTGCTTTTGTAGGTTTGCTAAGTATTCATTAATTTGGATTATGTTTTCTTGAAAAATACTAGCAACCATTGTTTTAAAACGAATCACACTACTTGAAGGTAGAGGGTTGTTAAGGGTATGGTCCATACCTAGTGAACTAGTGTCAACACTTGTAGTGAAAGAGCTAGATAACCCAAGATCCATGACAATTGTGCTATCGTGGGATGACATGAGTCTCAAACTACATCTCACTATAGTATTAGCAATAGGACACCAAGTAGAAAAGCTCATACAAGATACAATCAAGGAAATGCAAGTTGTAATGAATAAAAAAGAAATACTATTTTGTAATGAAATTAAGCTAAATGAAATGAAATGAAAGTAACAAAAACTCTGTAAACTAAAACAAAAAACTAACAATAGCAAACCAAAACACAGAAATGGAGAATTTAATGCTATAAAATGTAGTTTAAAATTTGAAACGAGACTAAATCACCTAGAGGGGCATATGAGTCCCAATCAAGGTTTTTCAGAGATCTGGATGTTGAATAATAGTCACCACATAATACACATAAATCAAGAAAAAACATTTGTATTGGGATTAAATCACCCAGAGGGGCGTATGAGTCCCAGTTTAGGGTTTTTGTAAAGATTTTAGAAAATTCTGACTGAAATTTATGCTTTTTGGTTTGGATGATGTCTAGGCTAAGTGCAAATGCAAAAATGGAACCTATACGCACTTTAACTAATGCAAAATTTGGAAACCCTAGAATTCCAATTAACTAATGCAAACCCTAATGCAAAGTTAATGCAAGCTAGATCTAGGATGATGATGCACTCCAAATCCAAAAATGAAATGTTCTATATGCAGGTTCACCAAAATTAAGGGTGGAAAATTGTTGCTTTATGGTTTAGGACACATGACAACAAGTTTTCTTCTCTTTCATTTAGGGAACTGATGTAGGAGCATCCAGGGTGTAAGAGCAATCTTGCATCACCCAAAAAAAAATGTTCTTTCTTTTCAATAAGGGCTAAATTGTGTAGGGTTACTATTTTAGTAAGTTTGCATTTATATATAGTTGGACAGGAAATCTTACACAGACCTCCAAAATGGTAAATTGAAGCCAATGGTGAAGAAATCACTTCAATACCATTTGTCATTTGAGAGATATTAAAATTTTAATTTAAAAAAATCCTAGTAAAATCTTCAAGGTCAATTTTGAGGCACTTAGAGGCTCTGGATGGACCTAAAAATTGGTGGAAAATTAGAGTAGCAGGCCTTTAGGCCTTGCTTTGCAGCACAAGATTTCTCTAGAACTTTTTGAAAAGGTATTATAATAGAAAATACGATGGTCAGATCAAAAGTTATGACCCCACATTCAGTTGTAATACCAAAGTTAATAAAATTTCAAAATATCTTCTTGAGGAAGTTCACTTTCCAAAAGATTCTAGGGTGGTTTCACCTTCCAAATAAAGGATGTAAGGGGAGGCTATAGAGAGTGGACAAGAGCAGAGTAGATGGTGGCTCCAATTTGCAGATTTGCATATTTATGTAATTATAAAGCCCATGTGATGGAAAATAAAATGTTGCAATTTCATTTTCATTTTAGTGATAATAGAAAAAAAAAATTGTCCTTGTTGCATTTTGTTTGTGCCATTATCTATTTTTTTTGTGAGTTCTAGGTTGTAAGGGGAGTACCCTTCATCAAGAACCCTTGAGATCTTAATTCAAGGATGGAATGGGGGAGAGAGATCTACAATAGGATGTCCTGGGGTTTGTTTAATGACTAAAAGGTGGTTCACCAATAGGCTAGGGCTTGAAAAGACAAGTAACATGCAAAACCTAGTATCAAAACCTAATGATATGTAAGAAGACAACAAATGACCTAAAAATGAATGCAAAATAGAATAGTAAACTAAGAGATTAGAGGTGTGCACCTAGAAACCTGTAGAAGTTTGGAAGGAGACCCAAAATGTTGAAAAATACTGAATTTAATGTACACTGGGACTCATACGCTTGATTGGGTGATTTAGTCCCAGATTAGGGTTTTTGGGTAAGAACATAAATCTAGTAGAGACAAGTCTGGAACTCCTAAAAAACTATAAATTCACTATATTGGGACTCATACGCCAAAAGTGGTGTATCATTCGTGTTTAGCTTTTTTAAAGGATCAAAGTTTGAATCTACTCTTCAATCTCTGCTTTGTCTTCTTAACCTGGTTTCTAGATCTGAACTGGAAAATTTTTCTCTGTAGATGCCTTTTAATTATCTTCTAAACAAGGAGACAACTTATTTCCAATCTTTCTCCTTAGAGGGTCTTCAACCTAGATCTACAAATCACACACAAACCATAGAAATAAATTGTTGCAAACATGTATGAAGTTGCTCTAATGAATATAGATCTTGAATCTTGCTTGAATGTTGTAGATCTTGAATTGAGTAAGTGCTTGAATCATAAACACCTGCATCACAATTGTTATATTAAAACCAAACATTATGCATGATGACTTTGACATGATGCTTGATACTTGAATAATGCTCCAAAAAACTTGATAATCAAATCTTGAAGGCTCTTGAATGCTCTTGTAGACTCCTGAATGCTCTTGTGAACTCAAATTTTCTATAAGGATGCTTATTCAACTTGTTATGTCACTTGATTGCTTGTTAGGAGAAAAATGAATGAAATAGCCTTGTATTTATACTTTTTTATGCCAAATTTCTTGAAATTACAATATTACAAGTTGACATCATATCTAGGAAGATAAAATACCACCAATAATTTGAATGTAATTTAATTTTAAGCCATACACGACTCATATGCCCGAAGTGGTGTATCAGTCCCATTAGACTAGGCTATGGGACACATTTTTCAAGAAATGCTTAGATTCATGTGAAATCTAGATTGGAGCCCTGAAACCTAGGTGGGACCCATATGCCCAAGGTGGCGTATGAGTCCCATATCACTAAATCTAGGCCACAAAATCTAAAAGCACCTAAATTATGATTGGGTGCTGGTTTATGTCAGGATTATCCTTGGAAAGAGTCATTAATTAAGGCTTGTAGATGCAAAATAAGGCCAAATAAGGCATAAAGAAGCCCAATTTATTAATGAAAACTCTAGATTAGTTTGAAATTTTGATACAACACTTTAAAACACCCTAGAAATAAGGAACAATTAGGTCCATTTTGTTCTCAAGGGCCCAAACAAGTGTGAAAATGTAATAGATGACATTTTTTGACACTACAGTGGCAATCCCTTTTCCTCACTAAGTGGGTGCTCTAGAAGGAGCATAATAACAAGATATTTAGAGACAAAAATTCCACTTGGAAAGTGATTTACAATAAGGTTATGAGTTATATTGTTGAGAATATCACTTGAAACCTAAGAGATAGGTGGCTCTATCTTTTGGGAGATGTTTCCTAGGGGTTTAGGACCTATTTCACTTAGTTTCACTCAAGGAAACCCTAGAGATCTCAATCCAATGATAGAATAAGGGAAAGAGATCTTATAAAGGTTTTCCTAGGGTGTGATTAAAGGCAATAAGAGGGTTCACCACCAAGCTATGGCTTGGAAAGACTAGAGATGTAAAGGATGTGCAAAACCTAACTATATGACCTAAATTATGAAACTGAAATGTAGAATAAAAGATTGAGAAAGTACAAAGGTGCGCCTAGGAACTAAAGAAGCTTAGATGAAGTCTTGGAATCTTTAAAATGTTGAATTTAATGCACACTGGTACTCATACATCAGGCTAGGTGATTTAGTCCCAAATTAGGTTTTTTGACAAAAACTAAAATCTGAAATTGTTGAATCAAGATCTATTGGAAATGTCTGAATTTAGGTATATTGGAACTCATACACCACAAGTGGCGATTTAGTCCCAGTATCAGGGTTGCTCCAAAACTATGATATCCTCTGATGATTTCTTGTAGCTTTCTTCCTACCAAATCTCTGAGTCTAAATCACAAAAATGCAACATGTAGGTGACTTTCCATGATCTTGCAAGCAAGTTGACAACTTTGACAAATTTGAAACTTAACAAATTTTCTCCAATCTTTCTCTTAAATGTATCTTCAACCTAGATCTACAAATAACACATCAAAGAGAGGGAAAAAGTTGTTTTGTTAGTAGATGGGGGTTTTCCTTGGTCAACCACTTTTTGATAATCAAACCTTGAAATGAATTGAAATAGAGAGGAGGAATGATGAATGAAAAAATATGCAATGTTGTAACTCACCAAAACCTTGAATAAGATGCTAAAAATATGTATGAAATGGCTAACATGAATGTGGATCTTGACTCTTTCTTGTATGATATGGATCTTTACTTGAATGCTTGTTTGAATCACAAAACCCTATATCACATATTTTAGCTCAAAAATAAACATGATGAATGATGACTTTGACATGATACTTGGTACTTGAATAATGCTCCAAAATGCTTGATAATCACTCTTGAAAGCTCCTATAAACTCTTGTGTAAGTTCTCTCAATCAAAAAATTTCTATAAGAATGCTTTATCAACTTGCTAGGTGAAAAATTAGTGAAATAACCTTGTATAATTTATACTTGTTTATGCCAAATTTCCTGAAATTACAACACTACAAGCCGACATCGGATCTAGGAGAAAAAAATATCACCAAGAATTTGAATTTAATTTACGTCTAAGCTAAGCAGGATTGATACGCTTGTTGGAGTGTATGAGTCCCATTATGCTAAGCTTGAGACACATTTTTCAAGAAATTCTTAGTTTAATGTTAAATTTAGATCTAGGCCCCAAAACCTAGGTGGGACCCATATTCCCAAGGTGGCGTATGAGTTCCAGATCACTAAATCTAGGCCATACAATCCAAAATTAGTAATTTTTTTATTAGTCAATTGAAATGTTCCAGGATTATCCTAGAAAAGATGCATTAATTAAGGCTTGTGGATGCAATATAAGGCCAAATAAGGCATAAAGAAGCCCAATTAATTAATAGAACCCTCTGATTAGTGTGAAAGTGTAAGAAAAAAATTTACAACACCCTAAATAATGCACAATTAAGTCCATTTAATTCACAAGGGCCCAAACAAGTGTGGGAATATAAAGGGATACCTTTTTCTACACTACATCACCATCACCTCATGCAAGCCTAAAAGGAATCCTAATAATTTGGAGCTCTCAATTGCTTTAGCTTGGAATCTATCTAAGACTCTTAATTCTCTAAGTTATTGCATTCCTTCAGACAAGAGCATTACTCCCTAGTCCCCCTCGAGCCTACCTGGCTTAAGCTTAACTTTGATGGCTCAACCAAACATAACCTCTGTTGGGTGGGTGGGGGTAGGGTCATTCGTGATCATAATGGGAAAATTATTTTGGATTATGTAGTGAATCTTGGCATTCAATCTTCCATCTTTTTTGAGTTGGAGACGACATTCTATAGTATTTGGATTGCCATGAATGTTGAATTTTTTAACCTAGACATCAAGGGAGACTCTAGAAACACCTTTCTTTTGCTGACGAGGATGGATAAACCTTGTTGGTCCCTTAGGGACGTTGTCCTATCAGCTCACAATCTCATGATTTCTCTTGGGAAAAGAAGATCTTCTCACATTTTTTAAAATGGTAACAAAGTAGTAGATGTGCTAGCTAACCTTGTCACTTTTACTCCAAATTTAGTTATCTGGGATAATATTTGTCATATCTTTGGGCATGTTTGTGAGTTAATTAATAGTGATGTCAAAGTACTATAGAAAAGAGATTGAGTTGAATCTTTTATCAAATCCCTTTGTTATTTACCATGATTTATAATTATGGAAAATTACCCTCTCTAAGTAGTCTTTTCATAAGCCTTTTTATTCCTAGCTCTAGGGTATTCTTCTCAATATTTCTATTGAACTATTTCTATTTCTTTGTTTTCTATAGATTTTTCCATGGGGCTGAGTTGGTTCAAGATGAACCCGCTAATTGTGAGATGTGGAAGCATGATAGGGAGGTTTGGCCTATTATTCAATGAGGTAAATTGGCCTTGTTTGTGGAAGGCATGAAGAGGCATGACCCCAAACTGTCTATTGAGTTTGCTAACTCTTGGAAGGATGACACCATCACCATTTGCGGGTGCTCCTTCCTTATGAACACTGAGTTAATTGCGGTGGTGATGGGGCTTTCATTGGATAGTACTTGCATCCCTCAAAAGCCTAAAGGGAACTACTAGAAAGGTATGGGGAGTTTTTGAAAGATGGAAAAAATGTTAATAGACTCCAAAATGGATACAATAGGGCCAACCTTCTCAGGGTGTGGAGAAAAATTATTGAAGTGTTGATGAGGTATGTCACATTAGAGGGTCTTTTCCATCATTTTGATGCCCATCTCTTTCCCATGCTTAACTATTTTTCTATAATTACAAAATGAACTTGCTCTCTAAATTTTTTCATCTCTTGAATAATCCATTAAGAATGTCCAGGGTAAAAGTAAAATTTTCCCCATTCACTAGGGCTTAATTTTCTACCTTTTCCACCATTAGGTTGCTTTGTTACCCTCCCTAGCCACTATCAAAAGGAACACTTTGGTCATCCACAATCCCACTAACCCCCTAAGGGCCCCAGTCTAACTTTCACCCTAGATGAAACCCTAACCCACCACTCATCATATCACTCATGCTCGGGGAAAAATCCTTGCTAACAATGAAACCCCTCCTGACCCCACTAAAATAGTGTCCTTCCCTAAGGCTACTCCAATTTCCACTTCTACCTCTGATAATTTGGATAACTCAAATGACGAATCTTGGAATCCTACCCCTAAAAAATTCTCCCATGTAATCCCATATTCATATAGAGGTGTTTGATGTCCCCAGTACCCCTCTTGTCATTAATCCTTCTATCCCCCATAATTCCCCTAAACTCTACATTAATCTAGATGGGACCTTTGTTGAACCCAATGTGGTTAATGATAATTGTGCATCCTGTGATCCCCTTCAACATTTAAAGTAAATGAAATTTTGGTGACTATTAACATCCAAAATGACATCCTTAAGTGGTTTTTGGGTCAGCTTATTACTACCAAAGAAAAAATACAGGTGTTGGAAAACAAGGTGGTTGACTAGTGGGCTCTATGGCCAGGTGAGGTTGAGGATAGTGGGCATTGGGATATGCTTTCCTCTCTTGCTAATTCATTTTACCATTAGGACAATTGGGACAAGGAGGTGGATGAGGTTAAAGCCCTTTTGGGAACAGAGGAGGATAAAATGAAATTGTAGGAGATTGCTACTATTCACAGATACTAGGAAAAAACTATGCAATTCCTCCAAGAGATTACTTATTAAAACAAGGAGACTATGAATAATACTACTCTAACCATCCATGCTTTTCAACAAGAAATAGGGAATATTCATGGAAAAAGGGTGGTTGAGGGTGGTCTTAATGATAGTGACACACAAAAAAGAGGTATGGTGGTGGACAGTTTGGCTCAGGACACTACCATGGAGACTTACCTAGGATATTCAGAAAGGACCCCTATCATTCAAGGAGAAGCTCCACTTCCTGGCTAAGGAGTGGTAGGAAATTAGTGGTAGGAAATTAGTGGTCTCAAGATTTTGGGAGACCAGTAACTATTTTGGTCCCCTACTAGTTTTTCTTTGTCTATTGTTTTTGCTTTTCTTGTTGGTTAGTTAGTTTTTGTTTCTTTTGTTTTAGATTTGTGGGCATTTCACTTCTTGTGAGCTCCTCATTTAATCTCGATGGCTATGTTGTTAATGGGTACGAGCCCTTCCCATTTTAAATTAATCAAAACAAATATTATAATGTTGATTTGTGCATTTGAATAAAACTACTACATGCATATACCTCTAAAAATGGTGTGGATTTTATCTTTCTTATGAGATGGTACAGTGTTTCATGAAATTAGTTTAATGTATGCAATAAAGGACAAAAGATACTACACTACATTAAAGAAATTATCATTTAATTTCTAAACTAACGATGGAAGGTTCAAGTGTTATATATTAGTGCTTTAATCTTGGGAGCACTAGAGTCAAACATTCATATCAACATAGGCATATTTATAGTTTGAAAAAAGAAAATTAGATGCATATATTGACAAGAATATGAATTTGTTTATTATAAAAAATTATCATATTTTACTAATAAAAGATATATATAGATTAATATACCTCAAATATCTATCATTCAATAAGGTACATCTATATGAAATGAAGAAAATGTTGGATACATTAGGACATTACTTTATAAGTATTTAATCATTAATTAATTATTAGTCTTTTATTACTTTAATTACGTAAGCCAAACTTAGGCATATTTTTTTATTATTAGATTGGTCTATTTATAGGTTAAGTTGTCTCATTGCATGAGATTATGACACTTGTCACAACGTAATCAAATCCTCATCTAAAGTTTGCACTTTTTCTTTTATACTTGTATTCATTATTTTACTTTTTACTCATTCAAATTATTACATCAATACAATTTCTCAAGTTGTTGAGCACATTCATCTTGCTTTGATCTGTTATTTGTGATAGGATAATTGCTTCTAGGTGATATTGGGAATTGTGGAGTTGAATCATCAACTCCAATAAAATATATAAAGTCCAAAGCCTTTGGATAGTTTTAAAACCTCTGTAAGCCATCTAATTTACATAGCAACAAATCATCAAATAAAACTTTAGAAATAGTTATAGCATGATTACTTCCTAAGTAAACCTAGAAAACCATCAAGATGTTCAAACATAGATGGATCTCTACATTCAATATCTTTTATTTAAGATTACAACATATGCTACCATTAAGATGAGAGAAAGATTGATAAGAATAAATGCCTTGTAATATTTTAGATTAGATGAAACACAAAATCATAAAAGTTTGTATAGCCTATAACCACCCACCTTCCTTTTAAAAAATATAAAACTACATATATAACCTTTTGTGCCCTAGTTGCAACATAGGGAAGTTAACATTTCACTTTTTTGTTGCCTATTCTACTTGTATTTCAATCATTACAGACTTACAAATATTTTAAGGGAGTAAGTCTAGGAAAAATAACCTCAAATCCAAAGTGACAAAGGTAAGATCTAATAAAACCTTCCTATTAGAAATATTACATCATTTTTAAAATGTTATATATATATATATATATATATATATAAGAAGTGGTAAAGTAATAATGGGTGAGGTTATTTATGGGTATTTTTTTATTCTTTGATTTGATTTGGATTTTTTGATTTCGACAATTTTTAAAATAGAATTTACTTCTAATATTATGTTTATTTATAATAATAGGTAGTAATATATAGTCAAATTAAAGGAGTTATTTGCAAGTGTTATCTTATTTACATTTTATTGCAAAATGAGTAGTTGCAATAGTTACATGTATGGAAAAGTTTATCTAGTTGTTTTTCATTTTAGATGTGTATATAGTATATGAGGATTCTTAATAGTTATAGGCTTGACATTTTTTTGTTTGATAATATATATTTCTCACCTTACATAGTCTCCGTACAACGCTGCACTCTCTCAATGAAATGACGTTAATTATATAAAATGTAATAATACAAAACCAAATCGCACATGCTTAGCACCGGTTTTCCTCCGCACTTAACGAAATTTTCATAGGACAAATAGAGCTCCCTATTTTCAACGCTCGCTTCTGTTTATTAAAATAAAGAAATAAAAGTATCGGGGGCTCCTGAAAATTTCCATATAAAAAACAAAAAGTGAACCCATCACTTTTTTATTAGAAAAGGATTTATTTTAGAAGTCATGATTCTTTTTAGGTGGCAACCCCACGCCACTTTATATCAGATCTTATTTGAATTTTTTTTTTTTTTTAAATCAAAACTTTTTTTTATATTTAATGCTAGAGTATATCTTTAAGAAAAAGTGAGACATATCAATTAAATGTTATGTCATCATTAATTGACATTTCAAACATTTGAGAATTATTAAGAAATAATAAATTATTATTATTATTTTTAACTTTTTATCTTTAATGTTATATAGAATATATTTTATATTTTTAATAAAAGTGAAGCACATTTAGTAAATGTTATGTCATCATTAATGCTGAAAATTAACATGTCAAACATTTGAAATTTATTATAAAATTTGTAGGGATTCTTAAATATTTGAGTATTATACAAAACAATAAAGAATTAGATTAACATACTTTAGAGCTATACTTTGGTAGGTGGAACTTTATAGTTAGATACTTTGGAGTTAATATATTCGACAACTAGATACTCATAGCAAATAATTTAGAGTTAGAAATTGGGAGAGAGAACTCTATACTTAGGAATTTCGGAGTTGAACTTCAATGCTGAAATAATCTAGGTCAACTTTGTAAGCTACTTCATGAAGTACTACATTCCATTGTAATTGACTTTTGCAGTATCATATGGTTTCCCTATAAAGTTGTCATCTAAAATTAAAGATTAAAACATAAGTCCTACATTTTTAGACAAAGGGCAACAAGACCTAAAGTTGATAATGGAAATTATTCTAGCAATTTGAATCTAAAAGAATTGATTGATTTGATTAATGGTCTAGAGGAAAATTTTGAGTATGAAAAAATTATAGATTCTAAAAGTTAAATTTGCTAAGACTAAATTTAAAGGGCATGCTAGTGTTTGGTGGAAAGAAATAAAATTAAGAAAGAAATAGAAGAGGGAAATGGTGGTGTAACTAAGGTAAAAACCTAGGTTAGCATGAAAAAAAATGCATAAACAAAACCCTAGCTAAACAATGATGTACAATGGAGTCAAAATGTTGAAAACAAAGGAAAAGCTTCACCAAATATCCTTCATGCCCTCCATGATTGGCCTTCATTGCCCTTCTCCATTTACTGCAAAATGATGTTTTCCCTCATATTTTGATGAGCAACTATTGACCTATGACAAAGTCCTAAGCAAATATTGAAGGACTCTATTCAAAAGATACAATGTACTTAGAAATTGCAAGTATGAAGTATGCCAGCAAGAAGTCAAGAGGTATGAAGTGTGTGAAATGAGGTTGAAATTGTCCTTTTATAGAAAAGTCATTTTTTGATGAATAGCCAGGATTGTCAATTGAGAGATGCCCTAAGATCAAGGGTTGAAATTAAATGTGACAACCAACAATTAGGGTTAGGGCAACATTAGGGTAAAATTTGAAATGAAAGGCTACGAGAAAAATCAAATCAATGGACCAGAATGCATGTGACAAGAAGATATTGGCCATGGAAAAAGAGGTTGCTGGAGAATCAAATAATAATTTAAAATTATTTGATTTTAAAGACTGAGTTGTGATAGTAAATAATGATTTTAAATTATTTATTTGGTGACAAAATATAAAGTGGTCAATTTTAGATAAATGATTTTATTTAAAATTAGAAAAAGGCAAGGTAGATAATAATTAAATAAATCAAAGAAATTTATTTAATTATAGGAAGATATAAGAAATTAATGACATATTTAAATAAGAAAATAAAGTTTATTTATTTAAATAATTAGGAAGAAATGTGGACAAATAATAATTAAATAAATTTAGGAATTTATTTAATTATAGAGAGACATAAGAAATTAGCGACGCATTTAAATAAAATAAATGTAATTTATTTATTTAAATAGTTAGGAGGAACAAAAGATATGAATTAATTAAATAATTGAGAATTATTTAATTAATAGTCAAATTTGGACAATAGGACATAATTAAATATTTTAATTATGTTAAGAAGAAATATGGAGAAAATAAAGCTTGCGAGACTAGGTCAATTTTATGTGTCTACATTTTCCCCTCTTTGTCATAATGCAATTTATCGCATTGTGACAAAGAAAATTCAGTGCAAGACATGCCCCAGCGAAGATAGGGAGTATCTATGCCTCCTTGGGAAAATTTATGAATTTTAAATTGGTGCCGGAAAAATTTGGAAAGTGTTCCGACAACTCAATTTGATGACCAGAAAAATAATGGTGTGATTGGTTTTGAATTCTAAGGAGTTTAAGGCAATCAATAGGGCAGTCAAATAGGGTCAATTGTGCATCCAGTTATAGACCCTTCAAGAAATTCTAATTTTCACCCTATTAATAGGCTTGATTTGGGTAAAAGGGTAATTCATTTTCACTTTTGAAGTTTGGAGATTTAGAGCTTAGAGCTAGAGGACCTTGTGCAAAGATGGTGATTTTGGTGGTAGATCATTGTGGATATCGAGTACGGACCTACCGATAGCCAGAGGGTGCGGACCCATCGGTATGTACCCTATACCCACTTTGTTATTTTCTCATTTTTCATGTTTTTTAGGGTGTCAAAAATAGCATTGCAGATGCGTTGCAATGCATCTGCATTCGCGAACGATGCAAACAACATCGAAATGCATGCATTTGATGCGTCACGATGCAAATGCCAGGGGTAGACTAGGGTTAGGTTTAAAATGGCACAACTGTGAGCTGGTGTGATGCAAACACCAAAGTGCAATGCATGTGCCAAGTAGTGCAACATAATCACCGTAATGCAATGCAAATGCGGGATGGTGCAATACAACTATAGTAAAGCGGTGCAACTGATGAGTGAAACAATGTAATCACTATAAAATGGCAGATTTATCTGGTCAAATGACATAATTAATGTGTCATGACACAACTATTGGATGAAATGATGCATGTGACTTATCGCGACACAAGTGAAATTCAGAATCACACAATTGACTTTAGCTATGGTTGACTCAATTTAGGCTCAGTTTCTTTGTGTACTTTTGATTAGATAGATGATAAGGATGATTTGAAATGATGTGCTAACTTTTGTTTCTATGTATGCAGAAATAATTACCACCCATTTACACTTGAGAGTTTAGGCCAGTGACATATGCATTTTGAGATTAGCTGAGACTAGGGGAGCAAAGGTGGTTGATGCAGCTGGGACTATTCCATGTTACCTATATAACCATTATCTGGGGAGATAGGGGTCTATAGATAGTGCTCATGGAGAGATGGTAGTCTGAGACATGCTCATTTCACTTGCCAAAAGGAGAGGCCACTGTGACTCTTGAGGATGTTTATAGGATCCTACAGATTCCTATTAGAGGAGAGGGGGTTGTCTATGATCCACGGCGGGGACTTCAAGCCATGATAGATTACTACGAGCATGAGGATGTCATGCAGCTAGGTATCAACGGATATGCAATCAAGTGGAAGTTCATGGCTGAGCATTACGACCGATGGGATGCGATACTGTGTACTTTGATTTTTGAGGTGTTGATTCTAGATCTCCATGGTCATGGTTTCCTGATTGGATGGGGAGATTTCCTTGTCAGGATGAGGCGAGAGACTTCAAGCCATGATAGATTACTACGAGCATGAGGATGTCGTGTAGCTAGGTATCGACGGATATGTGATCAAGTGGAAGTTCATGGCCGAGCATTACGGCCAATGGGATGCAATACTATGTACTTTGATTTTTGAGGTGTTGGTTCCAGATCTCCGTGGTCATGGTTTCCTGATTGGATGGGGAGATGTGCTTGTTAGGATGAGGCGAGACATGACAGTATTCGCTAGCAGGTCGTGCTTGCTAGGCATGTTATATCATTAGCTACATGATGTGGCATACTGGGAGTCATCGAGTATCAGCTGTGTGATGACACTCCTGATGATCTGGGCATGGGAGTATATTTTCATATTTCGACCGCCAGTGGAGAGACAGTTAACCGAGGGGATTCCCTATCTCTACTTATATGGAGGGTCAATGACACAGACTCGAGTCAGTCATATAGGGTATTGGTGCAATGCTATTGACACTTTGGCGGGGTTTGTGTGGATGTTGTATAGAAACTGTGGATAGTGGCTAGGAGAGGAGAATCACCTTTCATTATGTAGACAGTTTAGATATATGATTGGTTAGACAACACAGTCGCAGTTGATTATAGAGATGTACCTACCCCAGCAGGTACTGAGATAGTTTAGAGAGCAGCAAGGTGTACCAATAGGCACTGCATAGTACACATAATCATCTTGAGGGATAATGTGGGCACCGCCGATATTGGTTCCATTGGTTAAGAAACAAATTGATGGTTTAGTGGCACAATAGTGGGGATGGAGCGGGGGACCAATGAATGTAGGGACCACCTTAGATTATGATGCATAGTGGCTAATAGATAGGCCATTTCCTTTGACGGATCTTGATTAGCCGACGCCAGTGGATCAATAGGAAGTGGTACCATGGGTGCGTCAAGGAGGATGAGGAGGTAGGAGGAGAGGAAGGGACAGAGGTAGAGGAGATGATGGTGATGGTGGTAGGGGAAGGAGGGGTACTGCCACAATAATGGGTTACACTTTTTGGGATATCCCGATTTTTGCCTAATATCACATATTTTTAGAAAATACAATGATTTATGACATTAAAGGTTCCATTTAAATTATTTTAATTAAAGAGGGATTGATCAAACCCCCTTAGATCAAAGCCCCTTGGATAGAACCTTGTTAGATTTAAACCATACCTATAATCAAGTCTCCTCTACACCTATCAAAATGATGATAAAAAACCACTTTTGATTTACCTTTTGGGTGATCAAATGAATTCATTTAAAATTTATGTTTTGTAATCCTGTAGCCCTTATTATAAGCTTCCCACAAAGTATAATTTTAAATATTTTTAATTTGATTATTACATTGATTTTTTATTTCTTGTGAATGTAGGATTTTCAATGAACATCAAGTTCTTTATTTCACACATACGAAAAAATAGAAAAATAGAGAAAAATTTTTTCTAAAAAATACATGTGCACTAGGTATTGATGTCCTTATTCTAACAAAAAAAGAATAAGTTAATTCAAATGAATACAAAAAAAGTTATGTGAAAGTACACCTCTGTCCAAATTATAATTACGTTGACTTGGAAAATTAATTAAAAAAAAAATGTAACAAAAAATTATGAAAAAATATCCATTCCCTAGATATTGGTGTGAAAAATTTATATTTTAAAAATTAGAGTTGTATCCTATCTATAAAAAAAGTTACGTGGGCTGAAGTAAACATCACTTTTTAAAAATGTTGATTAGTAGAAAAAATAAGTTATTAAAAATTACATAAAATGATTCACAATTTTTTTTTTTAATTTTTTTTTTAAAATATAATTAGAATCTACACAAAATATCTAACAAATAACTAGTTTGATTCATCTTCAAAACCTTAATGGTTTAGCTGCTATAGGTGTAAGAAAGTGAATGTCTGGTGAAAAATCCTAATTTTAATGTCAAGTTTGGCCAAAAACTATAACCCATTATTGTGGGATTACCCGGAGAGGAGGAGATGACAGGGGTGGTGGCAAAGGAGGTGATGGTGATTGTGGTAGGGGGAGGAGAGGAGGAGATGGTGGGAGGGGATTTTAATGGAGACTAAGGAGGAGGAGTGGATCACTCTCACCTATCTGAGAGGAGGGAGAGGAGGAGGAGAGAGAGGAGGGCTGACAAGAGGAGTTCAGGGTAGAGGTAGAGTAGCCACCAAAGAAGCCAGAGGGACCTCGTCCGATGGACTTAGAGGTGGAAGTTCCCAAGGAGGAGGATGTGGTCATATATGAGAGGAGGCATTGGATGTGGGTGGGGAGGAGGATGTATGGGGGAGAGGAGTATATAGATATTGGTGGAGAGGAGGAGATAGATGAGGTAGAGAGATAGATTAGAGAGCAGATGGTGGAGGGGAAGGAGGAAATAGCCAAGAGACCACCATTGCCACGAGATGCTACAATGGACTAGCAACTAGCATATATGCAGAGAAGGTTCGACGAGGCCCTCACTTGTATTAGGACATTGGAGTTAGAGCTGGAGGTCACCAGGGTAGAGAGAGATCAGGCAGTGGTTAGACAATAGGTGCAGAGTTGGTGTTCGAAGTTCACACAATTGTGTACTAGGCCAGTGGGAGAGGTTGCTAGAGATCTAGCGAGAATAAATGCTAGTTGAACATAGTATAGGATGTTGTATGAGAGGGCAGTGCTAGCAAAGCAGCGAGATCCTAGCCTTACATGGTCATAGAGTGGGACAAGTAGTGGCAGTAGCAAGAGCCACAACAGTGTGAGCCTATCCACTTCATTTGGACAGTCATCAGGATATTGGTCACACCATAGCTATAGGAATTCATTAGGACACAGATCTAGCCATCGTCATCATCAGGACATAGGTCTCATCATAACTGGCCATCTGTCATAGTACCAACAGCATCGCAGAGCCAACCTGTCAAGTCCTAGCATATACCATCAATGCATGTGAGAGAGCATCAGTCACCCTGTTCCTCACCTTAAGGAGATGGGGAGAGTATTATTTAGGGAATTTTTATATTTACATTATGTTGGGACATTTCATATATATTGACCATTGAGCTTGTGAGCTCTACTTTTTAAGGATTCCTCAAGACTCTATCTTGTGACATTATTTTGAGATATATATATGATGCAGTTCTGGTGCGGATTCTATGCTATGTGTTATGTTATGATGCATTATGATTCTATTGTGTTCATGTGATTTGATGTATTCGATGATTCCTATGATGATGCATTTTATTTTATGGGATGTATGCACTAATGATGGTTATTTATGATGAGATGCAATGATGATACTACTTTATGTATGATGGCTATTTTATGATGATGATGATGTTCTATATATGCTTAATGTTTTTGTCACTAATGAATGCCATGCTTATGATTATGTATGCATTAATGTATTATTGTGTATGGCTTATGCGACATGTGATGCTTTATTTTATGATCTTGAGGTAAGTGCACAAAGATGGTTCCCAAAAAGGGGACTTAAGTGAACAACCTTTTTTCTGAAATCAAGAAATACTGACCTTGGATGTGAAATTGAGGATAGTTACACTCAAAATTTTGAGATGGAACAAAAACAAGGATCAAAGTGCTTTGAGTCTACTTTCTAAACTACTAATTTATTTTGAAAATGGTTGAGATTAAGGGGTTCAAATAAGGGACATACACAAATTGGTGCTATTTTTGTCAGAAAAAACATAACATAGCAACTCTTGTATGACCCTCGTATGGTGAAAAAAAATTTAGTATTTTTAAAATTGCTACGGTCAAAAGTTAGCTAATAGTATGTAGTTGATGCATGATTTTTTTGATAATTTTTTAATGAATATTTTAATTTTTACTAATTTTCAAAGTGGACACTTCCTGAAAAACAAAATTTTGGCTGTGCTACCCTGACAAATTTTGGAAATTAATTGATTTTTTTAAAACAAATTGTAAAATGGAGTCTAGTTTCTAAAAAATGTAATTTATTTGAAATTTCGATGAACAGTTAATTTATAATGAAAAAAATACCAAACACTGCTTTTTTCCAAAAAGGAGACATACAAACAAAAGAAATTATGGATGAAAGACTTAACATTGTTAGAAAGTGAAAAAAAATACATTGTTGGATAACGAAGAGAGAACCTCACATTACCCAGATGTTTGATTTGTTTAATATTGAGCCATGTGCAATCTTGACAGTGAGCACGAACCCGATTATGTGAAATATTGTAGAATTTGCGAAAAAACGTCTTTGGTCATTGGGAATGCCCTCCAAGCCTTTGGGTTAGTATTCCAAGGAAAATACCAATCCCAAGGCTTGGGGATTCCCAAAGCAAGATATAACGTGAGCACATTATAATGCGAGACGCGCTCATGTTATATCTTAGTTTTGACATGGATTTTGTATTTTGTGAATGCATTGACAAAACGCGAGTGCGTTATAACGCGCTCGCATTTTGGTCTACATTGAAATTTTTTTCTTTTCTTTTTCTTTTCTCTTTCTTCTTGTTATCCTTCAGGGAAACTTTATACATGAAATAAATATTTAAGTATAAGTTGAAATTTACATATGGACATTTACTTTCTTATACTTTAAGTTATATTTCATGTATATAGGCAGGATGTTTGAGAGTGGTTTTGGATCTCTAGGAGTTATAATGCAAATTCTAGTTCTTGG